>CM018046.1:10088235-10619578 GCA_008638375.1 Nyssa sinensis
AAGTCAATAAAGAGGGAATAAAATAAATATCAAGAATATGTGTAAAAGAGAGTGATTGTATATGTGATTGAATGTGAGATTCAATATGAGACTGAATATTTAGGCGTACCTGGCCCCTTTATTTATAAGGTTGAGAGTCATTGATTTTAGGAGTTTCCTATATTGAATAGAATTCATTTCCTTGTTTGACAAGGTTAAAAGATATGTGATAATCTTCCCTGATTGAGGTAGGATTCCTTTCCTATCTGAAAGACTTGCACTCCAAGATATATTCCTTATTCTGAGGTCGGAAGTCTATGGAAGACGATGACCAGTTCGAAACTCCTCAGCTCTACTAGTAGTAGCTCTGCCGGAGGCAACTCTGCTCTAGAAGCAGTTCAGCTCTAGAGGCTTGCTAGTAGCTGCTCTAGAGGCAGCTCTGCTTTGGAGGTCAACTCTGTAGGCAACTGCTCTGCTAGTAACTGCTCAGCTCTAGAGGCAGCTTCGCTAGAGGCAGCAGCTCAGCTGCTCTGTAGGCAGCTCTGGAGTTATGTAAGGGAGGCAGCTCTACTGGTAGCTGCTCAGCTCTGGAGGCAGCTCTGCTGGTAGCTACTCAGCTCTACAAGACAGGTCTGCTAGAAGCAGCTCTTCTGCCCAACTCTGGAGGCAGCTCTACTGCCCAACTCTGGAGGATAACTCTACTGGAGGCAGCTCTGCTGTAGGCAGCTCTTCTGCCCAGCTCTGGAGGATAACTCTGTTGGAGGCAGCTCTAGAGGACAACTCTGCTGGAGGCAGCTCTTCTGCCCAGCTCTGGAGGCAGCTCTGGAAGAGCCATAAACCCCTGAACCCCTATGCCTGTTTGTTCTGGATAGGAAAGCCCTGGTTTGTACACGTGTCATGTTTGAATTGGTCCGTCGTTTTATGGCTCATCAGTCGGCATCTTGTCTACTATTTTAAGATAAAGATGACCATGAATGCCTCATTAACTTCAAGTCATGGAAATATATATATATACATATATATATATATCAATGTTTTGGTTTTCCTAATTTCTTTAGGAGACTTGAACCCAAATATGGAAAGGCATCTGGACCAATCGATAAAAGGAAAAGAGAAAAAGGAAACGATTTAATTAATTGAACAATGTTAGAAACATAGCCATTCATGTAGCAGAAATGATAGAACAAACAGTTTGTATTGCTGTGAGAACGAGGAGACTAAAACCAGCAATAATAGAAATGATCGCCCACGGAGTCTTGAAATAATTATGCTTCAAGTTTGCCTTCCACTTGTGCCAGTTGCTGTTACAGTAGTCGTCCAATTGATCCTGTAGTCTAGAAAAGTAGAATGTATCCTTGTCTAACATAATTTCTTTGCCGAGTTTGCTAAAAAGAGTCGACACATCTTCGCTGTTACCAAGCCAATTTCCAATAACTTTGCGGCCAACAAGTAATTCAACATCTTTGCGAGTGTTGATGAGACCATTCATAAGTGCGACATAGTCACTGATGTAACTAGTTCCATAGTGACACTGCTCGAAGGCGAGAATATTTCGTAGTAATGATTCTGTCACATCAGTAACTCTTAATTGTGGAATTTCCAAAATACCATTTTTAAATCTTATGTCAAATAGGTTTTTACTTGAACCCACAAAGAACTTTACTCCAGCCTCGTCGAGCTCTGTTGCACAACGTAAATGTATGGAAACCATTTTTTGTCTTTGGGGCTCCGACCGTGGTTTTGATGGATTGAGACAAATTCTTAAGAAATCAATGAAATGCTCAACTTCTGTGCAATTAGACCTTTCTATTTTGGCTTCTAGTCCTATTGAAGTCTTGTAGTAGTTACGTGTCAGCTCAATGATGGAAAGGTTATCATTTTGGCTTAAAGATGTCGTTATGTTGGCCTTCTTGAAAAGATCCTCAAGAATGAAAAATGGAAGCTGATTTTCAATCAACCTTAAATCTCGATTTATATCAGTAATCATCCATGGTTTCCTAAAGATACGATCATTCTTATCTATCATGTTAGAGAAACGGTACTTCAATAAGACCTCAATGATGAATGCAGCATCAACAAGAATTATTTTCACAAACTCATCACTACCAAAGTCAATAGTTTCTGCATAACATTGTCGGACCTTTTCTTCTTTCTCCTTTATAAATTTGACAAATTCTGCCAATCCCTTCTGTGTGTGTTGAAGAAAATTATGTAGGTACCTCCACTTATGTTCTTCCATAGCTTCTAAACCTTCTTTGCCGTGGTGAAATGGGCCAATTGAAACTCTGAGAGGAGCGTAGGCTGCTTCATTTATTTTGTGAAGTTTCTTGGGAACTCTATAGATGCAACAATCAGATGATAAAGGATGCAAGTTTTCTAACTTCTTCTCCATGAAAGTTACTAATGGAATGTCAAGGCCCTGTATTTCAGTTGTATCAACATTTCTGATACTTTCCTCATTTCGACAACTGTTTGCCATTTTTGTGGTTTAACACATAGCAATGTTCCCTGGTAACAAGGTCAACAAATTTCTCATTTAGAATGACATAATAGACTTTCATGGTCCGCCTCTTGCCATGTCAAGACGGGGACTAGGTTCAGGATTTACTAATATATAAAACAATTAGTAATGTTATGCTTAAAAAATTTGTAGGATAGAGGTCTGCCTCTTTATCTCTTTAAGTTAAAGAGAAATGCCCAATAATCTAAAAAATTGGCACCCTGGCTTTTTTGAAAGTACTTTCGGATTAGCAATAAAGGGCCTTGTTGCTCTTTGAATTAAATTTTGAAAGGTATGCTATAATTTTGGATGAAAATAAGAGAGATAATGGATAAAAATAAGGTTGAGTCTAAATTTTGTAGCAGACTAATTTAAAAATAATTAAAATTTTATATGTATAATTTTTAAAATTAAAAAATTTGAAAGGAACTAGAACACGGTCAAACTCTCTAAGCGAATCCATCCTTGATTCCATGTAGGTACATGAATATCACGTATATACAAATATATAGACCTTGAAACATTGCACTATTATCATATATATATATATATAAATATTATATATGTATGGGTCCACCCTTATCTGTTTAGAGAACAGTTTATAATGACCACAGATTGAATTGGGGCCACTGTTTACATAGCAAACACTATTTTGTACTAGCAAAAGAGATGATAGAGGTTGGCAAGAAATTAATGTAAAAAGCGGAGGATATTTTGGGCGTTAACCGGCTGTGATTTCGTAATAAAGATGAAGTCAATGGAGATGGGCTGGGAAGGGTACGAAGTTTCTATTTCAGTCATGTAAGTATATATTTTTATGTTAATTATGTGATCTTTTTACATTATTGTATAAAAAAATAATAATATAAGAGTTGAAATAAAATTAATGCGAAAGACAGAGATAATAATTTTGTAATAAAGATAAAGTCGATAACCAGAAAAAAAAGAAAAAAAAGATAAATAGTCAAAGAGCAATCTTGTTTAGCTTATGCACATTATACGCATGTTTGGAAACTACCATGAAATGAGATTTTGGGCAGGTTTAAATCGCAGCTGTGGGTAGTCCCAACCCATCAAAAACTATCAAAATTTAGCCAGAATTGATTTTTTAGCACAAAATCACGTCTTCTTCTAAAACGGTGAAAGATTCATAAATAAGATTACGATTTTTTTTGTCACAACGCATTTTAAAACTGTGAAAACGAAATCTAAAGCAGACAATATTATGACACATGAAAGGAGTCGCTATAGATATTAAGTAGAATGAATCGAAAATGAGTGTTTTCAACTATACTGGTGACATTAATATTGATAGTTATAGTGTCTACCTAGTCAAAAGAGAGGGTGGAAGGAGAATAATTATTGGTAAATAACTTGACCAAATGAGTAACATACCCTCAATGATATCTATTTTTGTTTAATTTTCCAAAATTTTGTAACATAAAAGTAGGATAAATTCTCTGATGTAAAGAAGAAAGAAGAAAGAAGAAAGGACTAGACCTTTTTTTTTTAGAACAATAAATCCAAAAAGATAATAAATTTTCTAAAATTTAAAATTAATATTTTATTAATAAAATTCAATAATAAAAGACTCTTACATCGGATTTACAAAACTAGAATATTATTTTTTAACTAAAAAATCATAATTTCTATCTTTATTATAATTCTAATAGAATAAAAAATCGTATTTTAAATAAAAAAATAATAAATATTTTATTTAAAATAACTAATTTGAAATAAATTTAAATTTAAAAGACTAAAAGAATGTAACAATAAATCTAAAATATATTACTTCAATAAACATGATTTACAAATAGTATCTAATGCCACTAACAATTATTAACCGTATAGGTAGAGAACAGAGAGCTAAACAAAAATGAAAGATGTAGAGAAGCAAGAGAGAGCAAACCTCGCATCTTTGGCCAGAGGAAAATGGACGGATGGCACCGCTGGATGGCTGGAATCTTGGTTGTCCACGACTATATATATCCAATTTTTAATTCCCTCTCTATAGCCAGGTCAATTAAAGTCTTTCTCATCTGTCCAATTCTTTATTCTCTCTCAAGTCAAATAAAGCTTCTTTTTTTTTTTCCCGGTAGGTGGCCAAACTGCCAAGACAAATAACACCAACCCCCCCAGTCAATGCTGCATACTCCTATAGTACTGTATTTCCAACCACGAGATCAGTGATCATACGTAAAAGAGTATAATATTCTTACACGTGATCATCAATCGATTTCATTATTCAGAATATTAATTTAAGAATGCTCAATATTTTTCCTCTTTCTAAAACCATCTCCAAAAGACTCATAAAAAATAAGGTAATAATTTTGTCATTTCCTACATCGTGTCAAGTTTCAAAACTCAAATCCAACTAATTTATTAAACAGGTTATACGTGTCGACACACTTAACCCGTTTATTTTAATTTTTTTATTTTTTAAATAAAAAAATTATCTATCTTTTAATATGTATAAATAATTTTTAAATTTAGTAACTTTGGATATGAGTCAAATCAAAATAGAAACCTCTTTAATAAATAAAAAATCTCAAAACCTTGATAAATATTTGATGTGAGATGAATTACCTTAACTCATATTATTTTTCATAATTAAACGTGTTAAGTCGTGTTAAACGGGATGACACTAGTAAAACCTAAACCCGACCTGTTTATTAATCATGTTATACGTGTTAATCCGTTTATGGCCCAAACCCATTTATACTAAACTCAAACCCGTTAACTTCGTGTCGTGTTCGAGTCTTGTGATCGTGTCGTGTCGTGTTAAAAATTGACACCCCTAATATTATATAACTATAGAATGGAAAAATTGGTATATTTGGAGTCTAAATTAAGATACCAGTAATTTTATAAAGATTCTACCTTTAAGAATTTGTAAAATTCCATATCGATTTGATATTTTTATGATAAATTCAAGATAAGAAGTGTCAGCTAACGAAGAGTACATGCTGATTAATTAGATTAGTTCCAGTTGATTTGGCTAGTTTAGTTAGTGAGACCCTTAAAACAAGTCTTTTCAGTGTAGAATTTAAAATGGATTATGGGACTTCTCTTTGAGTGCTTTTGTCAATCATCCATCAAAAAGAAAAATGGAAAAAAAATTGAAATCTTCAATTTAAGCTATGAAGTAAACTTGGCTTGAAAGAAGGTAGCAGGAAGGAATAGAGAACAAAACCTGCAAATTATCAGTCGACTTCATGATATCCTGCTTCCTTCTGCCTCTATCCGAATGCCTAATCATGAACTATCTCTCAATTATTCACTCATTTCTTCAAATTATCAATCGAAAAAAAATGAGATGCTTCTGAAACGTGATTGTGACTGTATGTTCCCTTAATACTCCGACTGTCCCACGAAAGGGGTTAGAATTTATATATGCTTTAACACTTAGAGGTTGGTTCCGGCTTTCACACTTAGAGGTCAGAGGTTGGTTCCGGCTTTCACACTTAGAAGTTGGTTCCGGTTGCACTGTAACCAATAAAAAATTAACACACTGTGTTAATTATTTATTGCTTCGAGTAATAATGATGAGTTAATTATTTATTAGTCCGAGTTCAATATGCTCTGTGACTAAATAATAATTGTTTTCATCTTTTTTACATTAAATATTATATTCACATTAAATTAGTGAAAAAAATAATTTAAATTTTTTATAAGACTTTATATATTGATTTTTCAAAATGGACTCATATTTTGATACATCACAAAATTAAATACAATAATATTCAGTGTTCTAAATTTTTATATCAAAATTTGTATTCTAAATGATGTGTTATTAAATCATTGGTATTGTTTTAGACAATTATTTAATTTTCTAATACATCATTTGAGAAACAAGTTTTGGTTCAAAATTTTAAAACATGCAATATTACTCAATAGAATAACAAAAAGGAATACTAACCGGGAGTGTAGCTAAGCAGTAATGATATTGTGAATAAAATTTAAGAGTCTTGAGTTAGAGTCCCTTTTATGTCGATTCATAAAAAAAAAAAGAAAAAAAAGAAATAATACTCTCAAAATAGATAGTGTCAATATTTTATTCTTTTATTCATGCTATGAGTCATTATTTATTTAGGTCGTGTTTGTTTCATGGATTGGATAAGGGTGGATTAGCTATGCTTTTCACTAATAGTGATAAGATTAACAATCTCACCCCCTCCCCCACCCCCCCCCCCCCCCCCAAATTACTTTATCCATGCTATGAGCCACAAAAAAAGAAAAAGATATGATATTCTTAAAATAGATAGTGTCAATATTTTATTTTTTTTAATCATGTTATAGGTTATTATTTATTTAGGTTGTGTTTATTTTTTGGATTGGATAAGGATGGATTATCTACTCCTTCACTAATAGTGATAAGATTAACAATCTCACCCCTTCCCTCTTGATATATCATAAAATGACAAGTATATTCAAAAGCATGATACGTTTCTGTACATAGCTCTTCAGGGTACAGATCAAGAAAGGTCATTTTATTCAGATCAATTAGGCACGGAAGGTTCAGAGGCATATGGTCCAGAACATAGTACCGCCTTCCATATCCTACTAATTTCAGAATAAGGAAACATAGTTCAATAGAGCAACTACTATCTTCGGATATCTTCAAATCCCTACTTTTATGCCTCTTAATCCTACTAAACTTAGGAAATCTACAATTTATAAATAAGACCATAAGGTACGTTTTCAATTTATGTTCAATTCTTCTTTTAAATTACAGTTTCTTTCTATTCATTAACTTTATCACCGGAGCGGCTACCACCAGAGCCTTCCCGGTAACCCTTTGATCTCAAGTTCTTGACAGGTAGCGAAGGACAAGAGGCCTTTCTGATAAAAAAGGAGTAACATCAGTTTGGTGCCGTCTGTGGGAACTGTTATGATGTGTGCCCTCATATCTAAGACATTTTATTATTATTTAATAGATTTGATTTATTATTAAGTTTCATATTACCATATGTTTGGATGTTGCTTTATATCATGAGATGATTAGTTATTGAATTGTCATAAGGAGCGGTTCATGTGTATAAATGAGATTTATATACAAGAGATACGAACCGTTTATATCAGTAATTCTAGAATTGTTCGCGACCATTGATAAGACTGGATATTTTATCTATAAAGTTGTAATATAGTTAACATTTATATAATAAAGTAGTTTATCTCAATCATCAGACTAATGGACTCTAGGTTATTGTATTGATGTATTAGGAATACACTGAACTGGATCACTATAAGAAACATATTAGTTGGAACTGTCACCTTTAATAAGTTTTTTATTTACTATTCGCAATAAGCTCTTAATCTTGAGAAGATAGTGAACTCAAATTCTGAATAGTGATGACTTTGAGTTACCAATGAGTGAGGTCTTTTAGATCAACACCTCGGTATCTTGGAAAGTCATTATTTAGATCGTGGAAACACATATTCTCAAGATGAAATCTACACTCTATATATTAGAGAAATGGATATCACATTTGTGCTTAAATCAAGATCCGATCTTTTCAGTAAAATTTTTATTGAAATGATGACCAATTGCAAGTGATTAATAATTATTGAATTAAATTCTTAAAATAATTAGAGAATTAATTTGACAGTATAATATGGAACTCTGATTATTAATATCCATGTAGAGGGGCCAACTGCAAAAGTATAGTATATATGGATTTACTCTATTCTATTAAGTTGAAGTACAATTTCAATTATATAGTAGAGTTAATTGAAATTAATTAGTAAATTAATTTAATTATGAGATAATTAATATTTAATTGGAAGCTAACTTAGTGGGACTCACTAGATCCCTTCTCTTGTCCTAATTAAGCCCTATATATATGATATGTAGGGAGCCGTTTATCATAAGTTTTTGTGCTAGACAAAAATAAAAGGCAGCCTACTCTCTTGCAATACGGTTTGCCTAAAGAAAAAGAGGTGAAGACCTAGAAGAGAAAGAGAAGGAAGATTCATCAATCTCTTCAATAAGCCTTCTTCAACAATCAAGATTATCAAGAATAAGATAATTCTAACCCTCTTTTCAAGATTGTATGATTCATGTAAAGAAAAATATCCAAATAGATTTTTGAAATCGTTTCTGCTGTGGTTACGAACCCAATAATTGGTATCAGAGCAACTTTACATGAATCCATTAATTTTGAAGGTTATATTTACTTGTTGTAAACCTATTCATGGATCCCAATTAAAATAAATAGTTATTTTAGAATAGAATTTTGTAATACAATTTATTTGATAGATCCCAATTAAAATAAATGGTTATTTTAGAATGTGATTTTGTGGTACGATTTATTTGATGGATCCCAATTAAAATAAATGGTTATTTTAGAATGAGATTTTGTGGTACAATCTTTTGAGACAAAAATTTCATCCTTGTTTGAGAATTTTGATAATTAAATTTAATTCTTGATGGATATGAAATACTCATAATGATAAAGTGATCAAGAAACTCTCAAGAGAACTGATACGAAAAAAAAAAACAAAAAAAAAAAAAAACAAAAAGAATATTTTTTTTAAATTATTCTCACCGCAAACCACTTGCAGAATCAAATCCTGTTCCATGAGATCCTATATCAGCTATACATCCTCCTTGCATTTATGCCGAGACGTTGCTAGTGCTATGGGCTTTGGCTCATGTAGATTAAAAATGATGAATGGGATTGTTCCACTCCGTGCTGTTGATTCAGTCGGGGGCTCCTTTAGATGGGCAAACAATTAAGTTCACGAGTCCACGAGTCGTGGATACTACAAGACGCCAATATATATATGTATATATATATATATTTGGGTTATATCATATATAATAGTAGATATTAGATATTAGATATAATATACTATATATACAGTTTATTAAAAAAATTTATTTATTATAATAATGATCTTTTTATTATTATTGTCAAAGTGTATAATGAGTATTTGGTATCCGTGATTGGCACATGACAAATATTATATCTATATATATATATATAAATATATAATATTTGATATTATATATTTTATTAAAAATTATTATTTTTAACTATTTCAGTATATGATACCCAATGGCTCAATTTTATTTGTTTATATTATGGATATATGATACTCATGGATAGATAATCTTGACAGTAATATAGATTATTATTTTAATTGGATATTAGATACCAAAATTTATTAAATTGTTTGGGTATGAGATACTCAAATATTTTATGAATTTAAATTTTATTTTCTATATCTATATTTTTAAATTGTGGATATATGATACCAATGTGCATTTGATACCCAAATACGTTGAATTTAAAATTATAGGTTAAGTTAGACTTGACCTATACGAGTTCTTGGATACATGGATTATATCTTAGTACACTTTAAAATATACATGGGTGATGTATATAATTAATTACATATTTAAATGCTTTAATATTTTATTTCTCATATTTGAATGGTTCATTTATGTGAATGGATTTATCCTATCTCTCATGATTGACCATTAGGTGATGTATTTAATTTAATTGGTTTTGAGGCAATTGTAAAGGGCAATAGACTTGAAAATTTTTCCAATAAGCGGGCAAGCTCCATTGGTTTTCCTAACCTATTAATTTTTAATTTTAGATTAAATGTAAGTTCACGTATGTGGGTATAGGTTCTTCATGTATTTATTTTATTTCTGAAGAAAGAACTAGAGGATGGGAGCCATCAAGAATACCAATGGAAGTACAGAGCCTAAAATTTTAGTTGGTCATGAGAGATAATTTTAATTTTATGCTTGCATGGTTATTTTCATAAAATCACATGATTAATTTTGATCCATGAATAGGTTAATATAATTATACATGTGTTGTATAATAAAGATCCTTAATTTATAAAAATAAGTGGGAGAGGGATGCTTTAAGAAAGCTCCCACGGTCTCCATCATCGGCCCATAGTAAGACAAAAATAAGTGCCCTGAGCCATCTTTGAGTGGCCTCTCCATGGAGGGTGACTAGCTAGTTAGTTACAAGTATGGACCTCTTAGGATAAAATAGAAAGAGATGGAGTGGGCGTGATCTCCCTACGGAGACACTACTTGCAATTTTTGTCTTTTTATTTGATATAATGGTATACACTTGATCAAAAGGGAATGATATTCTCCCCACAAAGTCTATCATTATCTTTTGAAGACCAAAGAATATTGAAAAATATGTTTCATTTGACATGAGATGTCTCAATAGTGAAATCATATAGGATATGATGGTCCTCCTAATCATATGAATGGCATTGTCATCCCTACAGAGTGTGTTGTTTATAAGGTTAGGTTCAAATACATTCATTGATAGTGGCTTGAGGATACCACTATGCATTCATGAGAGAAAAAGTTATTTTACTGTTTATTTACATTCATGGTAATGTATGTGCTTATATATATGATTCTCAGATGTCTTCATTTAACCCACTTGCTATCATCCTGAATGAAAATAAGTTGATTGGACCTAACTATGTGGACTGGAAATGGAATTTGGACATTGTCCTTACTATAGAGGGGTACAAATATGTGATTACTGTGGACAGCCTAGACCTTCCATGGGCTAATGCTCCCCAAGAGGACATTGACTGCTATTCTAGGTGGGTCAAAGCTGATGAGATGGCATATTGCTATATCTTAGCTTCGATGTTAAGTGTTTTACAGCATCAGCATCAGAGTTTCCCAACAACTAGGGATATGATTCTTAACTTAAAAGAGATGTTTGGGGATTAGAGGTGTCTTGCTAGGTAGAATGCCATGAGAGCACTCATGAATACTAAGATGGCAGAAAGAACTCTAGTAAGAGACCATGGTTTAAAAATGATTTACTTTTTAAATCTGCTGGAAGTTCTAGGGGCTAACATTGATGGTGAGTCCTAGGTTGATATTATCCTTGAGTCACTGCCTGACTCTTTTAATTAATTTAAGCTCAACTATAACATGAACAAAATGAATTTGACTTTGGCTGAGCTTTTGAGCTCTTTACAAGCAGCGAATGGTATTATCAAAAGCCATCCTAGTACTTGTATAGCTGAGGGTTCTTCTTTTAAGCCCAAGCCCAAAGGCAAGGGCAAGTAGAAGAAGAAACAGAACCCAAAAAACTCCAAGGGAAATGTAGGTCCTAAAGGGGGTGTTGGAAAAAGAAAGAAATGGGCAACCACAGAGGCAACCATTAAGCCCAAAGGAAAGTGTTTCCACTACAGGGTCATGGGGCATTGGAAGAGAAACTGTCCAGATTATCTAGCCAAGAAAAAGAATGCAGGTATAATCGAATCACTTGTTATTGAAGTAAGCTATATAGCGGGTATTTCAAATTCTTGGTATGTAGACTCCAGTACAACTAATCACATCTGTAATTTGTTGTAAGGGTTTTGGAAGACCAGACGACTAAGTGATGGAGAGATTATCTTGCACTTGGGAACAGAAGCAAAACTTGCTGCGGTGTTAGTAGGAGTAGTTAGTTTATGTTTTTCTTCAAATAAGACAATAGTATTTTATGATTGCTTGTATGTGCCTAACATTAGAAGGAACTTATTATCAGTTTCAAGTTTAATAAAACAAGGTTATTCAGTTTATTTTAATTCAAATGTTGCTATTAAACATAATGGTTCTTTTATATGCTCTGGCATAACAGTTAATGGTCTTTATTTGATTACTCTTAAGATATATGAGATACATGACACCGAAAAGAATGAACCATCACAAACTTCACTACTTAAAAGAAAAGTTTATTCTACTAATTCAACTTGTCTTTGGCACTTGAGGCTAGGGCATATTAATTTGGATAGGATTAATAGGCTGGTAAATGAGGGTACTTTGTCTTCCTTGGTTGTTGAACCACTACTAGTCTGTATCTCCTGTTTGGAGGGAAAGATGACCAGAAGACCCTTTGTTTCAAAGGAAAACAAGGCCAAAGAAGTATTGGAGTTAATCCATACTGATGTGTGTGGACCCTTAAATATTAGGGCTAGAGGGGGCTATCAGTATTTCATCACTTTTATTGATGATTACTCTACATATGATTATGTTTATCTATAGCACCACAAGTCAAAAGCCTTTGAAAAGTTTAAAGAGTTTTGGGCAGAAGTGGAAAAACGATTAGATAGGAGTATAAAATCACTTTGATCTGATCCAGGTGAGGAATATCTCTCTAGTGACTTCAGTCAGCATTTGTTGGATAATGGGATTTATCCCAATTGTCTGCACCTGACATGCCTCAGCAGAACGATATAGCAGAGAGGAGAAATAAGACACTTTTAGATATGGTAAGGTCAATGATGAGTTATTCTAATTTGCCTGTATTCCTTTAGGGGTATGCGTTGGAGACAACGGTATATATTCTGAACTCAGTTCCAACTAGGTCTGCTCCCAAGACTCCAGTAGAGCTTGGGACTGGGCACAAGCCAAGTCTAAACCACTACCGGATCTGGGGATGTCCAGCTTATGTGCTGAAAGGAAAGACTAGCAAGTTGGAACCAAGATCAGAATTGAGCTATTTCATTGGCTATCCTAAGGGGACAAAAGGCTGGCTCTTTTATAATCCCAGTAAGCAGAAGGTATTCGTTAGCACGAATGTTGTCTTTTTGGAGGATGATTATATTATGGGTCATAAGCCCAAGAGTAAGATCACCTCTGAAAAAACATCAGATGCTCCTTCTATTCCTCAGGCAAATGATAATTATGGACTAGATGTCTCTATTCCAACATCTTCTATTACACCGGAGCCACGTCGTAGTGGGAGGATTGTCAGGCCATTTGATAGGTATATGTTCCTAGGAGAGTCTATCTCAGATGAACATGTTTTAGATCCCAGTAGCTACGATGAGGTAATCTCTAATAAAGATTCGGGACTTTAGCAAAATGCTATGAAAGTTGAGATGGAATCTGTGTATTCTAATCAGATCTGGGAACTTGTGGAACCACTTGCCAATATTAAACCAATTGGCTGTACGTGGATCTACAAGAGAAAGAGAGGACCCGATGGATCAGTTGAGACTTTTAAAGCTAGACTGGTGGTGAAAGGGTTTACTCAAAAAGAGAGTATCGATTATGAGGAAACTTTTTCACCAGTTCCTATGCTTAAGTCAATTCGGATTCTCTTATCCATTGCAGCTCATTTTGATTATGAGATTTGTCAAATGGATGTCAAGACAGTATTCTTGAATGACTATCTTGAGGAAGACATCTATATGATGTAACTAGATGGTTTCATAGCTAAGGGCCAAGAGCATATGGTATGCAAGCTGCATAAGTCCATTTATGGACTTAAACAAGCTTCCCGAAGTTAGAACATCCGATTTGATCAGGTGATTAAGTCATTTGGTTTTGATCAAAACCCGGATAAACCTTGTGTGTATAAGAAGAGTGGAGGAAGCGTGGTGGTGTTCCTAGTTCTGTATGTGGATGATATACTACTCATTGGGAATGATGTAGGGGTGTTATCTACGATAAAGGTTTGGCTAGCGAATCAATTTGATATGAAGGACTTGGGAAAAGCTAGTTACATCCTCGGGATTAAACTTTTGCGAGATCGAAAAAACATGATGTTAAGCTTATCTCAAGCTGCATATATAGACAAAATTCTTGTCAAGTTTGCAATGCATAACTCCAAGAATGGCTTATTGCCTTTTAGGCATGGAGTACCTCTGTCCAAGAAGTAGTGTCCTAAGACACTTGAGGAAGTGGAACACAGGAAGGCGGTTCCTTATTCTTTAGTTGTAGGAAGCCTTATGTATGTTATGCTTTGCACTAGACCAGATATTTGTTTTGCAGTGGGCATGGTCAACAGATATCAATCTAATCTAGGACCAAATCATTGGACTGTCGTGAAATATATACTCAAGTACTTGAGAAGGACTAGAGATTATATGTTGAGATACGGGGTGGTGATCTAGTTCCAGTTGGTTACACAGACTCTGACTTTATGTCAGATCAGGACTCTAAAAAGTCAACTTCAGGATATGTGTTTACTGTTGGTGGTGGAGTTATCAGTTGGAGGAGTGTCAAGCAACAGTGTATTGCTAACTCAACCACTGAAGCGGAATATTTAGCTGCCTCTGAAGCAGCTAAGGAAGTAGTTTGGCTCAAGAAGTTCCTTTTGGAACTAGGAGTGGTACCATAGTCTCAATTGCCTATGGTCCTTTATTGTGACAATAGTGAAGCTGTAGCTCAATCTAAGGAGCCATAAAACCACAAGGGTAGAAAGCACATAGAGCGCAAGTATCACCTCATCAAAGAGATCGTTCAGCACAGAGATATTATTGTCACCAAGGTTGCATCTACGGACAATCTTGCAGATCCTTTCACTAAGGCTCTACCTTCTAAAAATTTTGAGCTTCATGTGGATAAGATAGGTGTCAGATGTTATGGGGAATGGATGTAAGTGCAAGTGGGAGTTTGTTAAGATGTGTGCCCTCATATCCAAGACATTTTATTATTATTTAATATAGTTGATTTATTATTAAGTTTCATATTACCATATGTTTGGATGTTCCTTTATATCATGAGATGATTAGTCCTTGAATTGTCATAAGGAGTGATTCATGTGTATAAATGAGATTTATACATAGGAGATATGAAATGCTTATATAGGTAGTTCTATAATTGTTTGCGGCTATTGATAAGACTGAACATCTTATCTGTAAAGCTGTAATACAGTTAACATTTATGTGATCCATCAGAGTAGTGGACTATAGGTTATTGTATTGGTGTATTAGGAGTACATTGAACTGGATTACTATAAGAAATGCATTAGTTGGAACTATCACCTTTAATAAGTTTCTTATTCACTATTCGCTGTAAGCTCTTAATCCTGAGAGGATAGTGAACTCAAGTTCTGAATAGTGATGACTTTGAGTTACCAATGAGTGAGGTTTTTTAGATCAACACCTTGGTATCTTGGGAAGTCATTATTTAGACTATGGGAACACATATTCTCAAGATGGAATCTACACTCTATATTAGAGAGATGGATATAACTTTTGTGCTAAATCAATGGGTTAATCACTGAAATCCGGATCTGGTCTTTTCAGTAAATTATTTATTGAAATGATGACCAATTGCAAGTGATTAATAATTATTGAATTAGGTTCTTAAAATAATTAGAGAATTAATTTGACAGTATAATATGGAATTCTGATTATTAATATCCATGTAGAGGGGCCAACTGCAAAAGTATAGTATATATGGGTTTACTCTATTTTACTAAGTTGGAGTGCAATTTCAATTATATAGTGGAGTTAATTAAAATTAATTTAATTATGAGATAATTAAGATTTAATTGGAAGCTAACTTAGTGGGACCCATTAGATCCCTTCTCTTACCCTAATTAAGCCTTATATATATATGATATGTAAGGAGCCGTTTATCATAAGTTTTTGTGCTAGACAAAAATAAGAAGCAGCCTACTCTCCTGCGATACGGTTTGCCTAAGAAAAAAGAGGAGAAGACCTAGAGGAAAAAGAGAAGGCAGATTCATTAATCTCTTCAAAAAGCCTTCTTTAACAATTAAGATTATCAAGAACAAGATAATTCTAACCCTCTTTTCAAGATTGTATGATTCATGTAAAGAAAAAGATCCAAATAGATTTTTGAAATCGCTTTCGCTATGGTTACGAACCCAACAATTGGTATCAGAGTAACTTTACATGAATCCATCAATTTTGAAGGCTATATTTACTTGTTCTAAATCTATTCATGGAGCCCAATTAAAATAAATGGTTATTTTAGAATGGAATTTTGTGATACAATTTGTTTGATGGATCCCAATTAAAATAAATGGTTATTTTAGAATGTGATTTTGTGGTACAATTTATTTGATAGATCCTAATTAAAATAAATGGTTATTTTAGATAGCAGACTCTCAAGATTAGATAATCTCAACCAGAGGGTTCTATGCCCCTCTAGAGCAAGATAAACTAAGGAAATTGCTCGGAAGGTTCTCCATACCATTTACCTCTGCCATAATGACAGAAGAACGGCCGAAGAAGTTCGTTGTCCCAAAATTCACCCTCTACAACGGGTTTGAGGACCCTAGGGACCACCTATCTCACTACTGACACACAATGGCTCTGCACGAAGCTACCAACGCCTTCATGTGTCAAACTTTCGTGACGAGCCTCAAGAAAGCTTTTAAGTGGTTCCACAATCTTCCCTAAAAATAAATCAATAATTTTTACTAGTTTAGTAGGCTATTTCTTAACCGATTCTTAACAAGTAGGAAGTTGAGAAAATGACCAAAATTCTTGCTAACTGTAAAGAAAGTAAAGGGAGAATCACAGAGATAACCGATTACAGTCCAAGCTTCCTAGTGGCCACCCTCACTTTAGGCCTTGGGCCTAGACGCTTCCAGGATTCCTTGACCAAGAATCCTCTTATCGATATGACAGCACTCATGGAACGAGCGTGGAAGTATATTAATCTTGAAGATGCAAAAACTTTCTTCCGAAAAGCAAAAAAACAAGTTCAGAAAGATGAGCAAGTTCAGAAGAGGGACAACAATGCAAACAAGAATAGGATCAAGAGTCTCGACAAGAGAACAACACCCAAAGCCCATAACAACTCTAACTCTAAGAGGTATGGGCCTTACACCTCTCTGAATGCTTTTCTTACCCACATACTCCAATAGATCCAAACTCGTGAAAACTTGAAGTGGCCAGAGCCATTAAAAAGCCACCCCGACTCAAGAAATCAGAACAAATATTGTGATTTCCATAAAAAGCATGGACACACAACCGAGGAATGCAGGGCTCTCAAGCAAGAAATAGAGCATCTCATCAAGAGAGGACGACTAAGAGAGTTTGTCTGCTAGGATGGGAAGCAGAACCCTCGTGACGAAAGACCACCTCAAAGAAGGCAAGAGCAAAGGCCTAAACAAAGAGAAATTCAGAATGATCAGCAATGACAAAATAATCAGGTCATCTTTGTGCTTCACACTGACAATGCGATAACAGGGATGTCTAACCGAGCCAGGAAAAGATATGCTCGAGAAGTAAGGACAGAACCCCATATCATCCAGATCTCGACCATTGAAAACAAGATAAAGTCAGAAGCTTAGATCCAGTTCTTCGAACTAGATCTTATTATGATACATTGTCCCCACAGTGACGCTCTTGTCATCTCACTCAAAATCGCTAATTTTGAGATCTAAAGGGTTCTCGTGGATACTGGAAGTTCCACCAACGTATTATTTTATGAACCCTTCAAACACATGAAGCTCGACTCTAATGACATCAGAGCTACCGCTACTGTCATGGCAGAATTCGACGGGAATCTCAGCATCCCAATAGGCAGAATTGATCTACCGACCACGATAGGAGAGGGGAATGACAGAGGACACTGATCTTTGAATACATTGTCCTAGACACTAAATCTCCCTATAATGTCATTATTGGGAGGCCTTGGATCTACTAGATGGGAGCAGTTACTTCAACCCTCCATTAATGCTTAAAATATATCTACAACAATAAAGTTCTCACCATCAAGGGCTATTAGCACATTGCCCGGGAATGTCATGCCCTTGCACTAAAGGAGAATCCCCCAAAATAGTAATTACAGTACCCTCATGAAAAGGAAAGTTCCTCATCTTCCAACCTTCATGAGGTAAAAGAATGTCCTTCTGAGATTGACGAGCCGCTAAGTCCTAGAGGACAAGACAGCGCAACCAAACCAATGGAGGAGCCCATCAAAGTACTCATCAGCACTAAAGGAGAAGGAAAATACGTACAAATTGGCTCAGTCTTGTCTCCTTTCGAGCACGAGGATATTGTTAAATTCCTAAAAGACAACCTTTCGGTATTTTCTTGGGAAACTAGAGATATGGAGGGAAAAGATCTTGGTTTCATCTCTCACAAGTTGATGACAGATCCAGACCATCCTACAGTAAGATAAAAAAGGAGAACATTTGCCCTTGAATGCCAAAAAATCATCAATGAAGAGGTCCAGAGTTTGCTAAATGCTGGAATGATAAAAGAAGTATTCTACCTAGAATAGCTTGCCAATACAGTTCTTGCAAAAAAGAAGAATGGAAAATAGAGGGTCTGTGTTGACTATACTGACCTAAATAAAGCTTGTCCTGAAGACAGTTTTCCTCTTCCCATAATTGATCAACTTGTTGATGCCACGACAGGTCATGAACTCATGAGTTTCATGGATGTTTACTCTAGATACAATCAAATTCAAATGTATCCTCCAAACCAGGAAAAAATAGCCTTCATATCAGAACGAGGTCTCTATTGTTATAGAGTGATGCTGTTCGGTTTAAAGAACGTTGGAGCGACGTACCAAAGGCTCGTAAACAGAATGTTTGGCCCCCAAATTAGGAATACAATGAAAGCCTACATCAACGATATGCTTGTCAAAAGTGTTCGGAAAGGTGACCACATCTAGCACTTGAGCTAGACATCTTGAGGAAATACAGAATGAAGCTTAACCCTTTAAAATGCATCTTCAGGATCACAGAAGGAAAATTCTTAGGTTTTCTAGTTTCTCAAAGGGGAATTGAGGCAGATCCCTCACAGATCAAAGCTAAAATTGAACTAGAATCATGTAGAACTAAGAAAGATATCCAAGGGTTGAATGGAAGGATAGCAGCACTGAATAGGTTTATCTTTAAATTTACGGATCGGTGCCTCCTATTCTTTAAAGGCTTGAAGGGGAGTAAGGCCCTAGAATGGACTTCTGAATGTAAAGAGGCCTTCCAAAAATTCAAGTGATACTTAGCCTCCCTCGAACTCCTTTCAAAATCAGTGCCAAGGGAAAAACTACTCCTATACTTAGTTGTATCAGAAAGTATCACGCCCTGAATTTTCATAAACTCGGGGAGTGAGTGAAATGAAATAAGAAAAGAAAATAAAAGACAATTTAAATGAATTCCATTGGACATACATTTTTTTTCTTTAACCTATATACATATGAGGCATGTTCAACAAATATATCCTATATGTCATTTGGGCTTAAGCCCTTACATCGCAAAATACTCCCCAATGGCCAAATATACTTCACGGTTCTCTTCCCCTCCTTTCTCCAAGACTTCATCAAGTCTCATGTACCAGGTGCGTCATCTGTAATATGATATCCTATGAATGAGTCAGTGCAACTGCTGGTATGACACAATGCTAATGCAAGGAACAAAATCAAAGTGTGGCATGTGCAAGTGTACATTTATATCTACATGCCATTCAAATCATCCATACAATGTAATAGCAATGTGCATGACACACCCATGCAAGCTCTATGCCACACCCATGTCTCGGTTTCACGGATCGCTCCCGATGGTTAATCGAATACCACTCTTGTTTCACGGACCACTCCCGTCGAGTCAATCAAGCACTGATACACTGGCCAAATTTTTGGGTTTTTCACCATAGGATCTACACTCTCATAATGCATAGCACCAAGTGCTCAACCCACACTATGCTTTCAAGGAATCACACCATGCCAATATGCTTTGATTCCACCATGCAATAATGCAACCTCAATGAAGCACTTCACTAACACATGGAGCATGCTTTAAATAATGCAATATACTTAAAGCAACAATAACATGTAGATTACAAAACTTCTTCCACATGCATGTATGCTATACACAATTAATTTAAACACATACTGAAGTCACATATTCACAATCTTAACAATTCTCCAAGAACAAAAATCACGTACGACATCAACACAAAGAATAAATCATAACTCCAAAGAATAACAAAGAACACGCAATCACATAAATAATTTAACTCTAGGTTTTGTTTCAAAGCAACCATTTCCTTAGTGATTTTCTAACATCAAATAAACATATGAATCATTCAGTCAACATAGAAATCATTCCTAAACTTAATCCTATTCCTTACTTAGAAAAATATCATACCTAGAAGGGTTTGTCTCAACCCTAGGGAGTTGTGTTCGTTGTGTAGTCGAACCAACCGAGGAAAACGCAGTCCTTTTTACTATATCTGTCCAGAAGGTCAAACCGCATTCTCCTTTCTTTTTGGTGTTCCTAAGATTCACAAAGTATGTCTCAGTCTATTGTCATTTGAATTTATGCTATTCATCAAATTTTATGTCTCTTTACTATTGGTATCTCTTTTACTTGAATAGACTCTATCATTGAATCTGAAACGTCGAACAAAGTCGATTTAGGCTTCCGCGAAATTCAATTTGGACTTCTGTACTAAAAAGGGCAAAACGATCATTTTGTAGTTTTACGAGTTCTTACTTCTCGAGACCTCTTTTCTTAAATCGGACTGTCACGCCCCGAATTCCGGACCGAACCCGGGGACGCAACTAAAGGAAGAAAATAAATTAAACGAGTAAATAAATAAATAACGAATTAACTAACAAAAGAAAGAAAATAAGAGAAAGAAAATAAATAAATAAATAGACGATTCAACGAATATACAACTGATTTAGATACAAGCCAATTCCACTAACATAACTATACATCCATATATCTCTATCAATACACATATATTCCCGGTTTATAAAAATTTTGGCAGAACCTCCTTTGTTTTTCGAACCTCTTTCCCCCTAATAATCACAATACAACATATATATACAAACACATCACAATTCATCCTCACTCGATGGCCACAACTTTATCAAAGTTAAATATACATCGCCTACTTATACAACCGAAAATATACAACCATGATACAACATATATGTCATTGGGCTTAAGCCCATACATCACAAAACACGCCTCTCGGGCCAAATATCCATCTATAGTCAAGTCTCCTCCACTCGGCTAGACTTCCTCAAGCCTCAGGTGTCGGGAGTGTCATCTGAAATATGGTTCCCACGAATGGGTCAACTCAACTGCTGGTATGGTACAATACTAATGCAAGGAACAAAATTAAGACGTAGCATGTGCAAGTGTACATGTATATCTACATGCCTCCCTAATCATTCATATGATGTGATGGCAATTTATATAATGCATCCATACAAAATCAATATCACATTCATGAATTTCTACAATGCGATGTCAATATGCCATGATTTCATCATGCAATAGTGCAGTTCAAATGAAACATCACTTTCATAAGCATATGCAACATGCTTTAAATAATGTATCACATTTAAGATCAAATCCCAAGACTTCATCCACAAATCTACGTGTCATGCTCGATCAATCTCAACACTTACGCAAGTCCACATGTCACAATATCAACAAGCCTTCTAAAACATAAATCACATGTGATGACAACTCAAGAAGTAAATCACAATTCCCAAATAATCTTAAAGAACACGGAAGCATATAAACAATCAACTCAAAGAAGCAATAATTCCTATGTGATCTTCTTTCAGCAGATAAGCACAAGAATCATGCAAGCAATATGCACATCAATCCTAATTTAATCCTATTCCTTACTTAGCAAAGTACCATACCTGATCGGGTTATCTCAACCCTACTAAGCTGTGTCCACTATGCAATCCAATCAACCATGTTAATCTTTAGTCCACGGTTCCTTCTTCAGCCTTTTTTCTCAAGCAGATGATGATCCTGACAGATTCTATCCCTTTATCATCCCATCCATCTTATCATCCCATCCATCAGATATTGAAGAAATTTTGCCTTCCAACAATTTATCACAGAAATCACAACATCCAATAGTTACAGGTTCCCCGACCTCCATCACTGGACAGCGGCTCTGCTGCTTCTATTAGCCTGCTTCAAACCCTGAACTGTCAGCTTCATCTATTACTGGATTTTCCCTCTTTGCATATGTTGCATCATATGCACAATATCCCAACAAGAATGGCCAGACCACATTTGGATTCCATAAATAAACCGCTGCACATCAGATCTTGAAACAGCAGCTCCAACTGCTGCAGGTTCCCATCCATTCAACCCAAAACATCTACACGCACAATCATACCCACTCGACATCACTGCTTCTTCTCCCCCGCAACGTACCACATATACACACAATTTATGTCTCTCCAATTCAACTACCATACACAATTCCACATCATCTTCAAACACGGCTGGATTAGCAAACCCGACTTGCACTATCTCGACCCAACTGTCCTGCTTAACCGCAGCTCCTCTTTCTCTTTCTATTTCCTTTCTCCATCCCTCCGTACTGCCATATTCACAAAAGAAAGTCTGCGAAAAATTAAGAGATCCCCAACCTGAACATCCTCTTCTATCCATAAATCTGCTACTGCTCCAGCAACTCTAGTTATGCGGCACCCAACTCATCAGCTATCAAATTAGAATGAAACAAAAGTTCCATTTGAATAACCCACATCCCCTGCAAATCCATCCAACGCCACAACCCAATCGTTCCAATACTTCTCCAAACACCCATCGTTCAGCCGCACGATCTAACTTCAGCCAGATCCCACTTACAACACCATCACTGAACCTCCGTCGCAGCTACTGCTGTGCTGCCACCGCTACACATACAAATACATACCTGCTGCACCGTTTACACACATACACACACATAAACGCCCATATATCCCCCAATTTAAACAAATCACCAAAACCCAACTTTCTCATTCATTGACCCTTAAGTTCCAAAGAGAAAACCTGATCAAAACAAGATAAATATAACCTGTAAGCAGAATTTCTGCTACAACTCGATTACCCAATGCAGCCCATCCAATAGCAAATCCAACCCGAAACCCATACATTCCGTCACAACTCCATCCACCAATACGAACCCTCTGCAATGCTAGACACGCACACACAAACTCCCGAATCACAACAAACATCGTTCACCGACATCCACACACACATCTACACATACATATATACACATACATATACACACAACCCTGTACCACAACTCCCGTAGCCGTAACCATACACCACAACCGAGTAGCCAACCTGCTATCTCTCCTGCTCTGCGTCAAACCCAAACAGCCACAGTGAACCAAAATCTGAAATACAAATCCCATTCTGTTATCTCTCAATCCGATGAACCGACGAACCAACGAACCAACTCAGCCGCAGAAACCTCTGCTTCGAATTCCAACTCAACGGCCAAAGTCGGCAACTCCCCGACAGATCCGTCCCAACCCGTATGCTGCTTCGCGTCCCTCCAATCCGCAACACACAGCCCCATCACTTCACAAACACACAAATAAATACACATACAGACCTGTTCAATCATACCCCAACGGATCCATTCAGCCGCAAAGATCCCAGCCCCGAGATCTAACGAAGTCGCGATCTTCTCTCCCAAAAATCTCAACCACCGTCCGATCAATGACCTCCGATGCCACGCCGTTGACGATCATCTCCCCCGCCTTCGCTCCTCCGTCGCCCTCTAGCCTCGATTCCCCCTCGCGACCACCGCCGCTTCTTTCCTTCCTTCTCCCTCTCTCTCTTTTTCTCTTTCTCTCTTTTCTTTTCTTTCCCTCTTTTCTTCTCTCTTTCACGCGACCTGCACTGCTTCACTAATTTCCTTCCCTCCCGTTTCTTTTCTTTTTTTCTTCTTTTATTCATTTTCTACCACACACACATATATATATATATATACATACACACACAGATATATATATATATATACCATACTTTACATTTTTTTTTCTACCTTACCATATTAACTATTTTATAAATATTACCAAATTAACTATTTTATAAATGTTTTATTCCACAAAATATACTATAAAGTCGGGGCTCAATTTAATTATTTATAGGATCTCGTTCAGGTCCCATATTATATTCTTATAATTTATTTTTTTTTATTTTATTTTTTTTCAAATCTCTACATCCTTCCCCCCTTAAAGAAATTTCGTCCCGAAATTTTAAAAAAAAATACATCTCCTCAACAAAATGATAAAAGATCGATGCAAAATGCACTGTGTCATGTAGACGTGCAGCCTTACCAATGGATCATTCACCTCTCCCTCAGCCAGGCGATGTGAGACGACTTATCACCTTCTCCCTCCCCCCCTTCCAGCTCAGCCACTCCGGGGCAAGCAGGGTCCCTCAGCCCGCGCCTCCACACTCCCTGCTAGGGTCTGGTTCCGATCCCATCTGTAACGACTCACTCCACATGGCACAACACATAATGAAATCCTCAAAACACATTGGCCTATCAGCGCCAATTTCCTTTCAATCTATCCGGGCATCACAACCCATTTCAATAACTCAACACAATAAAAAAAATAAAGAAATTTCCTCAATGATTACCAGGACACCACAAGGTTCCTCACTATTTAACAAATCTCAAATTAAGTCACGAAATCACCTAGTGATTTATCATAATGGCATCATCCATATATTACCCGTACCACAATGCAATGTAATAACCTATTATTCTCCCAAGGTTATTCTAACTCATCGGAGCCTACCAGTAGCCGACCACATCAATCTCCAAGTATGAAAATCCATCTCAAAATATATATACACATACATACATAAATAAGCACATAGTCTGCTATACAGGTAACGAGGCACACATCTAACCCCATCGACATCTAGGCTTACAGCCTATCTCACAGATAACTAGGCATACCGTCTAACGTATAGATACTACGTGTATAACTTATATCCCGAGTAACTAGGCATACGGCCTCTCCCATAAAAATACAGTCTATAACATGCATACGAGTTTCCAATCTTAGTCCACCATTACACCAAACAATCATATATCCTCAGTCAATCGGGAAATTCAATATAGTGCATACTCGTGCACATCAATGCAACTTGCGCATATAAAACATGTTACCCAATCTCACCCAACTAAACTAAAAGTCTAAACTTCTCCCACTGTCCCTAGGTATTCGAACCTAAGCTCTGATACCACGTTGTCACGCCCCGAATTCCGGACCGAACCCGGGGACGCAACTAAAGGAAGAAAATAAATTAAACGAGTAAATAAATAAATAACGAATTAACTAACAAAAGAAAGAAAATAAGAGAAAGTAAATAAATAAATAAATAGACGATTCAACGAATATACAATTGATTTAGATACAAGCCTATTCCACTAACATAACTATACATCCATATATCTCTATCAATACACATAGATTCCCGGTTTATAAAAATTTTGGCAGAACCTCCTTTGTTTTTCGAGCCTTTTTTCCCCTGATAATCACAATACAACATATATATACAAACACATCACAATCCATCCTCACTCGATGGCCACAACTTTATCAAAGTTAAATATACATCGCCTACTTATACAACCGAAAATATACAACCATGATACAACATATATGTCATTGGGCTTAAGCCCGTACATCACAAAACACGCCTCTCGGGCCAAATATCCATCTATAGTCAAGTCTCCTCCACTCGGCTAGACTTCCTCAAGCCTCAGGTGTCGGGAGTGTCATCTGAAATATGGTTCCCACGAATGGGTCAACTCAACTGCTGGTATGGTACAATACTAATGCAAGGAACAAAATTAAGACGTGGCATGTGCAAATGTACATGTATATCTACATGCCTCCCTAATCATTCATATGATGTGATGGCAATTTATATAATGCATCCATACAAAATCAATATCACACTCATGAATTTCTACAATGCGATGTCAATATGCCATGATTTCATCATGCAATAGTGCAGTTCAAATGAAACATCACTTTCATAAGCATATGCAACATGCTTTAAATAATGTATCACATTTAAGATCAAATCCCAAGACTTCATCCACAAATCTACGTGTCATGCTCGATCAATCTCAACACTTACGCAAGTCCACATGTCACAATACCAACAAGCCTTCTAAAAAATAAATCACATGTGATGACAACTCAAGAAGTAAATCACAATTCCCAAATAATCTTAAAGAACACGGAAGCATATAAACAATCAACTCAAAGAAGCAATAATTCCTATGTGATCTTCTATCAGCAGATAAGCATAAGAATCATGCAAGCAATATGCACATCAATCCTAATTTAATCCTATTCCTTACTTAGCAAAGTACCATACCTGATCGGGTTATCTCAACCCTACTAAGCTGTGTCCACTATGCAATCCAATCAACCATGTTAATCTTTAGTCCACGGTTCCTTCTTCAGCCTTTTTCCTCAAGCAGATGATGATCCTGACAGATTCTATCCCTTTATCATCCCATCCATCAGATATTGAAGAACTTTCCCTTCCAACAATTTATCACAGAAATCACAACATCCGATAGTTACAGGTTCCCCGACCTCCATCACTGGACAGCGGCTCTGCTGCTTCTATTAGCCTGCTTCAAACCCTGAACAGTCAGCTTCATCTATTACTGGATTTTCCCTCTTTGCATATGTTGCATCATATGCACAATATCCCAACAAGAATGGCCAGACCACATTTGGATTCCATAAATAAACCACTGCACATCAGATCTTGAAACAGCAGCTCCAACTGCTGCAGGTTCCCATCCATTCAACCCAAAACATCTACACGCACAATCATACCCACTCGACATCACTGCTTCTTCTCCCCCGCAACGTACCACATAAACACACAATTTATGTCTCTCCAATTCAACTATCATCCACAATTCCACATCATCTTCAAACACGGCTGGATTAGCAAACCCGACTTGCACTATCTCGACCCGACTGTCTGGCTTAACGGCAGCTCCTCTTTCTCTTTCTATTTCCTTTCTCCATCCCTCCGTACTGCCATATTCATAAAAGAAAGTCTGCGAAAAATTAAGAGATCCCCAACCTAAACATCCTCTTCTATCCATAAATCTGCTACTGCTCCAGCAACTCCAGTTATGCGGCACCCAACTCATCAGCTATCAAATTAGAATGAAACAAAAGTTCCATTTGAATAACCCACATCCCCTGCAAATCCATCCAACGCCACAGCCCAATCGTTCCAATACTTCTCCAAACACCCATCGTTCATGTAACACCCCGACTTTGCGTAATTAATAATGAGTGTTAATTATTAATTAATAACCGGCTTATAGAATGATTAGGGAATTAATTATGATCCCGACGGTCGCCATGGACCGATTAAATAATCAAATATGTCTGGGGGAAAAGGGTATGATACCCAAACCCAATTACTGGTTAAATCGGTAAAATAATGCCGTTTTAACACTAACGGAACCCGAATTAGTTAACCTCAAAAATCCCGAATGATTAATAAATGACATGGAACCTCTGACACTGAAGCTAACCTAACTAGGAGTTGACCGGAAGAAACCGCGTCAAAAAATAAGCTACAGAATGAAAGTTAGGAAGAAAACAGTGAAACTGCATTAATGCGCAGCCAAACAGGGCCTAAGCCCGAAATAGGAAAGGACCAAAAAATTGTGGCCAAGAGGATTTGATCCCTTGACCAACCTAGGTAGAATTTGGTTTACCAAAAATTTACCAACTAAGCTAAGAGCACCTTTGTGCATATATATGCAAAGATATGTATTTAAATACCATTCAGATTTGGCCATTCCCCAAAGTGACCAATAACCAAGCATGCAACACATCAACATGCATCACCCTATGCTATAGCCCATCATGCCTATCCCACCATGATTACATCTCCTCCCAACCAAATTGCATGCAAACCCATCATGCACTTGGGGGAGATGAAACATCAAGAGGAAATCTGGTTTGGTAACTTATACAATCTCCATATATGCATGGAGGGAAAAATCAGAACTGTAGAGAGACTGTAATGCTGATTTTATAGAGAGAGATTGGGTTATAGAGAGAGAGATTCCAAGCCATTTGTGAGAAGCCGTGTGTGTGAAACATGGTGTATATGCATGTCCATGGGAGATGCATCAAGAGGAAGGGACTGAGGGGACTGCATATTGCATGACCGACTGAAGCAACAAGCAAGGATCAGATCCGAGCCATAAATAACAAGGGAAACACTGTACAGAGGTAAGACACCTCAAAACTGCTTGAAATTCTGTTTAAAATCTGCTGTGTTGTTGGACCTTGTGGACTGCATGCATGATAATTAGGAAATAAATCTGAGCTAATGGCATAAATGGGAGACCGAGACGGCCTAGAAAACACCAAAACCGAGCCAGGTAGCCATTGATGACCTCGAATGTGCAGGTCTGAAACAACCCTCACCAAGTCGAATTCTATTAGTCTAAACCTGATTTAGAGGTCACAAGGATCCTAAATACCTAGGTGCGCGACCCAAACTCGCACGGGAAGGCCCTCGAATGTGGAGTTGCAGGTTTCGGCCATGAAACCCAACTCCCAAATGAGACTTCTAAATCACGATTTTTGAATGGGATAATGACCCCCACGATCGTACGATTGCAACCAGCCACTAACCATCAAATTTGATGGAGAGATGAACATGAAATAGGCGACTTACAGTCGCCATTATCAGAGCTCGAACTTGGCTTACACACTGTTTTGAGACTTGAAACTGATGCCAAAATGTTGGCATGACATCCAGGAATCGATTGGAACCAGAAGCAGTGGGAAATCGTGGCCAAAATGTCACGAAATTGAGAAATTGTGAAAACTGGAATTTAGGGCAACAGTGGGTTATTTGATGAAGAAGACGACGAGTTGACGAGTCGACTCGTCCAACTCGCCTAAGCCCAGACGTGTCAACACAGACACGTGTCCACCTACGGCTAAGCCACCGCATTAGTGGAACGGTGGCGTTTTGGGGGAAACTGAATGGGTTTTTAAATTGAACTCCGGCCTGTTTGGCTCCTCGGATAATAAATTAAAATCAGGATTCTAAGTTAACCTGATCACGGATGAGGCCCAAATCAGGATAACTGGGACATGTTATCCCGGTTTTACTGAAGATAGTGAACCGGTTGGCTTTCTGAATTTTGGACCGGTTCAGCCAGTTGACCCCTGAACCGTTTGGTTTGAACCTTAATTTACTGAATTTACGTTTTGACCCCCCAAATGTTTCTGAAAATTACGGATCCACCCCTACTGTTTGACAGAATTGCACAGTGTCCCAGACTGTTGAAAATTTATACATTTAAGCCCCTGCTAAATTAATTAAATAATAAAATAATTATTTAATTAATTTATTAAATTGGTAAAATTATGATTTTACCCCTGGACATTAAATATGTCAAACGGAGTCCAAATAAATTAAATAAATAGTGTATTTTCACTATTTCAAACATTCCAGACTCAATGGTACAGTCCGATTTTGGAAATACAGTACCGAAAAATACAGACTTGTAAGTGATAAATTACTGTACTGCCCCTGATGGCACCAGACCCAAATAAAAATAAAAGACAGTCTATTCTGACTATGTCGGGCGTTCTGAACTCAACGGTGAGGTCCGTTTAACGAACTGGAGTCCCGAAAAAATTCAGACACATAAAGTGTAAATGACTGAATTGCCCCTAATGATTCCCAAGGTCAATTAAACGTAACAGATAGTCCAACTTAATTATGTCGAACACTCTGGACCCAATGGTGAGGTCCATTTTATGAACTGACGTGCCGAAAAATATGACAAGTGAAATTACCAAATTACCCCTGATACTGTACGAAGCCTAAATGAAGTCCGATTGGGACGAAATTGATAGTGATAGAAGCCCAGATACTGGTGAGACTGTAAAAATGATTAAATAATGATTCGGAGTCAGAATCTTACAAAACATAAAATGACCAAAATACCCCTGAGCACAGTAAGTGCAAAGTAGAGGTCAAATAAAGGTCAAACTGATCTGATAAATTATTATAGGAATAATTATGAACACTGAAGGGCTAAATAAGACTCCGGGACAGTAATGCGTAAAACGAGAAATGACCGATGTGTCCCGATGATCAAAAACAGATACCAAACGAAGCCCAAAGGACTTAAGAATTTACATGTGAGATATATGGGACATTCTGAGGACCACGACAGGGTCCGGGGTAAGAATGACAAATTATTATTTTGCCCCTAAGGCTAAGTAAGCCCTTAACTGATAGCGATTCAAGTCTAAAAGACTTAGAACTTCATGTATACGATATATGGGATATTCTAAGAACCACGACTGGGTCCGGGATAAGAATGGCAAAATTACCATTTTGCCCCTATGGTTAAAATGAGAACCTAACTGATACCGATTGAAGTCCAAAGGACGTAGAACTTTGTACTTAAGATATAAAGACTATTCTGAGGGCCTTGACAGGGCCCGGGGCAAGAGTGATAAAATGACCGTTTTGCCCTTAAGGCTGAGAAGTAACTGACTGGTAATGATTGAAGTCTAAATGACTTGGGTTATAATCCTGATGACTGCTGAGCCTAATTTAAGAATAAAATAGCCCCGGATGAAACCCGACGAGAGGGCGATAGGCTACTAGGCTATCTTAGGTAAACCGATAGATACCTAAGATGACAAATGAGACCTGAATGGATGAGTTCTGACCTGTATATGATTGATGATTATTGTTCAGGATATACATGGAGATGCCTGACGTATCTGGAGGTTATCGGATTGTTTGCGCAAGGAGATAACCCTAACAGTTTGTGAGTAACCTGGAACTTCTGACCTGGTGTATAAGTACACCGTCTAGTTACTGTATTTTGATTTACTGTACTGTTTTGTATACTGTACTGTCTGAATGCATACTTTTTATATTGCATTACACGCAACATGATTTTGTACTGTCCTGCTCTCCTGTTCAGTTCGGGTCTGTCTTGTTCTGTTGTATGGTCTGTCCTGGTTTTATTCTGTACTGTTGCATCTTGTGAGTAAACCTGACTCCTGAATTGGTGTATAAGTTCTGTCTAAATACTGTATTTTGAAGCACTGTACTGTTTTGAACGTTATACTGTTTAAAAGAAAAAGCATATATTTAAAGTAGCATATGCCTTGTCCTGATTGATATTGTACTAGTTTGTTCCGTCCTGTTCAATTCTGATATGTCTTGTTCTGATAGATGTATTGTTCCGTTTTGTTCCGATATGTTCAGTTCCGATATGTCTTGATCTGATTGATGTATCGTTTCGTTTTGTTCCGATATGTTCAGTTCCGATATGTCTTGATCTGATTGATGTATCGTTTCGTTTTGTTCCGATATGTTCAGTTCCGATATGTCTTGATCTGATTGATGTATCGTTTCGTTTTGTTCCGTCCTGTTCAGTTCCGATATGTCTTGATCTGATTGATGTATTGTTTTGTTTTGTTCCGTCATGTTCAGTTCTGATATGACTTGTCCTGATTGATATTGTTTCATTTTGTTCCGTCATATTCAGTTTCGATATGACTTGTCCTGATTGATATTGTTTCGTTTGTTTCCGTCATGTTCAGTTCCGATATGACTTGTCCTGATTGATATTGTTTCATTTTGTTCCGTCATATTCAGTTTCGATATGACTTGTCCTGATTGATATTATTTCGTTTGTTTCCGTCATATTCAGTTCCGATATGACTTGTCCTGATTAATATTGTTCATTTTGTTTCGTCATGTTCAGTTCCGATATGACTTGTCCTGATTGATATTGTTTCGTTTTATTCCGTCATGTTCAGTTCCGATATGACTTGTCCTGATTGATATTGTTTCGTTTTGTTCCGTCATGTTCAGTTCCGATATGACTTGTCCAAATTGATGTTGTTTCATTTTGTTCTGTCATGTTCAATTCCGATATGACTTGTCCTGATTGATATTGTTTCGTTTGTTTCCGCCATATTCAGTTCCGATATGACTTGTCCTGATTGATATTGTTTCGTTTTGTTCCGTCATGTTCAGTTCCGATATGACTTGTCCTGATTGATATTGTTTCGTTTTGTTCCGACATGTTCAGTTCCGACATGACTTGACCTGATTGATATTGTACCGTTTTGATCCGCCATGTTCAGTTCCGATATGTCTTGTTCTGATTGATGTATTGCTCTGTTTTGTCCCGTTATGATCCGTCCTGTTATGCCTCTGTCCTTGATTATGCCTGTGACTTGAACTAGTGTTTTGTTCCGTCTGATCCCGTTATGTACTGTCCGTTAATCATCTGTCTATCTTGATTGATACATGGTCCAGTTCCGTTATGATCTGTCTGAATTCTTGACTTGGTTTATAAGTTACTGCATAGATACTGTATTTTGATGCACTGTACGGTTTTAAAAGTTAAACTGTCTGAATGCATGTTTTTAAATGCAAACTTTATACTGTATTGTACGCGGCATGATTTTGTCCCGTCCTACTATTATTTTGTTCGGTCTGTCTTGTTCCGTTTTATGGTCTATCTGATTTTGTTCTGCTATGATGTGTCTGACTCTGGGTACCATTCTGATTATGAGCGGTCTGGCATAAGTAGGCTTGATTACGCGCCTAACTGATATATTATTGTTATGCCCTGTTATGATCCGCCCAGTACTGATCTGTTCTGATATTTGAATTAATTGCCTATACTCTCATTGATATTAGCATCATGCACTGTTCCGTTTGTTCTAATTTGTTGTTCCGTTTAGTTCAGTCCCGTTTTATTCTACTGAAACTGCATTTAAAGTAGATTTATAAAATTGCCATTTCAGAAACAACTGAACTACCCTTGTGCTTTGTAAACAAGAAATGGTTTTGAAACCCTTGACAGGGAACCTGTGTTACTCATTGGGCTTTTCGAAGCTCACCCCGTTCCCTAACATTTTTTAGGAATGATATCTGTTGGATCTGATGGCACTGATCTGTGGAGACTGGATTACTGAGGATTGAATCTGTTTAATCAGGTGAGTGATGTAATACGACTGACTTGACTGATATGTACTAGATATAGACATGGCTCATGGATTTAAACGGTACACTAGAGATTATAGTTCTGCTCTGTTGTTATATGTCGGATTATAGATATGCTCTGAGGTTAGAATTGTTAGCTGTTGGATATTAGACTTGCTCTGTGTGATACATATCCTTCGGTGGATACATGAGTTGCATTCCCTTGACAAAAAAAAAAAAAAGTTTTAAATTCCGCTGCATCTGACCCTACAGTCGGAGTGCAATTCACTGGAAAGTTCAGAATTGCCTTCGGTTGGTCGCGTGGCGACTGACTGGCATCACGTCCTCGACATCCGTGTAGGGTGGGGTTCGGGATGTGACAGTTCAGCCGCACGATCTAACTTCAGCCAGATCCCACTTACAACACCATCACTAAACCTCCGTCGCAGCTACTGCTGTGCTGCCACCGCTACACATACAAATACATACCTGCTGCACCGTTTACACACATACACACACATAAACGCCCATATATCCCCCAATTTAAACAAATCACCAAAACCCAACTTTCTCATACATTGACCCTTAAGTTCCAAAGAGAAAACCTGATCAAAACAAGATAAATATAACCTGTAAGCAGAATTTCTGCTACAACTCGATTACCCCATGCAGCCCATCCAATAGCAAATCCAACCCGAAACCCATACATTCCGTCACAACTCCATCCACCAATACGAACCCTCTGCAATGCTAGACACGCACACACAAACTCCCGAATCACAACAAACATCGTTCACCGACATCCACACACACATCTACACATACATATATACACATACATATACACACAACCCTGTACCACAACTCCCGTAGCCGTAGCCATACACCACAACCGAGCAGCCAACCTGCTATCTCTCCTGCTCTGCGTCAAACCCAAACAGCCACAATGAACCAAAATCTGAAATACAAATCCCATTCTGTTATCTCTCAATCCGATGAACCGACGAACCAACGAACCAACTCAGCCGCAGAAACCTCTGCTTCGAATTCCAACTCAACGGCCAAAGTCGGCAACTCCCCGACAGATCCGTCCCAACCCGTATGCTGCTTCGCGTCCCTCCAATCCGCAACACACAGCCCCATCACTTCACAAACACACAAATAAATACACATACAGACCTGTTCAATCATACCCCAACGGATCCATTCAGCCGCAAAGATCCCAGCCCCGAGATCTAACGAAGTCGCGATCTTCTCTCCCAAAAATCTCAACCACCGTCCGATCAATGACCTCCGATGCCACGCCGTCGACGATCGTCTCCCCCGCCTTCGCTCCTCCGTCGCCCCCTAGCCTCGATTCCCCCTCGCGACCACCGCCGCTTCTTCCCTTCCTTCTCCCTCTCTCTCTTTTTCTCTTTCTCTCTTTTCTTTTCTTTCCCTTTTTTCTTCTCTCTTTCACGCGACCTGCACTGCTTCACTAATTTCCTTCCCTCCCGTTTCTTTTCTTTTTTTCTTCTTTTATTCATTTTCTACCACACACACACACACATATATATATACATACACACACAGATATATATATATATATATATACCATACTTTACATTTTTTTTTCTACCTTACCATATTAACTATTTTATAAATATTACCAAATTAACCATTTTATAAATGTTTTATTCCACAAAATATACTATAAAGTCGGGGCTCAATTTAATTATTTATAGGATCTCGTTCAGGTCCCATATTATATTCTTATAATTTATTTTTTTTTATTTTTTTTTTCAAATCTCTACACGGACTCCACGGTTGAGTCTGAAATGCTCAAAATAATAAAATTTCACTATTCTTTTATTTTTACTCGAAGTCCGTTTGACTACTTTCTGACTTAGGGGCATTTTGGTAATTTTCCTTTGAATTAGATGTTATTTTATTACTTTGGGTCAATTCACAATTAACCATAAATTCTGGGTACAATTATAATTTCACAAGTTCTATTCTAATTTGAAATAACCAAACAATAATTAAGTCTAACCTTGTCTGGCTGCAGTCAACGTTCCATTGGCACTACAATCCTCATTCAACCCTCCATCTGACTTGGCAGGGCGACTCCTCTTGTTTCTCCATTCCGAACCCCAACCACATGAACTTTCAGTAGAATCTCTCTTTCCAGTAAAACATTTCTAGTGACCCCAAAAACTTACTGAGAATAGTTTCAGCCGACAAAGCTAACTTCACCGAAGATAAAGCCAAGTATTGGAATATTCTATTCCTTGCCATAAATCTGTTTCACAATTTAGTTCAATCACTGCAGCAACTTCATAGCCGCAGACATCAAAGCCTTATGATCACAACACAAACCCAAATGATTCGAGCTGGGCCAGTTGGGCTCAGCTCACTTATAAAATAACTTCTAAATCAGGCTCAATGATAGTTCACTAAGTATATAAACAAGCCTAATAATAAGCCAAGCTTGAACTGCTCATGAACAGTTTAGCTCCTTTCCAGCATTATCCCCAATTTCAAAACCATAAAATAATGTAATATAGGTAAGGAAGGTCAGGTTAATTTGGGCAAGATTATGAAGCACATATATTTTCTAATAATTTAAGATAGAAAGGGACCCTTTTACTGTTCCACTTCTTGAGAACTTCTCAGCCTTTTTTTTTTTTTAACTTCACAACACCTTAATTGAATAAAATCTATCCCAACTGCAATTAATAGAATCTTGTTAGACTAATACACTGTATTGCCCAAATCGAGAAAATGAACCTCCACAACCCACTCAACTATTACAAACACTGAAGGTAACCTACCAACAGAACCAACTCAATTCTAGTCGCTATCCACGCTAACACAACCGTGCCATCATCATAGATTCTCAATGGCACAAGCAACTGAGACCGTTTGGCAAAAAGCCCAAATTCAGATCTTCACCACAAACTCCTCCAACTCAACGCCATCTCCACTGCTAGTATAGTCCCTCCGCTGCACCGCCATCTCTCTACTAGTGTAGTCCCCCTTCTCTGATCTATCTCAGGGACCCAAATCAGCTCTCCCAACAGCAGCTCCTGCTACACAATCTCTCCCTTGGCTGCTCATTCATCCTTCTTCTTTTCTCAATTTCCCTTTGTTGCACCGTCTCTCCGTTCCATCGCCACAACATACACATATATAATATATATAATTTTTTTTCCTGCTCTGTTCTGGGTCCACTATTGCGGCTGCCATCTATGGTAGTCACTTCCTCTGCCATCAACTGCTGCACCGCCCTTCCTGCACTGCGCCTATCCGCTCCCCCCCTTTTTGACTTTGCCTTTCAATTTTTTATTTCGTTTCTTTTTTCTTCTTTCTTATTTCACTGGAAACACACACCTATATATATATATATATATACTATATTGCCTTCCTGCACCGACCCACATGCCCCCCCTTTTTGACTTTTCTATTCTTCTTTTATCTTTTGTTTTCTTTTCTTTCCTTTGATAATATATATATATATATATACAATATATATTATATATTGGATCTACACATCACACACACTCTAACCTTATTCTGCCTACACCCCCTTGCTAGCACACACGCACCCACTCACAGCACATGCTGCACTGATTTTTTTTTTTCAAGTCTCTACAGAAAGTGCCATCAGCTCTACATTAGTTAGGGAAGACAAGGGAACTTAGAGGCCTCTCTTTTACGTCAGCAAGGTGTTTCTGGACACCGAGATGAGGTACTCCGAAATTGAAAAACTGGCCTTAGCCTTAGTGATATCCGTTTGGAAGCTCAGACCATATTTTCAAGCCTATCTTATTATAATCTCTACATCCTATCCTTTAAAATCAGTCCTACATAAACCCGAAGTTTTGGGATGACTAGTTAAATGGTCAATAAAATTGGGAGAATTTGACATATCCAATGTGCCGCGGATTGCTATCAAAGGTCAAGTATTAGCAGACTTTGTAGCAGAGTTCCCTGGAACACTGCATTCGAAAGCTCAAACCACTATAGATACTTTGGTAAGGCTACTTTACACCGATGGTCGTCTACCGACAAAGGCTTTGGAGTAGTTATAATACTCTAGTCCCCTAATGGGATCGTAACGAAAAAAGCCCTCAACTTGGGTTTTAGAGCCTCTAACAATGAAGCCGAGTATGAAACACTTATCCTTGGGATCAAATTGGCTCTAGAATCTTAAACTCTAGATTTTAACGCATTTTCCAAACACTCAGCTTGTGATGAGTCAAGTTCTGGGAGAATTTTCCACTAAGGATAATAGAATGACCAGATATTCAGAACTAGTGAAATCACTAAAGTAGTCTTTTAGCAAATTACTATTCATAAGATTGAAGAAACCAAAACTCCACGGCCGATGCTTTAGCAAATATGGCCTTCCATCTCAAGCTAGAAAGGGATTCAATGGTAAAAATCTCCTACTAGTCAAAAAATAGTATTGAACTAATACAATCCCTTCAAATTTCAGAACAACCTTAGAATTGGATGACTCCCATCATCCAGTATTTAAAGGAAGGGTTGCTTCTAGAGGAAAAGAATCATGCTAGAAGAATTGGAATTAGGGAACCTCAGTATTTAATTCTTAAAGAAAATATTTACCGAATGTCCTACACACAGCCCCTCATACAGTGCTTAACTCCAGAAGAGACCCACTACGTTCTAGCCGAGATACATGAGAGGATCTATGGCAACCATAATAGCAGTAGGACCATAGCCCACCAAGTATTAACTCAAGGTTATTACTGGCCCAATATGCTAAAATAGGCTGAGGAATATGTTTAAAAGTGTAACAAATGTCGACATTTCACTTCATACCAACATCAACCTCATCATGAACTTGTCCCTATCGCGAGTACCTGACCCTTCGCCTAATGGGGAATGGACATTGTAGGACCATTGCCAAAAGTCCCTTAGAACAAGAGATTCCTACTAGTTGCCATTGATTATTTTCTTAAATGGACAGAAGTTGAACCACTGACCCATATAACAGAGGTAGAAGTAAAGAATTTCACTTGAAAAAAATATAGTATGCAGGTTCGGTATACCCCGCGTCATTATTTCGGATAATGGGAAGCAGTTTCCTGGAAAGGTATTCGGGAAGTTTTGTAAAGACCTGCACATCAGTCACCACTTTTCCTCTCCAAGGCATCCTCAAGCTAATGGGCAAGCCGAAGTTACCAACCGCACTATTCTCGAGGCAATTAAGAGAATATAGAAGGAAGCCAAGGGAAGATGGGTCGAAAAAATCTCCGGAGTACTCTAGGCCTACCGAACCACTAAAAGAACCCCAACCGTGGAAACACCATTTTCACTCGCCTATGGTACCAAATCAATCATTCCTGTTGAAATTGGCATGCCAACCCTTAAAATAGATTGCTATGACCAAGAGGCCAATAGCCAACAGCTTTCAAAAAACCTTGACCTACTAGAAGAAAAGCATGAGCAAGCTTGGATTAGGACTGAAGCCTACCAAAAGAGAATCGCTAAATGCTTTAACCAAGGGTTAAAAACCATTAATTTCTAGCTCAGAAATCTCATCCTAAGAAGGGTGTTTCCAAACACTAAAGATCCTATTATGGGAAAGCTCTCCCCTAATTAGGAAGAACCTTACAATATAATCAAGATCGTCAGACCTACGACTTATTGGTTGGAAGATTCAACTGGGAAGCCTGTACCTAGACCGTGGAACATCGAACATTTACGCTAGTATTATAAATAAAAAAAGCTACTTTTGATTCACTTTAGAGTTTGTTATCAATGCACAGACCCCTAAAAGCCTTGTATCCATTACAAGTGCTTCAGGTCTGGTCCATTTCACTCAATGCACAAACCTCAAAAAGCATTGTATCCATTATAAATGCTACAGGTCTGGTCTATTTCACTCAATGCACAGACCCCTAAAAGCCTTGTATCCATTACAAATACTACAGGTCTGGTCCATTTCACTTAATGCACAGATCCTAAAAATCCTTGTATACATTACAAGTGTTACAAGTCTGGTTAATGCACAGACCCCTAAAGTCCTTGTATCCATTACAAATGCTACAGGTCTGGTCCATTTTATCAATACATAGACCCCTAAAAGCTTTGTATCCATTACAAGTGCTACAAGTTTGGTCTATTTCACTCAATGTACAAACCCTTAAAAGCCTTGTATTCGTTATAAGTGTTACAGGTCTGGTCTATCTCACTCAATGTATAGACCTCTAAAAACCTTGTATCCGTTAAAAGTGCTACAGTTTTGGTCCATTAAATCAATGTATAGATCCCTAAAACTCTTTCGTTCAATACAAGTACTATAAGTCTGGTGCATTTTATCGATGTACAGACCCTTCAAGACCTTGTATTCATTACAAATGTTATAAGTCTGGTTTATTTTTCTCGTTCTACATACCTCTGGAAAAGCCTTGTTTTATTTACAAGTGCTATAGGCCTGTATATCACGAATTATCAGTATGCAGACACTAGAGAAACCTTATTTATGTATAAGTGTTTTGGTTCTGTATATCTTATTTTTTAGACTTGTGAAATAGCTTATGAGTGCTTTGAAGCCTCTAAAGAGCTTATATTTTCTACTGGCCTGGATATTAAAGAAATTATTTTGAAGTCAGACATACCACAAAGATATCAAACAAGATACAAGTTCTAGAATGAGTGAAATTTCTTATATTAGCCCAAAAATGAGAAAATTACAAGATCACCAAAATATATATATATATAAGAACATCCCAAGTCTACTCTACTGCTGGTTTGGTAGTCTCTAAAGCAGCAACTTAAGGGAGTTCTGGATCCACCTCTTCTTCTTTGACGTTAGCATCCAGCACATCAATCACAACTTGGGAGACTTTAATATCATCTATCCCAGTTAGATCCAAGTCAAGATACTTTTTATGAAGCTTCGCCCTGAAGATTCAGTATCTATACTCGATCAGCTTGCCACCCAGATCCTGGACTTCAACCTTCAGACCCACCTTAGTTTGGGTTCTAACGGCTTCAGCGGTGTCCTGAACCTTTTGGTTAGAAGCAGCTTGGAAGTTTTCAAGCCTCTTTTTGAGGTCTTCTAGTTCGGTAGCAAGGGCATCCTTCTCAGACTCCAGGGCGGAGTGGGAATTAGCAACCTCCTTCAGTTTTTCCTCGGTTGCTGCCACCGAAAACTATATAGTCCCCAATTGAAACCTGGCCTCATCAAGTTCAGATTGGAGGGCGTCAATCTGCTCGGGATCCTTAGGGGAGTCCATGATGGTTTCCAAGCCATACATAGCCTGGAAAACACAAGTAACATAATCAGGTTAGAATAGGTTACATGCAAACTATAGAACCAGGAAATTAAAAATAGGGAAAAGTAATACAGAACTCACTCTTATGTGAAAGGCCATCAGATCTTTTGCAATCTTCTAAGGCTTCAGCCTTTTGAACTTGCTTGGGCCCGTTGCCCAAGAGTCCTCATAAGCCTTCTTCACGGCTGTCACGCTGGAGTCATCAGACCTTGAGGAAGTAGCGATGGATTTGCCTTTCCCCATTTTTTTCTTCAGAGTATCGTGAATAAGAGAAATCCTCAAATCCTCTGAGACAGTTTTCTCAGGGGAGTTGGAGATTAATCTCATTCTTTTCACTTGAAGGGGAGGCTTAGCAGGGCAAGAGCTTTCCCCAGTTTTCTTATTCTTCTTCCGTGGCACCCATTCAATCACCAAAGATTTCTTCAAACTTTCGGTCCAGTCTCACACCAAACCAGCCTTCATCAGATTTTTAGGGCAAAGAATGGCGTCGTGAGAACGGTTGTTGGTCTGAAGGAGCCTCTTGTACTTTTGTTGAAGATCGATGGTGAAGATTGATCTCTTCTAAGCTCTCTTATCTACACGAAAGCACAAGATTAGGCTTAAAAAGAAAACAACAAACTAATTGAGAAAGCCTAAGATTCAAAACAAAAAGGGACCTCACCCTTAATCCCAGTTTTCTATGAGAAGGTTAAAACCTGGCTCTCGAAATCCTTGAACTCCCAACCTCCTTTTACGAAGAAGTACCACTGCTTCCAAGTTTTGTTGGAAGTGGGTATAGAGGAGAGATGCCTGAACCCTTACTCGAAAGTTATATGAAACATGCCCTTTGACTTTAGGTATTTCATGTCCATATTGCTCCTAATCAATGGGAGGTTTACCTCAACATTGTTCAAGTGTCCTAAAACTATGAACCCAAGTAAATGCCTCTAACTGTTTATATTCATATCAGCGGGGCAGATGTTAAACCAATTAAAAAACTCCCTAATAAAAAGGGTGGAAGGGGAACCTAACCTCTATCTCGAACCACTTAAAGTAATCATATATCTCACCTCGTTGAATATTGGAGGGGGGGATCTATGGGTCTTGGTACCCTACAGGACACATTTGTAGGGAGGTCAAAAGCAGCCCTCAAAGCATTTATCATGCTCTGAGTCATGGCACTTTCTTTTCCTCCCTTTTGTGGGATTTACCCGCGATCTCCCCACCAATGTTCCTAGGTTCTAAGAAGGCCTCTACTATCCTAACTTCAGAACCAGGGGTTAGGTTACTGATAATCTTATTTCCTATATTTTTCAATGGGCTACTAGTTACAAGGTTAACTTTTGTCTGGTCATATATCTCCAAAGACTCTTTTGTTTCATGGTCGATGCTTGAATAAGCATCGGATGCCGACATGGTCAAAATAAGAAAGTGAAAAGGAACAGAAGAAGATACGAAGAACTTGGAAAAAGTATTTGAAATAGATCCTAACCATAGAGTTGATCAGAGTTTATCTTCTTAGACGCCAAAGTTTGTCTCACTCGAAGTTCTCTCTTGTGATGTGATAGTTCTTAAGATACATAAAATGATAAAATGAGGGGCATCGATGTGCTCTCCCTACCTTTTTATAAAGATCTAACAGGTATCACGTGCAAGGCCCTTGCTTCCGAACCGTTGTGGCAGTTGGAGCAATGATGGCCTCGTAATTCCAACCGACGACTGACACAATGAATGTCGCATCAACAGTTGTCTCTTCAAAATACAGAGTGGTGCACTTAAAACTATTAAGTGTGTACCACCTCAGAAACCCTAAACTCAGCTCTGATCTTTCCCTAGAGCAGAGGCTCAAGGAGTAGTTGATATACCATAAAATGAAAAGCATATTCAAAATTATGACACGTGTCTGTACAGAGCTTTTTCAGGGTATAGATCAAGAAAGATCGTTTTATCCAAATCAACTAGGCACGGAGAGTTCAGAGGTATATGGTCTAGAATATAGCATCGCCTTCCATATCTTACCGACCTCAGAATAAGGAAACATAGTTCAATATGGCAACTACTATCTTCGGATACCTTCAAATCCCTACTTTTATGGCTCCTAATCTTACTTAACTTAGGAGATCTACAACCTATAAATAAGACCATAAGGTACGATTTCAATTTATATTCAATTTTTCTTTTAAATTACAGTCTCTTTCTATTCACTGACTTTATCATCGGAGCAGCTACCACCGGAGCCTTCCTTCTGATAAAAAAGGAGCAACATCACTTCCCATTACTTTATCTATGCTATGAGTCATTATTTACTCTTGGTACTATTAGTGAGCCATCGTGTTTTTTTCATGGATTGGATAAGGGTGAATTAGCTGTCCCTTTCACTAATAGTGATAAGATTAATAATCTCACATGTTCCCTCTCATTACTTTATCCATGTTGTGGGTCATTATTTACTCTTAGTACTATTAGTGGGCCCATTTTTTTTCAAACACAAAGCCATAGAGACTAATTTATCCAATTCCCTTCCCAAGCCGACAAACAAACATAGTCTTTCGGTACTATTAGTGAATCCCTTCCTTTTTCTCAAACACAAACTTCACAAGACCATGAGAGCCAAGGGGGGAACCAGGTAAATTATTAGAGCTAAAAAAATTTGGAGAAAATTTGGGGGAGAAAATGAGAGAAATGATGTGTGAAGATTGAGTTGGACAAAAAATTTTTGGAATGGACTAAAATTTTGTATGAAATGAGATAAATAATAGGTAAAAATTGAGTTGAGGAAAAATTTTGAAATAGACTAATTTTGAAAAGATAAAAATTTTATATATATAAAAAAAAATTATAATCTAGGGGGGATTGGAGCTCGGCCAGCCCCCATGTACTTCTACCTTTAATGAGAACTAAATTATTCAATCTCATCCCCAAGTCAACAAACAAATATAGAAAGAGTACATGTATACTTACATATATATATATATAATCGAATGTATATATATATATATATATATTTGTATACATAAAATATAGAATATATGTATATATACAAAATTATATATATATGTATAGATAGAAAGGGAAGGGCAGAAGGCTCGGTAGGGATTGTAGAGTGTGTGTTTACATATAACATGTATAACGTACAAAAAGAAATCAAAGCAACATTTATGAGGGAGGCTAAGTGTTCAGAAATAGAAAAGATCAAGTAGAAAAGATAGGAAAGAAAATTCAACAAAAGTAGGAAGAAAGAGGAAAGAAGAGAGAGAGAGAGAGGGGCGGTGAGTTTTTGGTTATATATATGGGTGAGGGTTATGAGGAAATTCATAACACAAGGAAAGAAACTGAGGCTAAAGAGGGTGACTTCTAAAGCTCAAAAGAGAGTATGACATGATGCTAATGCAAGGAACAAAATTTAAGGCGTGGCATGTACAAGTGTACATTTGTAGTCTACGCGCCTTCCAATTCATCAATACAATACAAGGGCTATATGTGTGACACACCCATGCAAACTCTATGCCACACCCATGTCTCGTTTCACGGATCGCTCCCGTTGGGTTAATCAAGTATCACTACTTGTTTCACGGATCGCTTCCGTTGGGTCAATCAAGCACTAATGTAATGGCCAATTTTGAGTTTTTCACCCCAGGATCTACACTCTCATAATGCATAGCACCAAAGTGCTCAACCCACACCATGTTTTCAAAGAATCACAATATGCCAATATGCCTTAATTTTTTCATGCAATTTCAATAAGGCATTTTATCACATACAAGGTATACACCTTAAATCATGCATCATCCATAAAGTAAATTCTAATTTTCAAACCACACAACTTCTTCTACGTGAACATATGCTATATACAATCAATTTAAACACATGCTCATGTTACATGTTCACTAGATTACCAACTCTCAAAGAACACATAATTACACAAAGCATCAATGTATTAAACAACCATATCTTCCAAAACACAAGGTCTATCCACATTAATACAAACCGCCATGTAATAATTTAAACACATATTCAATCTACATCTTCATCATTGTAACAAATTCTCAAAGATTACAAAATACATAAAGTACCAACACATTCAACCAATCATAACTTTTCAACAACAAGATTTTGTCTACATGAACATAAGACAGAATACAATGAATTATACATATAGTCGTGGTTCATGTTTATCACTTTACCAATTTCTCAAAAAATACAAAGATCACACAAGTACATAAACAACCAACTCTAGGTTTTCAAAGCAACTACCTCCTAAGTGATTTTCTAACAGCAAATAAACATCCATATCATCCAATCAACATATAAATCACTCCTAAACTTAATCCTGTTCCTTACTTAGCAAAATATCACACCTTAAAAGGGTTTTTCTCAACCCTAGGGAGTAGTGTTCTCTACGCTGCTAAAGCGATTGGTGAGAATGTAGTCCTTGACGTGGGGAACAACTTCCTAGAAGGAAGTCTTGTGATAATCCTAGCCTAGGGATGTGTTTTGGTGGCTTGAAGCTTGGAAACCCTAGGTTTTCTTTTCACTTTTCTCCCATGCACGACTACTACTGCTTCTCCAAACCATTTCTATGATTTTTTTTATATTAAGTGTTGTATTTATAGTCAAGTGGCTAAGGGCAAAATGACCTTTTTGCCCTTAATGTGTTCGGGACCCTATTACACTACAACCCGTCCCGAAATGCCTCAATTTGACATTTTGCTTTTGCCAGAGTTCTTAAAATTATTCTAAATAAAAATTTTCCAAAAAATAATTTTTTGCCCGTTGGTGGTTGCGGGCGCGCCCACCAGGGACACTTGGGATGCCCTTTTCGAGTCTATTTTTGAAACTATCTCTAATTAGGCTCAAATTTTTACAAGAGGTGTATTTCAACATTCTAAGCATGTTTCTCTTCATGGCATATTCAAATTATACTCCTAAACATGACTTATGCCTAAATGATGCATGTATAACATCCTACCAGCAAATCGTGTATGAATAGTACCCTACAGGCAAAAATGAAAAATTTTTCATATTTTTTTAGATCTTTACTTCCTTTCCCCCTTAAAGAAACTTCATCCTGAAATTTAGAAATGTACCTCTATGAATAAAGAACTCTAGATACATAACACGGACTTCAGCCTCACGTTCCCAAGTGGCCTCCTCGACTCCGGGGTGGCTCCAAGGAACCATGACCAAAGGGATGGTCTTGCCCCGCAAAACCTGATCCCTCAAGTCCAATATCTCCACAGGCCTCTCATAATAAGAAACATCACTCTTCACTTGAAGATCTACCCAATCTAGTACATGTGAAGGGTCAGGCTCATACTTCCTCAACATCGATATGTGAAAGACATCATGAACCCTGGATAATAGTAGCGGTAATGCCAACTGATAGGCCACTTCTCCAACACCTTTTTCCAATCAAGGTCTTACAAGGATCTACAGCACTCATGTTGAGTTCTCGATTAATTAAAAGAATCCGTCAATCATATGAAACTTATCATATTAGTTTCAAATCTAACTTGATTTAGTCACTAAAATCAACACATTTAGAAACTATTTTACACATCAGATTCATCATTTAGTTATTTCATCATAAGTCCTCAAATTGAGTTTTCAACTCATCTAATTTCACAATCATCATAAGATACGTTATCAAACCATTCTATGGAGAACTCACTTATCCTATAATAGTAATTTCCCAAGCGAATCATCAGAATGGTCCAAACTAATTCATCACTATTAGTATTCACTCATTACATAAGTTCATGATTATAATCCATCATCCACCAACTAGGGAAAAACAAAACAGAATAGGCATGCATCAGTCCTACTAACAAAATGACTTCTATCATCAAAGAAATACAATAGAAAACCTCACCCTCGAAGATCAATCCAACCACCATGTGGCCACAATAGGAAAATAGTCTTAACAAAATTTATAACACTTTCATGCTCCCTAAAGATCAAAAGCCATCAAATGTGCTATTATAATTCTCAATAGTCAAGCACTGTTCAATATTAATATCTATTAGTAACTTCATCCCCCGAGACGTACTATCTCCAACCAATCATTACATTCTAAGAGTATCACCAATATTGGCCGTAAATCATAACCCCATTACTAACAATAATTCATCATTCCTGTTCACAAGTCATTGAACTTTCACAAGATCATTCCATCTTCAAATTAAAAATTTTTCATTCCTAAATTACATGTTAAGCAAAAATTTAAAATTATCCTCACCACAAGCTTGACCTAACCATGCCATTCACAATTCATCCTCTATATCAAGCAACACGATCATCATTCTCTATCAACTAATAATTCAACAATCCAATTCCTCAAAGGATAATTAAAAAAAATATTTTACCCTATATCCTAGGTATATTTCGTACACATTCCCACATACATAAAGTAATAGTAGACGTTCATCTTTACCTTCTTTTTTTTTCTTATTCATCGCGGCTATTTCATCTTAGTATAATTCCTTCCCATTCTTACGACATATTATTAAAAGTTTCCCACCTTCATCTTTTTAAGCTTTTGAGTTTTCAATTTTATGCACTATCCCAGAATATGTTCCAAAATGCAATATTACATGCAAGCACGTATGTACCTAATCCATAAGTGTTATAAAAATAAAATATGCACTACATGTGTCTTACACACCGAATAATTTAACATGCTTTATCAACACAATAGCCAGGAAATACACATACCATCAAATTAACACTTTTTCTTTCATGCATCTACTAAAGATGCATTATGTTTCCATCATGTATTTAGTACATATTCATGCAAGTTTGCCTTAGTTAATTTATTTTCCTTGCTATATTCAATTGTCTCATTAGGTATCTTTTACCTTTTTCTTGTATATAACTAGGTGATAACCCTTCATGGATAACAACTCCATTTGTTACTGGGTGATGGATTGGCTAATCCATACACTTGTATCTTGAGACCTCATACCAATTTAGTATATTCATAGTACAATTACAAGTGATCCTAACCACATGGGTTTATAACCTAGGATATACACTTTACATTATACACTCATAACAAGTAATATTCATTCAACCATTCATATATACATAACATGACTATTATACACTATATAATCATGTAGGGATACAGCTTAAGCATGCAATCATGTATACCAACCAAAACAATCTATAGGCACACATTAAACAAAAACATACTCAACACATACTTACTGCATATATATATATATATATATATTTTCAATCAGCTATTTATGTCTTCATAATCTTATCATTTTCCAATAAATTCTAAAACACAAAAGTCGTTTTAAACTAAATCATGCAACACCTAATCAAGCCAGTCTTCTAGAAAAACATCCAAAATTCTCATATAACTGGTGGTAACACTACCGATACCACTTCACTATCATCATTTCTAAGACTCGCACACTCCGACTACCCCAACTAGTGTGTCAACATGCAATGGCAAATCTGGCCGATCTATTTCTAACCCCAATGTCATGGCAAGCATGGCAGACATGAATGAATGCGATGCACCAGAATCTATCAGTACGCTATCCCATGAACTAAACACAAGGAATGTACCTCGAACCACTGAAGGTCTAGAAGTAGATGCCTCTGGTGTGGCCACCGCATGAGCATAACCCTGAATGGTCTGACTCTGTCTACCTCCCCCTCTTGATCCCTGCTGACCTCCACCCCTCTGACTAGAAGCTATAATACTCTGTGCGACGGGTGCAGGCTAGAAATATGGCGCTGGAGGTCTAAGGCCTAACAGTGGCTGTGGCAAAGGTGGTTGAATGAGCTGATAGTAATACGTCCTCCGCGAGCCCTATGAAGTCTGCCCTTGAGGACAGTTGGCCCCAACATGGCCCGTCTAGTGGTAGGTATAAAAAAGCTGAGGTGCTCTCCACCCCTGGCCCTGTACGGGAGGCAAAAATGATCCTTGGCTAGATCCGACCCCCTGTCCCCGGTTGGGGTCCCTCTGAAGGCAAATGGCCATCTTGTGACCAAGATGTCCACATCGATAACAATTCAGGGGCCTCTGTGGTGTCTATGGAGAAGAAGTACTAGCTCGGTACCTCTTCAGTAGTCTCCTACCAGTGTATGTCAGGGCAGGTGTAGGTGTTTGTGTAAAAGAAGTACGAGCTCGGTACCTCTTTAGTGGTCTCCTACTAGTGTATGCCGAGGTAGGTATAGGTGTCTATGCAGAAGAAGTACGAGCTCGGTACCTCTTTTGTGGTCTTCTACCAATGTATGACGGGGCAAGTGTAGGAGTAATGGCCTCTTCTGCTGCGCTGCGAGTAGGAGTAATAGCTCGGAGCCTACCACACCTAAGTGGTGCTGGTCTCGTTAGGTTTCTCTTTGGGGACATGTGTTTACAAGTCCAAGAAGGAAAATTAATACCCTTTTTCACATTAGACATAGGTGTTAAAAGAATACTAAGCAGGTACTTGTCAACACTTCACAAGTAACAAATATAATATGTTATGACACACTTGCCTAATCAACACTTATATAACTCACGTCAACCATCCATTCATTTAAGCAATACAATATATACATGCTCCAGTTATGCTAGTGTTCAACTAGTCCAACTAACCTAAGGTCTAAACCCCATTCACTGTTCTAAGACATTAGATCTTAGATCTCACGTCAATTGGGGCTGCCAAGGTTGATAGAGGTTCAAGAACTAAAGTTATCTCTCTCCCTCGTCCTAGTCTACCTCAACCTAGTGTTTTGGATGGCATCCTATAGTGGGAACTAGCATTATTTAGAAGTTCAACTTTTTACTCCTCTAATGTATTTTACATCCCATGGCATTCTCCTATAATGCTACATGATATTATAAAGGCAAACAAGCATCAATCTATTTTGTACGTAAACACGTACTAAGTTATCACATACGGTCATGCCAATATACACGTTACCCATATCATGTACCCCACTACACCAAATCACATAATCATGCATCATAACATAGCATCAACTAACATATAATCACAACAAGTCATGCTTTAAGTATAAATAGCCACATAACACACAAGGTCCTACCACATACCACCGAAAGTTCACACTAAGTCACACATTTTTCCTCTAGGTTCCATGGTGTTCAATCAACACCCTATCGTCGCTAGTTATTTTCAAACTAGAGCTTTAATATCTAGCTGTTAGAGGTTACACATTACCCAAGGTTTACACAAATTTCAAATCATTCCCATTGTGATCAACAACACCCCACGATCCCTAAGTATTTGAACCTAGGCTCTGATACCATGTTGTCACACCCCGAATTTTCACAAAGCCGGGGAGTGAGTGAAATGAAAGAAGAAAAGTAAGTGAAAGGTCATTAAGGTGGATTTTGTTGATTACACATTCATTCCCCCATGTTTTCCCTAAAATTAAAAATGAAGACTTGTTATTTAACTTAACTAAAATGGTCTCCTAATGTCACTCAAACATCCCTCCCAATTAATGTTCAAAATAGTTTAAGTCATATTCAAAAATGGCTCCCAAAACAGCCCCAAAGTCTCTCTAAATAAACCTTGAAATAATAGCCCAAATGGGCCTCAAATGCCCTAGGACATAGGCCAAGAATAGCTCAAAAAGTCCACCAAAAATTGTCTAAGGAAGAGGGCCAAACATGGCCCCAAAGGGTTGCCAAACATGGCCCAAGGATTGGCCAAACAAGGACCAATAGGGTGCCCAAACATGGCCCAAAAAGGTGCCTAAACATGGTTCAAAAAGGTGCTCAAACATGGATCAAAAAGGTGGCCAAGGGCAGGTATCAAGAAGGGTATCATGGCTGGCGTCATGACAAGGCAGTAGGGCAGCAGCGGGCGGGCGCATGGGAGGCAAGGGGGCTGGTCAGGCTGTCCAAAATCTGATTTTTTTTCAAGTTCACTGTAGCTGGCTACTACTGAATTTCTCTGTCTAACAGCCAATTTTCTCTGTTTTTCAAATTTTTTTCCAAAGTTTTGAAGGCCACTTTTTCCCCATTTTTAGCCCACTTCTTCAAGGTTTTTAATCCTCCATTGTTGGCACTTTTCTCACCTATTTATGGGGTGTTTCACATTCCTAATTTCTACCTTAATTTCATAAAATTTTTAACATAACCTCCTTTGTTTTCTAAGTATTTTTTCACCTAATATTTTGCAACCGTTCATATATATATATATATATATATATAAGCATATCACAACCCATCCTCACTCGATGGCCACAATTCATGGAAATTAAACATACATTCATTTCCCTCAACACACACATATATATATATATATGTAAGGCACATTAAATAAATATATCCTACATGTTATTTGGGCTTAAGCCCTTACATTACAAATTGGCCCAAGGCCTTCAGTTCACCATTCTTCCAAATTAAAACACAAGTCTTTTGGGCTTATGCCCATACATACAAAATATGTCCCAATGGCCAAATATCCTTCCAAGTTCTTTTCCCCTCCTTCCTTCAAGACTTCTTCAAGTCTTAAGCACCGGGGGCCTCATCTGTAATATGATATCCCACGAGGGGTCAGCTCAACTACTGGTATGACATGATACTAATGCAAGGAACAAAATTTAAGGCGTGGCATGTGCAAGTGTACATTTGTAGTCTACGCGCCTTTCAATTCATCAATACAATGCAAGGGCTATATGCGTGACACACCCATGCAAACTCTATGCCATACCCATGTCTCGTTTCACGAATCGCTCCCGTTGGGTCAATCGAGTACCACTACTTGTTTCACGGATCGCTCCCGTTGGGTTAATCAAGCACCAATGCAATGGCCAATTTTGGGTTTTTCACCCCAGGATCTACACCCTCATAATGAATAGCACTAAAGTGCTCAACCCACACCATGTTTTCAAAGAATTACAATATGCCAATATGCCCTGATTTTTTCATGCAATTTCAATGAGGCATTTTATCACATACAAGGTATACACCTTAAATCATGCATCATCCATAAAGTAAATTCTAACTTTCAAACCACACAACTTCTTCTACGTGAACATATGCTATATACAATCAATTTAAACACATGCTCACGTTACATGTTCACTAGATTACCAACGCTCAAAGAACACATAATTACACAAAACATCAATGCATTAAACAACCATATCTTCCTAAACACAAGGTCTATCCACATTAATACAAACCGCCATGTAATAATTTAAACACATATTCAATCTATATATTCATCATTGTAACAAATTCTCAAAGATTACAAAATACATAAAGTACCAACACATTCAACCAATCATAACTTTCCAACAACAAAATTTTGTCTACATGAACATAAGCTAGAATACAATGAATTATACATATAGTCATGGTTCATGTTTATCACTTTACCAATTTTTCAAAGAATACAAAGATCACACAAGTACATAAACAACCAACTCTAGGTTTTCAAAGCAACTACCTCCTAAGTGATTTTCTAACAGCAAATAAACATCCATATCATCCAATCAACATATAAATCACTCCTAAACTTAATCCTGTTCCTTACTTAGCAAAATATCATACCTTAAAAGGGTTTTTCTCAACCCTAGGGAGTAGTGTTCTCTACGCTGCTAAAGCGATTGGTGAGAATGTAGTCCTTGACGTGGGGAACAACTTCCTAGAAGGAAGTCTTGTGATAATCCTAGCCTAGGGATGTGTTTTGGTGGCTTGAAGCTTGGAAACCCTAGGTTTTCTTTTCACTTCTCTCCCATGCACGTCTGCTACTGTTTCTCTAGACCATTTCTGTGATTTTTTTACACTAAGTGCTGTATTCATAATCAAGGGGCTAAGGGGGCAAAATGACCATTGTGCCCTTAATGAGTTCGAGACCCCGTTACACTACAACCCGTCTCGAAATGCCTCAATTCGACATTTTTCTTTAGCCAAAGTTCTTAAAATTATTTTAAATAAAAATTTTTCAAAAAATATTTTTTCACCCGTTGACGGTTGCGGCCAAGCCCACCCAGGACACCCGGGATGCCCTTTTTAGGTCCATTTTTGAAACTATCCCCGATTAGGTTCAAATTTTTTCAAGAGGTGTATTTCAACATTCTAAACATGTTTCTCTTCTATGGAATATTCAAATTATGCTCCTAAAAATGACTTATGCCTAAATGATGCATGTATAACGTCCTACTAGTAAACCGTGTATGAATAGTGCCTTACCGACAAAAAAAAAAAGTTTTCTCGTATTTTTTCAAATCTTTACATCTAAACTCTCCAATTGTGTCTTTACTAGTGATTTCTTCATAACAACTACTTTGTCCACCAATCCAAACTCTTGTAGATCAACATAGACTCATGTTGTAGCACAAGTGTTCGTAAGACCCTCTCTTAGATGCATATTGTATCATAATCACATATATGATTCAAGAAATATATGCAGTTCTAAACAAAATATAAATCTAGGTTATAGGATTCATAAAAGTTTCATAGTACCTAATAAAAACTTGTGGGAAACGTACTTCTCTTATGCAAATTGCAACTCTCTATATGCATTGTGAAATTTTTTGCACATAATGTATTTATGGATCACTTAAAACTAGAAAATCACCAAATGTTGGACATGCGTTCGACCGGGAGAATGTTCTCCATTTGGAGGGGACGCTCCGTTCAGATGGGACCAAGCCTCCATTTGGACATGGAAGCTAGTATTTTTTTCGCAATTTCCCTAACTCAAACTATAACATGTAAGTTTAAAAACAAAGGGTCCAAGAGACTTTTTAGGACATATTTTAATCACTTTTTGAGCCTATAGCTAAAAAAAAAATTGTCTAACCTATGTTCAATTAACACTAAAGTCTTAAGGCGAATAAAAAAAATAGAAAGATTAACCACACAAATATCATAACCATGATTTAAGATTGATGCTGCACTTTTCGGCTCGCAATAAGTATGGACTCTGTGACCTGTAGAACACTCAGAAAGATGATCAGAGGACCACCAGATTGGCTCCAGTGGTAGCCGCTCCGATGCTTAAGTAAGTAAAAGAATTGAAAGACTGTATTGAAAGCCAAAGAATGAGCATAAAAATAAAGCGTACCTTTAGGGTTTAATTTATAAACCGTGGCCTTCCTAAGTTGATTAGGATTCGATGCCATGAATATAGGGATTTGATCATCGGAGATTGCAGTTACCTTGTGGAGTATTGCATAGAGATAACCATAGATGGTAGTTCCCTTGTTGAAGACTGTTTCCTTGTTTGAAGACTGTTTCCTTGTCGAAGACTGTTTCTTTATTCCCTGCTCGGCATCTGCTAAGGCGGTAACGAGGTCTGGAGTGTTGATCTGGACCCTGTGATAAGTTCTGAGACCCTTGTCCGAATATGTATGCTCTGAAGGTATAAGTTTGGTCACTTCCGACCTTTTGTGCTGATCTGGATGGTTGATCTTTTAGTCATTGGCTGAGTGGAAACCATGTCGGCAGTGCATGAGTTGGATTATGGTCATACGTGTCAAATGCTGATTGGCCTGCTCTTTTATGGTATATCAAAGATGAATGCATGATATCTGAGTATGTTTTACCTTCCTTGTGTTTGATTTGAAATATCAGATTATCCTTTGAGGTTCATCTTTAAACGCATGAGCTATAACTCGAGTCCAAATAATCAAGTCTTCAATGATATGATTGACTAACATTATAAGCTGCAATGAAAGTTAATCTAACCAAACAATTACAGACTCAATATAGACTTTTGAAATAAATTACCCAACACATATATAATTAAAAGAAAATTTTACAACCATTGTAACTCAAATTTTTTAAGAGTAATATAAAGACAATTTTAATTTTGTGCCACAATTTTAATTTTGGAATAGATATTATATAACATGATTTTGGAATTGCTTAAATTTTTAATTTTTAATTGAAACTGTGTTGAATATCAAAATAATAAAACCGTGTTGATATTCAATGAATTTAATTTTAACTGTGTGCATTGTCCCACATTTGTAATATCAATATCGTTTCATTGTATAACAACGCAATGTATTGAGAAACAGTTTCAAAATCCTATAATGTTAAATTTCCAAAATTAGAATTGTGTCCCACAATACTAACAAATAAAAATAAGAAAAAAATATTAAAAAGTCCCTAAAATAAAGTTTTCAATCTAAAAAATCTATGATGCATTTTTTCAATCTAAAAAGTCCAACAAATGAACTTTTAATACAAAAGGTACAATTGTTAACTTACATCTTAATACCATTAAAAAATAATACTACTGATTATACTAAAATAGTCTTTAAGATACACTTTAGAAAAAAAAATACTATAAAATATATAAAATAAAATTTTCAATTCCAAAAAATCATAACATTTTATAAAGCAAATATTTATTTTTTAGGTATTCTAGATAAATAAAAAATGTTATGTTATTTTTGTGTTGAAGAATTTGTTGTATCTATTATTTAGTATTTTTTAAAATATATATCTTGAAGGTTATTTTGGTCTAATCAAAAATATATTTTAATGGTGTTAAGATGAAAATTAATAATTAGACTTTTTTGTATTAAAAGTTTCTTTTTAGGATCTTTTAGATAGAAAAAATATATCATGGACTTTTTGGATTGTAAAAAATTATTTTAAGTACTTTTTAGCATTTTTTCCTAAAAATAATTTCAATTGAATATCAACATAGTTTCATACCTGTTCTACGTTTCAATTAAATTTAATCTTCTTTAAATTTATAACTTAACTCTAAATTGGATTATTCCTAAATTTCAAACTGCTATCTAATCAGCGTCTATCCATTTTTATGCTTCACAATGTGATGTGTTGAGAAAACTAAGGAAAAATACCCATGCAAAAAGATGAAAGTCTTGGCCCTTGAAGTCTCTTGATTTGTTATTGGGTATATAGTATTTAATAATAAAATTGTTTTCAAGGTGTACAAGGATGGAGTCCGGGGGTAGCTAGGGTGGGCTGTAGCCCTCTCCAAAATTTGACCCAAAAAAATTTACTAGTAAAATTTTGACATTTTGTAAATTAGCTCACCCCAAAATTTTACTTTTCATTTCTTAATTTTTATCCCAAAATTTTAACCCATCCAAAATTTTTATCTTAATTCTCTCATTTCTCTCCCAAAATTTTGGCCCAACTCAAAAATTTTTACTAAAATTTTCTCCAAAAAATTTTAATCCCCCCAGAAAAAAATTTCTCGCTCCGCCCCTTGAAGGTGTATTAGATTTGTGATTTTTATAATTTTTTCAAAAACAATAAAATTACATTGATTTTAATTTATGATTTTCTTATTTTCTTCCAAATTTATAGGTTTCCTCAATTGAATTTTTTTTACAATTTAAATGGAAAGAACTTATTCCTAAATTTTAAATTGAACAAACAAAGAAAAAAAAAAGGGAGGAAATAGTAAAAATAAGAGAAGAGAAGGCCACGTGAGATAAGATGAAAACTACATTGCTAAAGAAATACAGATAGGTTTATCATTAGATTTAATATAACTGAAATTTTTAAATTGAATTCTTTCTAAAATAAATATATTTTTAAAAATGAATTTTTTTTTTTGTAACCAGCTGGGCTAGCTCAGTTGGCAACCATCACGGCCTCCTCTAGGGTTTAGTGGTTTAGTTGGTTAACGGTTTGTAATTATGTAATATTGTTAAGTTGTATTGACTTGATAGCAATTATTTAATACCCATCGCTTCTTTAAAAAAATATATATATTTTTGTTTGTACTATTTTTAAACTCTATAACTTTCTAAATTGAATTATTTTAAAATTGAATTAATTTGTGATTTTATTTGTTTAGACTATTTTTTTTTCAAATATATAACCCTAAATTAAATTATTTGTAAATTGAAAAGAATAGAGAGAAAAAAGAAGAGAAGAAAAATATAAAAGAGGACAGAGTCATGTCAAATAGTATGAGAAAAAGAAAAAGTAGACAATGTGAGGTCACAACTCCAATATTATTATAGGAATATAGATAAATATAGATATATAGTATAATGAAAACCAGTGAATAAGGAATCAGTTGACAAAAATAGCTTGCAAGTTGCAACGACTAGACCCACATAAAAAGATTAAAAATCGTAAAAAAATAAAACATGTACGAAAAGGACTTAAAACCATACAAACCTCTTACCAAGTTAATTTCTCAGGATTAGCTATCGGAGTTGATGAGAAAGAAACCAAAAATATTAAAATATTCCTTTGAGCAGATATTTGTATGGGTTAATTTGTTGAATCCAAAAGAATATTAAACTTTTAATTCATTTTCCTACTTGTTTTGTTTTTTGGGTATCAATTGAATTTATATTACAATAGTCTTGATGTATGTGAACATATTGACTCACCACTATTCAGGAAGGAGTTAGTCCTTGGAGGAACTAATCGACAAAAATGGCTTGGCCAGTTGCAAGGACTAACTCCCTCATGAACAGTTGATACCCACATAAAAAGATTAAAAATTGTACAAAATAAAACAAGTAGGAAAGGGACTTAAAAGTTTAATATTTTTTTGTATAGAGCCTCCACAAGTTAATCTCTCAAGATTAGCTATTGGTTGATCAGAAAGAAACAAATATATTAACATATGCATATATATATATATATATACACACACACACACACACATATACATAAATATATATATATATCACACATATTTATATATACAAGTTGCAAAGAGTTGCTCCTTCCCGAATAGTGGTGAGTCAACATGTCACATTTGTCAAGTTTATTGTAATATAAATTCAATTGATATCCAAATAAAAATATAAAAAATTGTATAAAATAAAACAAGTAGGAAAAGGACTCGGTGTAAGCAAAATTGAGTCTTCATAGTTAGGACACATTTGTCAAGTTAATTTGTTGAATCCAAAAGAATATTAAACTTTTAGGTCATTTTCCTACTTGTTTTGTTTTTTGGGTATCAATTGAATTTATATTACAATAGTCTTGATGTATGTGAACATATTGACTCACCACTATTCAGGAAGGAGTTAGTCCTTGGAGGAACTAATCGACAAAAATGGCTTGCCAGTTGCAAGGACTAACTCCTTCATGAACAGTTGATACCCACATAAAAAGATTAAAAATTGTATAAAATAAAACAAGTAGGAAAGGGACCTAAAAGTTTAATATTTTTTTGTATACAGCCTCCACAAGTTAATCTCTTAGGATTAGCTATTGGTTGATCAGAAAGAAACAAATATATTAACATATGCATATATATATATACACACACACACACACACACATACATAAATATATATATATATATATATATATATCACACATATTTATATATACAAGTTGCAAAGAGTTGCTCCTTCCCGAATAGTGGTAAGTCAACATGTCACATTTGTCAAGTTTATTGTAATATAAATTCAATTGATATCCAAATAAAAATATAAAAAATTGTATAAAATAAAACAAGTAGGAAAAGGACTCGATGTAAGCAAAATTGAGTCTGCATAGTTAGGACACATTTGTCAAGTTAATTTGTTGAATCCAAAAGATTATTAAACTTTTAAGTCATTTTCCTACTTGTTTTGTTTTTTGGGTATCAATTGAATTTATATTACAATAGTCTTGATGTATGGGAACATATTGACTCACCACTATTCAGGAAGGAGTTAGTCCTTGGAGGAACTAATCGACAAAAATGGCTTGCCAGTTGCAAGGACTAACTCCTTCATGAACAGTTGATACCCACATAAAAAGATTAAAAATTGTATAAAATAAAACAAGTAGGAAAGGGACTTAAAAGTTTAATATTTTTTTGTATACAGTTTCCACAAGTTAATCTCTTAGGATTAGCTATTGGTTGATCAGAAAGAAACAAATATATTAACATATGCATATATATATATATATATATACACACACACACACACATATACATAAATATATATATATATATCACACATATTTATATATACAAGTTGCAAAGAGTTGCTCCTTCCTGAATAGTGGTGAGTCAACATGTCACATTTGTCAAGTTTATTGTAATATAAATTCAATTGATATCCAAATAAAAATATAAAAAATTGTATAAAATAAAACAAGTAGGAAAAGGACTTGGTGTAAGCAAAATTGAGTCTGCATAGTTAGGACACTTATCTCTTATCATGAGATTCACGCTTCAAATTGTGATTAATAATTCTTGTGAATACGAACGTATTGCAAAATAAAATCAATTGCACATTTCACGCTCCTGACCTGTAAGGCCAGACTGAGGTTATTGTAATCTTAAAAGTAAGGTAATATAAACAAACCAACCTAATCATGTGTATAAAATACATGATATTTTATTTTATTTTTTAAATTAATTCCTTTAATTTGTTTTAGTTCATTTCTATGATTAGAATTGTTTAAGTCCCATAATGAGATTAAATAAAATTGACTACTATCAAAGGTAGTTATACCAAGTATCCATCAATAGTAATTAACAACGTATGTCCAAAACTAACTCTAATAGTCCATATACAATATATACATCAGTGGTGTGAAGGGTATAGGAATCCTTAATAAATACAAATGAATAGATACATGAATGTAAATGTCACGCCCCGAATTTCTAAAACCCGGGGAGTGAATGGAAATGAATTGAGAAAAATTAATAAAAGGCCATTAAATAGATTTAGTTGATTACACATTTATTTTCCCATGTTTCCCTAAACTTATGAATAAAAATTTGTTAACTAGACTCACCCAAGATCAGTTCTAAATAGTAGTCCAACACCTCCCCCAACTAATGGTTAAAATAGTCTAAGTCATATCCAAACAGAACCTCTAAGATGGCTCCAAAAAAGTCTCCAATATGGCTTGAAACAGTAGCTCAAATGGTCCCCAAATGCCCTAAGGCATAGACCAAGAATAGGTCAAAAATCCGACCTAAGGTGGTCTAAGGAAGTGGCCAAACAAGGCCTTAAAATATGACTAAAATGTGTCTCAATAAGGTGCCCCAACATGGCTTGGTATAATGGCCAAAAGTGGCCCAAAAGGGGTTCCAAAAGATCACAACATAGGGGAGAATGGTCTTAAAATGGCCTTGGAAGGCAAGTCATGGCATGCCCATGACATGCCCCAGGCAGCAAGTGCACATGGGCAGGTAGCAGGCGCACATGGGCAAGGTAGTGAGCGAGCAGCAGGCAGCACACACGCGGGTAGGGTGTGGGCGTGCGAGGCGCCCAGCATGGGCGCACAGGCACACGGTGCGCACGCGGGTGTGCGCATGGCAGGTCTGGGCTACTTCACTGTAGCTACAATGTATTTGCTAGAGCCTATTTTCCTCATTTTTTGAATTTTTTTCTAAGGTGCTGCAAGTTAATTTTTTCAACTTTTGACCAACTTCCTCAAGGTTTTTAATCCCCACTTTTTGGCACTCTTTTCACCTATATATGGGGCACTTTACACACCCAATGACTCTTTTTAATTAACAAAATTCTAACATGGTCTCCTTTGTCCAATAACCTATTTTCCTTATCCCATTCCTCCTCAACACCAACACAACAGCTAATGAACAATTATTTATACAATTATGTAATTCTAACACTCACAAGCATATTTTTAAAAACAATTAACTACATGGAGCTCCATGCTCCTTATTTACATTCAATACTCAATTTGTCATTTGGATTTAAACCCTTGTATCACAAAATGCCCCAAGGCCTATAGTCCACCATTTTTCAAATTAAACACAAGTTATTTGGGCATTATGCCCATACAAACAAAATGTAGCCCTTAGGCCAAATATTCTTCAAGGTCCATTCCCCCTCCATGCTTTCAAGACTTCATCAAGTCTCATGTGCTGGGAGTCTCATCTGTAATATGTAATCCCATATATGGTAAGCACGACGACTTGTATGACATAATGCAAATATAAAGAACAAAGTTAAGGTGTGGCATGTGCAAAGTGTACATTTATAAGCTATATGCCTTCCAGTTTATCAATTCAATGCAATGGCAATCTGCATGACACACACATGCAACTCTATGCCACACCCATGTCTCACTTCATGGTCCTTCCCTATTGGAACGCAAGTACCAATCGTATATCTAGCTTCACGGTCTGTCCCCGTTGGATCGCGAGTACCATGGCTAATTTTGGGTTTTTCACTATAGAATATGCACCCTCATAATATATAGCACCAATGTGCTCAACACAGGCCATGTTTCCAAAGATTCACGTATGCCTTGATTTTTCTATGCAATTTCAATGAAGCATTTATCAAGCACATGGGGTACGCCTTAAATAATGCATCATACATAAAGCAAACTATAACTTTTAAACCACAAAACTTTGTCTGCATGAACTTAGCATATAATCCAATCAATTACACATATAATCATGTTACATGTTCACAACTTAAACAAATTCTCCAAGATTACACAAGTACACAAAGTACCAATACATTGAGCAACCATAACTTTCAAACTACAAGACTTTGTCTACATGAGCATAAGTTAGAATGCAATGAATTATACATATATTCAAGTTACATGTTCATCACTTCACCAAATTCCCAAAGAATACATAAGTACACAAGGTACTAACCCTAGGTTTTCAAAGTAACTATATGCTAGGTATTTTTCGAACAACAAGTAAGCATGTAAGTCATATAATCAATATATAAAAACACTCTTAAACTTAACCATATTCTTTACTTAGCAAAATATCATCCCTAGAAGGGTTTTCTCAACCCTTGGGAGTTGTGCTCGCTGTGCAGTTGAACCAATCGATAAGAATGTAACCCTTGACGTGGGGAACAACTTCCTAGAAGGAAGCCTTGTGAAATTCTAAGGCTAAAAATAAGTTTTGGAAGGTGGAAAGTTGGAAAACCTAGGTTTTTCTCACCTTTTTTCTCCAAGCACGAATTTCTGTATATCCTCAGACCAATTCTGAAGAATTCTAAGTGTCAAGTTCTGTATTTATACTCAAGGGACTAAGGGGTGAAATAACCCTTTTGCCCTTAATGAGTCGCGGGACCCCGTTACATTACAACCCATCCCGAAACTGCCTCAATTCAATATTATGATTTAACCAAAGTTCTTAAAATTATTTTAAATGATATTTTTCTAAAAAAATTATTTTCTCCTGTAGGCGGTTGCCGTCGGGTCCACCCGGGCCACCCGGAATGCCCTTTTCGGGTTCATTTTTCAAACTATCTCTGATTTGGCTCAAATTCTCAAAGGAGGATATATTTTAACATTCTAAGCATAGTTCCCTTCTATGGAATACAAAAATTATTCTTCTAAACATGACTTATGTCTAAATGATGGATGTATAGTGCCCTACCGGCAAATAGTTCATGAATAGTGTCCTATCGGCAAAAACAAAAAATTTATCCTGATTTTTCAGATCTTTACATCCTTTCCCCCTTAAATAAATTTCATCCCAAACTTGAGAAATGTACCTCGATGAACAAACAACTCTGGATACCAAGCGTGGACTTCAGCCTCACGTTCCCAAATGGCCTCCTCGACTCCGTGGTTACTCCAAAGAACCTTGACCAAAGGCATGGTCTTACCCCACAAAACCTGGTCCCTCGAGTCTAATATCTCTATAGGCCTCTCATCATAAGAAACATCACCCTCCACTTGAAGATCTATCCAATCGAGTACATGTGAAGGGTCAGGCTTGTACTTCCTCAACATCAATACATGGAAGACATCATGAACCCTAGATAATTATGGTGGTAGCGCCAACCGTTAGGCCACTTCGCCAACCCTCTTAAGGATCTAAATGGCCCTATAAACCGTGGAGATAGTTTCCCGCCACGCCCAAATCTCCTCAATCCCGTCGTGGGGCTACCTTGAGGAATACATATCCCCTAACATCAAATGACAGAGGTCGTTGCCTCCTTTTTGCATAGCTTTTTTGGCGCTCTGTGCTGTTAACAGATGCTTCCGAATCATCTATATCTTCTCCGTGGTCTCACAGACTATGTCAGGCCCCAAAGCAACCGCTTCCCCTACCTCGGTCCAACATATCGGTGAACGACATGGCCTGCTATACAACACCTCGAAAGGTGCCATCTCGACACTAGATTGATAGCTGTTGTTATAGGCAGTCTCTACTAGAGCAAGATGATCCTCCCTACTACTCCTGAAATCCATAACACACGCTCTGAGCATATCCTCAAGTATCTGGATAGTACGCTCTGACTGACCGTTAGTCTAAGGATGGAAAGCAGTACTAAACAGTAGTTAAGTCCCCAAAGCTGTCTGAAGACTTTGCCAAAACTGTGTAATAATACGTGGATCTCAATCTGAAACAATGGAAACAATAATCCCATGGAGTCGTACTATCTCTCGGATATACAACTTACTAAGAACATCTGCTGAATCAGTCTTTCTAATCGGTAGGAAATGTGCGGACTTCATTAACCTTTCAACAATAACCCAAATTGTATTGTGTCCTCTAGGTGACCTCAGATGACCTATCACAAAATCCATAGTAATAAACTCCCACTTCCACTCGACCACTGGCAATGGTTATAATAAACCCCTAGGTCTTTGGTGCTCAGCCTTAACCTTCTGGCACATGAAACATCTCGATACAAACTGTACAACATCTCCCTTCATCCCCATCCACCAATACTGACGGCGTAAATCATAGTACATCTTAGTGCCCCCTGGATGCACTATTAGCCATGAATGATGGAAATCTCGAAGAAGATTAGCCCTAAGAGACTCTAGAACAAAGACTTTACTCATATACCTCAGGCTATCGGAATCAACTGTCCATCCCTCAAAGCCCTCGGTACTAGCAACTCGTGCTCGAATCTGCTCTAGCCTCTATGTCCTGTAACTATGCCTCAATAACCCTGCTCAACAGTGCAGGTTATGTACATAAACTAAATAGTGTGGTGTTCCCTCAGAATCGACAAAGTCCAAGTCAAACTCGCTAAAATCTCCCATCATCTCCCACTCTCTAATAGCAATGCTAGCAATAGTGCTCCTTGGTCTCCTACTAAGTGCATCTGCTACGACATTAGCCTTCCCAGGATGGTACTGAAGATCAAAGTCATAGTCCTTCATATACTCCATCCATCTTCTCTGCCGAAGGTTCAAGTTCTTCTGCGTAAAAATGTGTCTAAGGCTTTTGTGATCTGAGAACACCTCAAACCTCTCCCCGTATAAGTAGTGTCGCCAACTCTTAAGTGCAAAGATGACGACAACTAACTCTAAATCATGTGTAGGATAGTTATGCTCATGATTCTTTAACTGACGAGAACCATAAACTACCACCCTACCCTCTTGTATCAATACACAACCTAGTCCATTTCGTGACTCATCGTAATAAACTGTATAACCAATACCTCCCTCAGGCATAATCAGAATAGGTGCTGAAGTCAATCTCCTCTTCAACTCCTAAAATGACTGCTCACGGTCCTCACTCCACTCGAATCTAATGCCTTTACTGCATCAGAAGAGTCATCGGCGCAGCAAGACGAGAAATTCCCTCTATAAATTGACAGTAGTATCCGGCCAATCCTAAGAAACTTCCGGATCTCAAACACATTCTTTGGCCTCTTCCAACTCATAACAGAGTCAATCTTAGAAGGATCCACGGATACTCCTGCTACCTAATACAACATGGCCTAGAAACTGTACCTCCTGAAGCCAAAACTCACACTTCGAGAACTTAGCAAACAAACAATGCTCCCTCAAAATCTGTAATACAATCCGAAAGTAAAAAGTATGCTCCTCCTCAAAAGGTGAGCTAAATCAAAATGTCATCAACAAAGACTACAACAAACTGATCTAAATAAGAACTAAAGATACGATGCATCAAGTCCATGAATGTCCCCAGGGGCATTCGTCATACCGAATGGCATAACTAAAAACTTATAATGGCCATAACGAGGGCGAAAAGCTATCTTCACCACATCCTCCTCCTATACTCTCAACTGATGGTACCCCGGTCGAAGATCGATCTTCGAGAAACATCTCGAACCCCTAAGCTGATCAAACAAGTCATCTGTCCTTGGTAACGGGTACTTATTCTTGATAGTGACCCGGTTCAGTCTCCTTGTAATTCGCACACAAATGTAATGTCCCATCCTTCTTCTTCGCAAACAATGCCGAAGCACCCCACGACGAAGTACTAGGACGAATAAAACCCTTACCCTGTAAATCAGTCAACTGCTCTTTCAGCTTCCTCAACTCAACTAGAGCCATATGGTAAGGTGGAATGGAAATAGGCACAGTGCCTATGATAAGCTCTATCGTGAACTCTATCTCTTGTCTCGATGGTAGACTAGTCAAGTTATCCGGAAAGACATCTGAAAACTCATCCACTACTGGCGATAATACACTCTTTGTAGTCCCACTCCCATCTACTATCAAACTAGCCAACAAGTAGCTATGACCTCCCAAACTCCTCGAGTCATACAAAGGTGGCACTAGGAAATCCCCACGATCCCCCGTGAAATAAAAGCTATCTCCCTCAGGAGTACACACTGTCACTCTCCCCTTGTAGCAGTCTATACTCGCTCGAAAAGTAAACAACCAATCCATCCCCAATATAATATCAAAACCAGACATATCAAGCAAAATAAAGTCAAAAGAAAATATACGATCAACAATCTCTACAGATCCTCGTTAGTATCACACTACTCCCCAACTGGTGTGTCAATATGCAATGGTGGATCTAGCCAGGTCTATCTCTAACCCCAATGTCATGGCAAACAAAATAGACATGAATGAATGTGATGCACCAAAATCTATAAGTGTGCTGGCCTGCGAACTAAATACAAATAATGTACCGTCGAACCACAGAAGGTCCGAAAGTAGATGCCTCAGGTGTGACCACTGCATATACTTGACCTTGTCTACCACCTCCTCTCAGTCCCTACTGACCTCCACCACTTTGTCCGAGAGATATAACACTCTATGCTGAAGGTGTAGGCTGAAACTGTGATTCTGGAGGTCTATAACCTAATTGTGGCTGTGGTAGAGCCAACAAGATCTATTGTATACAGTCTATAAGGTAATAACTAACTCTGATACACAATACTCAACCCTAAGTGAATGTTATCCAAAAGTAATACATCTTTCCACAAGAGAGTTTAACGTAATAATATTCCTAAAATTTTAGATACAATTACTCTGAATATCCATTGTCCAATCCATACACAAGAATCTCCACAAGTCTCAAATCTTATTTTAGCATTCTAAGGTCTTATGTGTCTTTTAATTTACTGTTTACTAACTTATTGGCATTTGTTCATTTAAAATTCTATAATTCTTTCATTATTTCTCACTTTTATAGCTAGGTAATAACCCTTCATGGATCACCACTCATTTTGTTACTGGCTGATGGGGCACCATCCATCAACTAGTAACGCAAGACTTGAGACCAGTCTAGTTTGTATAGATATCTTAGTCGTAGTATTGTAATCTTTAAATATCGGGTACTAACCTAGAATACATATATAGAATCAACAAGCAACAACCAATAGCTAACATGTAGCTAACCACATAAACACTTAAGTATATAATCCATCATAAGAATATACATACACATAAATGAGCTCACAACTTACCATATAGGTAACTAGGGACACTAACCAATCCTATGGATATCTAGGCTTATAGCTTTTCTCATAATTCATTTAGGTCTATTACATAGATATAAGCATCTAGCCCCAATTGATCAATAATCAGGCACATAACATACCCCTAGCAAATTAGGAAAACAATCACATTGTATAATTGCACATACTAAAGCAACAAGCACACACATAATCATGTAATCCAAACAAGCCCAATTAGCCTGAGGTCTAACCTCTCCCACTGTCCCTCGGTATTTAAAACCTAAGCTCTAATACCAAGTTGTCACGCCCCGAATTTCTAAAACCCGAAGTGAATGGAAATTAATTAAGAAAAATTAATAAAAGGCCATTAAATGGATTTAGTTGATTACACATTTATTTCCCCATGTTTTCCCAAACTTAAGAATAAAAATTTATTAACTAGACTCACCCAAGATGAGTTCCAAATAATAGTCCAACACCTCCCCCAACCAACGGTCAAAATAGTCTCAGTCATGTCCAAACATGACCTCTAAGATGGCCTCAAAAATGTCTCTAATGTGGCTTGAAACAATGGCTCAAATAGACCCCAAATGCCCTAAGGCATAAACCAAGAATAGGTCAAAAACCCTACCTAAGGTGGTCTAAGGGTGTGCGCGCTAGAGGGTGAGCGGCATGGGGGAACAGGCGTACGGTGCGCTCGACCGCGGGCGTGCAAATGGTTGGTTTGGGCTGCTGTTGGGCTGCTTCACTGTAGCTACATTGTATTTGCTGCAACATATTTTCTAAATTTTTTGAATTTTTTTTCAAAGTGCTGCAAGCTAATTTTTCTAACTTTTGACCTACTTCCTCAAGGTTTTTAACCCCCACTTTTTGGCACTCTTCCTACCTATATATGGGGCATTTTACACATCTAACGACTTTTTTTAATTCACAAAATTTTAACATGGTCTCCTTTGTCCATTAACCTATTTTTCTTATCCCATTCCTCCTCATCACCCTCCTTACACCAACACAACACCTAATGAACAATTATTTATACAATTGTGTAATTCTAACATTCACAAGCATATTTTTAAAAACGAGTAACTACATGGAGCTCCATGCTCCTCATTTACATTCAATACTCAATTTGTCATTTGGATTTAAGCCCTTACATCACAAAATGGCCCCAGACCTATAGTCCACCGTTTTCCAAATTAAACACACGTTATTTGGGCTTATGCCCATACATACAAAATGTAGCCCTTAGGCCAAATGTTCTTCAAGGTCCATTCCCCCTCCATGCTTCAAGACTTCATCAAGTCTTATGTGCTGGGAGTCTCATCTGTAATATATAATCCCTTATAGGGTAAGCATGACAGGCTTGAATGACATAATGCTAATATAAAGAACAAAGTTAAAGCGTGGCCTGTGCAAAGTGTACATTTATAAGCTATATGACTTCCAATTCATCAATGCAATGCAATGGTAATATGCATGACACACATATGCAACTCTATGCCACACCCATGTCTCGCTTCACGGTTATTCCCCATTGGAACGTAAGTACCAATTGTATGTCTAGCTTCACGGTCCGTCCCCAGTTGGATTGCGAGTACCATGGCCAATTTTGGATTTTTCACCACAGGATCTCCACCCTAATAATGCATAGCACCAATATACTCAACACACGCCATGTTTCCAAAGATTCATGTATGCCACGATGCCTTAATTTTCTATGCAATTTCAATGGCGCATTTATCAAACACATGGTGTAATAACCTGACCCTAGATGTAACCGAGCTGATAAGGTTCTACGTATGATAATAAAGTAAAAGATTTAGATTTTAAATCGCTTGAGTATATGTGAATAGAAATAAATAAATAAGTCAGTAAATAAATACAAAAAAAAAAATGAAATGAGAATTTATATACATATGAACATAGATATATATATATATATATATGGAAATAAATTAAAGGAAGCAATATATATATATAGGTGTGGTAGTGTAACTGAAAAAAAAAAAAGGAGAAAAGAGAAACAGGGAAACGACATAAGCAGAAAAAAAAAAAAACGGAAGAAAAATAAAAGAAAGAGAAATGAGGGGGCTTGAAACGAATGGGAGAGGAAGAGAAAGAGAGGAGGAGAAAGGGAGTCTCCATTTAATCCCTACCATGCGTTAAAACCAAAGGAAGAAGAAGAAAAAAAAAATAGAGGCAAAAACAGAGCAAGCGGCTGGACGCTAGAACAGGGGGAAGAAAAAGGAAGAAAAAAATAGAGGAGGAAGAAGGAAAAGGCAAGTCAGGCACCGTGCGTGAGTTGAGAAAGAAGCGGAGGAGGAAACGAGCCAAGACAAATCAGAATGATCAGGTCCAATTCGGCCAAAGGGTCGGGTCGGATGGTTGCGGTCAGCTAATCCGTAGAGGGTGGGTTGCGGGTCGTGACAACTTGGTATCAGAGCTTTAGGTTCAGAATGCCTAGGAAAATCTATGGTTACAAATGATACATGGGAGTTAAGACTAGTGTACTACTATTGTCAAATGTTCCAAGTAGAGTCACATAGTATGTTAGCGTAGCATGATAAGACAACGATTATTTATATGACGCTAACAGTAAATGTTATGGCAGTGAATGGTCTTAACTAGATCAGCAACATTACGTTACGCACAAATAGATCCTACACTTGGAGAGCGGATGGATCGTATGGAGCGTATGATGGCGCAGATGGTACAGTCTTTATCCCAGAATCATGCCAGCACTAGTACACCCGTTGAGCCAACAAGTACACCTAACACAGCCGGCAGTTCAGCCACCTCAGCCGGCAGTTCAGCCAACTCAACCGGAGCCACCCCTAGTATAGCCAATAGTTCCGCCGGCTCAGCAGGAGCCGCTACTGGCATAGCCAGGCCGCCAAGGGAATAGAGAAGAGCCAGCTTATCTCTATAAGCAATTCCAGGCAATGAAGCCGTCTACTTTTGATGGCACCAGGGGCACTATAGCGGCTGAGGAATGGCTGTTGGAAATGGAGCGTATTTTTGAGATTATGACGTATACTGAGACCCAGAAGGTGGCCTTTGCCACATTTACTTTTAGAGGAGCTGCTTATCAGTGGTGGTTAGTAGAGAAGGCCAGGGAGTCACAGATGACTTGGCAGAGATTTACTCAAGTGTTCACTGCAAATATTTTCCCCAGCAGGAACGAGACAGACGGGCAACAGAATTCCTTATTCTTCAACAAGGGAACATGACTGCGGAGCAGTATGAGGCCAAATTTACAGAGTTATCTCGATATGCTCCTACAGTTATAATGACAGAAGCAATGAAAGCTCGCAAGTTTGAAGGTGGTCTACGATGGACGATTAAGGATCGCATTGAGCCTTTGCAGTTGCCTACTTATGATCAGGTGGTAAGTACTTCCAAGATCATGGAGCGGAATGAAGAGGCGCTTGCTAGGAGAAGGGCGAACATGAGTCGGAGGCCAGCAGGGAATCAGGGCAGACAGTTAGGCCCTACCTTTACCAGGCCAGGGGCAGGGGCAGGATCCAAGAGTACAGGGAATAGCCAAAGGAGGGCTGCTTCGACCAGTAGGGGCATAGCCAAATGTACCACCTGCCAGAAGAACCACAAAGGGCAATGTTATGGAGACAGCAACGTCTGTTATTCCTGCGGTCTGACTGGTCACTTCAAGGCGGATTGTCCTCAAAGGAACAGGTCGATAGTGAGTACTGCAGCTACACCGCCTGCACCAGCTAGTGCCCCGAGGACTAGACCTTAAACACAGACACAGAACCAGGGGCAGAGAAATGGGCAGCAGCAGTCAGGGCGGGTGTTTTCACTCACGCCAGGGAATGTACAGGCCTCTACTTCTGTAGTCGCAGGTACTTTACAGATTTGTTCACAGCATGCTTAAGTTTTATTTGATACTAGTTCCACACATTCCTTTGTGTCTCCACTATTTGTTGCTAAATTAAACATAGAACCAGAACCCTTAGGATACACCTTATCTGTTACAATGCCATCAGAGGGAATCATTATATGGGAATACTATCTATAGAGCATGTACGGTACACGTAGGTGACGCACAACTACCTGCAAATCTGATACCGTTGGAAATACATGTATTTGATGTTATACTTAGGCATGGATTGGTTATCTACACATTATGTCACTATAGACTGCATGGCTAAGATAGTCAGTATACAGTGCCCCAGAGGTCCGAGTATTCAATTTCGAGGGACAGGTGTGGCTTCCCTACCTTATTTTGTTTCTGCTATACAGGCTAGACGTTTACTTCGGAAGGGGTGCCATGGGTTCTTGTGTAGTATCCAGAACACTGAGTCACAGCAGCCAAGATTGGAACAGATTTCCATTGCTAGAGAATTCCCTGAGGTGTTTTTAGATGATCTTCTAGGGATGCCAGTTGATCGAGAGATCGAGTTTAGCATCGATGTACTGCCAGGCACTCCACCGATATCTAAGACACCCTACCGAATGGCCCCAGCTAAACTGAAGGAGTTAAAGTTACAGTTACAGGAACTACTAGACAAGGGTTTTATACGACCTAGTTCATCACCATGGGGTGCACCTGTGCTATTTTTCAAGAAGAAAGATGGTACTATGAGGCTATGTATAGACTACCGTGAACTAAATAAGGTTACCATCAAAAACAGGTATCCCCTGCCTAGAGTGGATGATTTATTTGATCAGTTGAAGGGGGCACAAGTGTTTTCAAAGATTGACCTAAGATTCGGCTATCATTAGTTGAAAGTTAGGCCCGCAGACATTCATAAGACAGCATTCAGAACGCGGTATGGACATTATGAATTTTTGGTTATGCCTTTTGGGGTGACGAATGCCCTAGCCGCATTCATGGATTTAATGAACAGAGTGTTTAAGCCGTAGTTGGATGATTTCGTGATCGTATTTATTGATGATATCCTGGTCTATTCTAAGAACCAGGAGGAACATGAGGTACATTTGAGGAAGGTCCTACAGACGCTAGGGGAGCAGAAGTTATATGCTAAGTTGAAGAAGTGTGAATTCTGGCTCCCAAACATTTCCTTCTTAGGGCATGTGGTCAGTAAGGATGGGATCTCCGTAGACCCCCAAAAGATAGAGGCTATTACCGGTTGGCCTCGACCGACTACAGTCACAGAGGTTCGCAGTTTTATAGGTTTAGCTGGCTACTATAGGAGATTTGTTAAGGACTTTTCCAAGATAGCCATGCCAATCACCCAATTGACTAAAAAGAATACTCCATTCATCTGGACAGAGGAGAGGGAGCGAAGTTTTCAAGAGCTAAAGAACCGATTGGTTACAGCTCCAATCTTGACAGTACCAGATAGGGCAGAGGGCTTTGTGATCTACAGTGATGCCTCACGCCAAGGCTTGGGGTGTGTTCTGATGTAACATGGGAAGGTAGTAGCCTATGCTTCACGGCAACTAAGGACACATGAGAAGAACTATCCAACTCATGACCTCGAGCTTGCAGCTATTATCTTTGCCCTTAAAATCTGGAGGCATTATTTATACGGAGCCACATGTGAGATTTTCACTGATCATAAGAGTCTCAAGTACTTGTTCACGCAGAAGGAGCTCAATATGCACCAACGGTGTTGGTTGGAGTTAATGAAGGATTATGAGCTCAGTATTCAGTACCATCCAGGGAAGGCGAATGTAGTAGCTGATGCGCTTAGCAGGAAGTCAGCAGGGAGTCTTGCTTACCTATTGACTACACAGAAAGAGCTACTACAGGATTTAGAGGCTATGGAGGTGGAGGTGATTCTACCAAGTTCTAGGGCTATGTGTGCTAATGTCACAATCGGTCTTACGATTGTTGATAAGATCAGGGAGACACAAGCTTGCGACGACAAGTTAGTTAAGCTTCGTCAGGAGGCTGAGACTAGAGGGAGCATGGATTTCTCTATCCGAGATGGGGTGTTGTACTATCATGACAGAATTTATGTGCCAAATGTACTAGAGATTAAGAAGCAGATTCTTGATGAGGCACACAGTTCTAGATTTGCTATACACCCAGAAAACACAAAAATGTACCACAATGTGAAGGGCACTTACTGGTGGTCAGGGATGAAAAAGGATATAGTTGAGCACATTGCACGATGTATGGAGTGCCAACGGGTCAAGGTCGAGCACCAGAAGCCAGGAGGGCTTTTACAGACACTACCGATACCAAAGTGGAAATGGGAGCATATTACGATGGATTTTGTATCGGGGTTGCCTAAGACGTCACGTGGGAATGATTCTATATGGGTGATCATTGATAGATTGATAAAGACAGCCCATTTTCTTGCAACTAAGATGACTCAGACTCTAGAACGACTGGCTATGCTTTATATTAGGGAGATCGTTCGATTACATGGAGTTCCAGTATCCATTGTATCCGACCGAGTCCACGGTTTGTGTCTAAGTTCTGGAGGAGTCTACAAAAGACTATGGGTACTGAGTTGAGTCTTAGCACTGCATATCATCCTGAGACCGATGGACAGTCCGAGAGGACAATACAGACATTAGAGGACCTATTGAGATTCTATGTCATTGATTTCAAGGGAAGTTGGGAGGACCAGCTGCCATTAGTAAAGTTCACATATAACAATAGCTACCAATTCAGTATCGGTATGGCACCGTATGAGGCACTATATGGCAGGCAGTGTAGATCTCCACTATGCTGGACGGAAGTGGGGGATAGGAAGTTATTTGGGCCGGAGATAGTAGAGCAAACCACAGATAAGATCCGTCTGATAAGACAACGTTTACTAGCAACTCAGAGCCGGCAGAAGAGTTACGCTGACACGAGGAGATGAGAGTTGGAGTTTATGACAGGCGATTTTGTGTTTTTGAAAGTATCACCAATGAAAGGAATGGTCAGATTTGGCAAGAGAGGGAAACTAGGGCCACGATACATCGGACCGTTCAAGATTATCGGACGAGTCGGACCAGTAGCATATCAGCTAGCATTGCCATCCGAGTTAGCTCACGTACATGATGTGTTCCATGTGTCGATGTTAAGGAAATGTGTGCACAACCCAAATCAGGTAATCGAACATGAGCCGCTAGAGGTTTAAGAGGATTTGAGTTATATTGAGCAACCGGTACAGATCCTAGATCGACGAGAGCAAGTTCTACGAAACAAAACCATTCCACTAGTGAAGGTATTATGGAGGAATTCTCGACTTGAAGAAGCCACATGGGAACGAGAAGATGAAATGCGTGTTCAGTATCCTCAGTTGTTTACACCATGATTTGGTTAAGTTTGGGGACCAAACTTATTGAAGGGGGGAAGAATGTAATAACCTGACCCAGATGTAACCGAGCTGATAAGGTTCTACGTATGATAATAAAGTAAAAGATTTGGATTTTAAATCGCTTGAGTATATGTGAATAGAAATAAATAAATAAATAAATAAGTCAGTAAATAAATACAAAAAAAAAATGAAATGAGAATTTATATACATATGAACATAGATATATATATATATATATATGGAAATAAATTAAAGGAAGCAATATATATATATAGGTGTGGTAGTGTAACTGAAAAAAAAAAAAAAAGGGAGAAAAGAGAAACAAGGAAACGGCATAAGCAGAAAAAAAAAAACGGAAGAAAAATAAAAGAAAGAGAAATGAGGGGGCTTGAAACGGATGGGAGAGGAAGAGAAAGAGAGAAGGAGAAAGGGAGTCTCCATTTAATCCCTACCATGCGTTAAAACCAAAGGAAGAAGAAAAAAAAAAAACATAGGCAAAAACAGAGCAAGCGGCTGGACGCTAGAACAGGGGGAAGAAAAAGGAAGAAAAAAAGAGAAGAGGAAGAAGGAAGAGGCAAGTCAGGCACCGTGCGTGAGTTGAGAAAGAAGTGGATGAGGAAACGAGCCAAGACAAATCAGAATGATCAGGTCCGATTCGGCCAAAGGGTCGGGTCGGATGGTTGCGGTCCGCTAATCCGTAGAGAGGTGGGTTGCGGGTCGTGACACATGGGGTACGCCTTAAATAATGCATCATATATAAAACAAACTATAACTTTTAAATCACAAAACTTTTTCTACATGAATTTAGCATATAATCCAATCAATTACACATATAATCATGTTACATGTTCATAACTTAAACAAATTCTCAAAGATTACACTAAGTACACAAAGTACCAATACATTGAGCAACCATAACTTCCAAACTACAAGATTTTGTCTACATGAACATAAGGTAGAATGTAATAAATTATACATATATTCAAGTTACATGTTCATCACTTCACCAAATTCCCAAAGAATATATAAGTACACAAGGTACCAACCCTAGGTTTTTAAAGTAACTATATTCTAGGTGGTTTTCTAATAACAAGTAAGCATGTCAGTCATACAATCAACATATAAAAACACTCCTAAACTTAACCATATTCTTTACTTAGCAAGTTGTCATACCCAGAAGGGTTTTTCTCAACCCTAGGGAGTTGTACTCGCTGTGCAGCCAAACCAATCAATAAGAATGTAGCCCTTGACGTGGGGAACAATTTCCTATAAGGAAGCTATGTCAAATTCTAAGGCTAGAAATGAGTTTTGGTAGGTGGAAATTTGGAAAACCTAGGTTTTTCTCACCTTTTCTCTCCAAGCATGACTTTCTTTATATCCTCATACCAATATTGAGAATTTTAAGTGTCAAGTGCTATATTTATACTCAAGGGGCTAAGGGGTGAAAAAACTCTGTTGCCCTTAATGAGTCGCGGGACCTCGTTACACCACAATCCGTCCCGAAACGCCTCAATTTGATATTCTACTTTAACCAAAGTTCTTAAAATTATTCAAATGATATTTTTCTGAAAAATTTATTTTCACCTGTTGGTGGTTGCGGCTGGGCCCACTCGGGATGTCCCTTTTCGGGTCCATTTTTTAAACTATCTCCGATTAGGCTCAAATTCTCCTAGGATGTGTATTTTAAAATTATAAAAATACTTCCCTTCTATGGCATACTCAAATTATGCTTTTAAACATGACTTATGTCTAAATGGTACATGTATAGTGCCCTACCAACAAATAATGCATGAATAATGTCCTACCGGTAAAAATGAAAAATTTATCCTAATTTTTCAGATCTTTACATCTTTCCCCCCTTAAAGAAATTTCATCCCAAAATTTAGAAATGTACCTCTACGATTAAACAACTCTGGATACCTAGCGCGGACTTCAGCCTCGCGCTCCCAAGTGGCTTCCTCGACTCCGTGGTGGCACCAAAGAACCTTGACTAAAGGAATGGTCTTGCCCCACAAAACCTAGTCCCTAGAGTCTAATATATCTATAGGCCTCTCATCATAAGAAACATCACCCTCCACTTGAAGATCTATCAAATCGAGTACATGTGAAGGGTCAGGCTAGTACTTCCTCAACATCGATACATGGAAGACATCATAAACCCCATATAACTGTGGCGGTAGTGCCAACCGATAGGCCACTTCGCCAACCCTCTCAAGAATCTAAATGGCCCTATAAACCGTGGCGATAGTTTCCCGCCACGCCCAAATCTCCTCAATCCCCGTCGTGGGCCTACTTTGAGGAATACATGTCCCCCAATGTCAAATGACAGAGGTCATTGCCTCCTGTCCGCATAACTCATTTGGTAGCTTTGTGCTGTCAACAGACACTGTCGAATCATCTATATCTTTTTCGTGGTCTCACGGACTATGTCAGGCCCCAAAGGAGCCGCTTCCCCTACCTCGGTCCAACATATCAGTGAATGACACGGCCTGCTACACAATGCCTCAAAAGGTGCCATCTCGATACTAGACTGATAGCTATTGTTGTAGGCAAACTCTATTAGAGCAAGATGATCCTCCCTACTACCCCTAAAATCCATAACACACGCTCTAAGCATATCCTCAAGTATCTGTCTAGTACGCTCTGACTGACCATCAGTCTGAGGATGGAAAGTAGTACTAAATAGTAGCTGAGTCCCTAAGGCTATCTGAAGACTCTACCAAAACCGTGCAATAATACGTGGATCTTGATTGGAAACAATGGAAACAATGGAAACAGGAATCCCATGTAGCCGTACTATCTCTTGGATATACAACCTCCTGAGAACATCAGCTGAATCAGTCACTCTAATCAGTAGGAAATGTGCGGACTTCGTCAACCTGTTAATAATAACCCAAACTGTATCGTGACCTCCAGGTGACCTCAGAAGACCCATCATAAAATCCATAGTAATAAATTCCTACTTCCACTCGGCCATTGGCAATGGCTGTAATAAACCCCCAGGTCTTTGGTGCTCAGCCTTAACCTGCTAGCACGTGAGTCATCTTGATACAAACTATACAACATCTTCCTTCATCCTTGTCCACCAATACTGACAGCATAAATCATGGTACATCTTAGTGCCCCCTGGATGCACTGCTAGCCGTGAATGATGGAGACATGAGATGCCAATGCACATGGGTGCTCATCAATATTATTGTCTCACAAATCCATACCTCACATGAGGTGCCCTAACAGTATAAATAGCAATAAAACAACAGAATCCCCAACTAACCCAATAGAGACTATTTTTTTTTAAATCTATAACTCCTAAGTTAAATTATTTGCAAATTGAAAAGAATGGAAAGAAAAAAGAAGAGAAGAAAAATATAAAAGAGGACAGAGTCATGTAAAATAGTATGAGAAAAAGTAAAAGTAGACAATGTGAGGTCACAACTCCAATATTATTATAGGAATATAGACAAATATAGACATATAGTATAATGAAAACAAGTGAATAAGGAACAAATTGACAAAAATAGCTAGCAAGTTGCAAGGACTAAACCCATATAAAAAGATTAAAAATCGTAAAAAATAAAACATGTACGAAAATGACTTAAAAGTCTAATAGTCTTCTGTATACAACAAAACCATACAAACCTCTTGCCAAGTTAATCTCTCAGGATTAGCTATTGGGGTTGATGAGAAAGAAACCAAAACTATTAAAATATTCCTTTGGGCAGAGATTTGTATGGGTTAATTTGCTGTATACAAAAGAATATTAAACTTTTAAGTCATTTTCCTTTTTGTTTTGTTTTATAAAGATTTTTTAATTGTTTTTTTGGGTATCAATTGAATTTATATTACAATAGTCTTGATGTATGTGAACATATTGACTCACCACAATTCAAGAAGGAGTTAGTCCTTGGAGGAACTAATTGACAAAATGGCTTGCCAGTTGAAAGGACTAACTCCTTCATGAACAGTTGATACCCACATAAAAGATTAAAAATTGTATGAAATAAAACAAGTAGGAAAAGGACATAAAAGTTTAATATTTTTTTGCATACAGCCTCCACAAGTTAATCTCTTAGGATTAGCTATTGGTTGATCAGAAAGAGACAACTATATTAACATATGCATATATATATATATATATATACGTACATATATATATATATATAAAAATATATATCACACATATTTACATATATATAAGTTGCAAAGACTAGCTCCTTCCGAAATAGTAGTGAGTCAAAATGTCACATTCATCATGTTTATTATAATATAAATTCAATTGATACCCAAATAAAAATATTAAAAACTGTATAAAATAAAACAAGTAGGAAAAGGACTTGGTGTAAGAAAAATTGAGTTTGCATAGTCAAGACACTTATCTTCTATCATGAGATTCAAGCTTCAAATTGTGATTAGTAATTCTTATGAATACGAACGTATTGCAAAATCAAATCAATTGCACGTGTCATGCTCCTGACCTGTAACGCCGGACTAAGGTTATTGTAACCTCAAAAGTAAGGTAATATCCACTAACCAACCTAGTCATGTGTATAAAATACACGCCATTTTATTTTATTTTTTTTAATTGATTCCTTTAATTTGTGTAGTTCGTTTCTATGATTAGCCTTATTTAAATCCCGTGACAGGGGTTAAATAAAATTGACCGCTATCAAAGGTAGCTATACCAAGTATCCATCAATAGTAACTAACAATGTATGTTCAGAGCTAAGTCTAGCAGTCCATATACAATATATACATCAGTGGTGTGAAGGGTATAGGAACCCTTAATAAATTCAAATGACTAGATACATGAATGTAAACTAAATACTGCAATGTCCTTAGTCCATCCCACAATGCTTCACTGTTTTCGTCCATCAAGTCAATACATGTCATTCCCAAGAATAGCAGACGTGAACCATAATGTTCAGTAGGGTTTCCTAAAAGAAACAAGCAAGCAGCGTGCAAAAACTAATGCATGTCCGAAGAGGACAACTTTTAACGTCTAGTATGTAATCACAAGCACAAATCAATATCATCTACTCAATTATAGACATAGACATGACAATCAAGAAAATGTGGCACCACTCCATGCGGTATAGTAGTAATGGTCAGATCAGTCAATATATCAAAAGTCGTGTAGACATAAAAGTCTCACGACACACTTCCATTTCCTATTTAAAGTTACAAGAATAATATATATAACCAACAGCAATGCAACCAGTCACAATCGCAACAAATATCGCGAATAAGCATCTTATAGTTCACCAGTCAATACAAAGATATATCACATAATCCCTCGAAAGAAAGCATTTCAAATTCTATCAATGCATCGTAACAAGGATAAAGGATTTTGCCCTTCATTCAACTTATTTTATTCTTTTAGTATTCTCAATCCCAATAAGTATCCACTTATTTAGCCCCAGTAAGCCTGAGTATTTTCTAGGCTACTAACCCAATGGAGACAAATCGGGTAAAGTACAATCTCACCATACTCAAGAACACACAAAAAATGTGACTAATTTCTATCGCAAGATCATCTCTCCATAAACTATCTAATAAATAGTGCATGAATAGCATCCTACTGGCAAAAATAAAAAATTTATCCTGATTTTTCAGATCTTTACATCCTTTCCCCCTTAAAGAAATTTCATCCCAAAATTTAGAAATGTACCTCTATGAATACACAACTCTGGATCCCTAGCGCGGACTTTAACCTCGAGCTCCCAAGTGGCCTTCTCGACTCCGTGTTGGCTCTAAAGAACCTTGACCAAAGGAATGGTCTTGCCCCACAAAACCTGGTTCCTCGAGTCTAATATATCTACAAGCCTCTCATCAGAAGAAACATCACCCTCCACTTAAAGATCTATCCAATCGAGTACATGTGAAGGGTCAAGCTCGTACTTCCTCAACATCAAATGACAGAGGTCGTTACCTCCTGTCTACATATTTTTTTGGTTGCTCTATGCTGTCAACATATACTACCGAATCATATGTATCTTCTCCGTGGTCTCACAGACGATGTTAGGCCCCAAAGCAGCCGCTTCCCCTACCTCGGTCCAACATATTGATGAATGACATGGCCTGTCATACAACGCCTCAAAAGGTGCCATCTCGATACTAGACTGATAGTTGTTGTTGTAGGCAAACTCTACTAGAGCAAGATGACCCTCCCTAGTACCCCTGAAATCTGTAACACACGCTCTAAGCATATCCTCAAGTATCTGGATAGTACACTCTAACTAACCGTCAGTCTTAGGATGGAAAGCAGTACTAAACAATAGCTGAGTCCCCAAAGTTGTCTGAAGACTTTGCCAAAACTGTGCAGTAATACGTGGATCTCGATTTGAAACAATGGAAACAGGAATCCCATGTAGTCGTACTATCTCTCGGATATACAACCTATTGAGAACATCTGCTGAATCAGTCACTCTAATCGGTAGGAAATGTGCGGACTTCGTCAACCTGTCAATAATAACCCAAACTGTATCCTGACCTCTAGGCGACCTCGGAAGACCCATCACAAAATCCATAGGAAAAAACTCCCACTTCCACTCGACCACTGGAAATGACTGTAATAAACCCCCAGGTCTCTGGTGCTCAACCTTAACCTGTTGGCACGTGAGACATCTTGATACAAACTGTACAACATCTCTCTTCATCCCCGTCCACCAATACTGGCAGCGTAAATCATGGTATATCTTAGTGCCCCCTGGATTCATTGCTAGCCGTGAATGATGGAGACATGAGGTGCCAATGCACATGGGTGCTCATCATTATTATTGTCTTGCAAATCCATACCTCACATAAGGTGCCCAACAATATAAATAGCAATAAAACAACAGAATCCATAACTAAACCCGATGGAGACTATTTTTATTTTTAAATCTATAACTCCTAAATTAAATTATTTGTAAATTGAAAAGAATGGAGAGAAAAAATAAGAGAAGAAAAATATAAAGGATGATAGGAGTCATGTAAAATAGTATGAGAAAAAGTAAAAGTGGACAATGTGAGGTCACAACTCCAATATTATTACATGAATATAGACAAATATAGATATATAGTATAATGAAAACAAGTGAATATGGAACAAATTGACAAAAATAGCTTGCAAGTTGCAAGTACTAGACCCACATAGAAAGATTAAAAATCAGTAAAAAATAAAACATGTACGAAAAAGACTTAAAAGTCCTATAGTCTTTTGTATACAGCAAAACCATACAAACCTCTTGCCAGGTTAATCTCCCAGGATTAGCTATCGGGGTTGATGAGAACGAAACCAAAACTATTAAAATATTCCTTTGGGCAGAGATTTGTATGGGTTAATTTGCTGTATACAAAAGAATATTAAACTTTTAAGTCATTTTCCTATTTGTTTTGTTTTATATAGATTTTTAATTGTTTTTTTGGGTATCAATTGAATTTATATTACAATAGTCTTGATGTGTGTGAACATATTGACTCACCATTATTCAGGAAGGAGTTAGTCCTTGGAGGAACTAATTAACAAAATGGCTTGCTAGTTGCAAGGACTAACTCCTTCATGAACAGTTGATACCCACATAAAAAGATTAAAAATTGTATGAAATAAAACAAGTAGGAAAAGGACTTAAAAGTTTAATATTCTTTTGCATACAGCCTCCACAAGTTAATCTCTCATGATTAGCTATTTGTTGATCAAAAAGAGACAAATACATTAACATATGCATATATATATATATATATACACATACACATATATATATATATACATCACATAAATTTGTATATATAAGTTGCAAAGACTAGCTCCTTCCTAAATAGTAGTGAGTTAACATGTCACATTCGCCATGTTTATTGTAATATAAATTCAATTGATACCCAAATAAAAATATTAAAAACTGTATAAAATAAAACAAGTAGGAAAAGGACTTGGTGTAAGCAAAATTGAGTTTGCATAGTCAGGACACTTATCTTCTATCATGAGATTCAGGCTTCAAATTGTGATTAATAATTCTCGTGAATACGAACGTATTGCAAAATCAAATCAATTGCACGTGTCACACTCTTGACCTGTAAGGCCGAACCTAGGTTATTGTAACCTCAAAAGTAAGGTAATATACACTAACCAACCTAGTCATGTGTACAAAATACATGCCATTTTATTTTATTTTTTTAATTGATTCCTTTAATTTGTTTTAGTTTGTTTCTATGATTAGCCTTATTTAAATCCCGTAACGGGGTTAAATAAAATTGACCGCTATAAAAGGTAGCTATACCAAGTATCCATCAATAGTAACTAACAACGTATGTTCAGAGCTAACTCTAACAGTCCATATACAATATATACATCAGTGGTGTGAAGGGTATAGGGACCCTTAATAAATTCAAATGACTCGATACATGAATGTAAACTAAATACTACAATGTCTTTAGTCCATCCCGCAATGCTTCACTGTTTTCGTCCATCAAGTCAATACATGTCATTCCTAAGAATAGCAGACGTGAACCATAATGTTCAGTAGGGTTTCCCAAAAGACACAAGCAAGCAATATACAAAAACTAATGCAAGTCCGAAGAGGACAACTCTTAACGTCTAGTATGTAATCACAAGCACAAATCAATATCATCTACTCAATCATAGACATGACAATCAAGAAAAGGTGGCACCACTACACATGGTGTATTAGTAATGGTCAGATCAGTCAATTTATCGAAAGTCTAACACAAGAAATTACTGTAGACATAAAAGACCCACGATGCACTTTTATTTCCTATTTAAAGCTACAAGAATAATATAAATAACCAACAGCAATGCAACTAGTCACAATCGCAACAAATATCGCGAATAGGAATCTCATAGTTCATTAGTCAATACAAAGATATATCACATAATCCTCGAAGGAGAGCATTTCAAATTCTGTCAATGCATCGCAACAAGGATAAAGGATTTTGTGCTTCATTTGACTTATTTTATTCTCAGTATTCTCAATCCCAATGAGTATCCACCTATTTGGCCCCAGTAAGCTTTAGTACTTGCTAGGCTACTAACGCAATGGAGACAAACCGGGTAAAAGACAATCTCACCATACTCATGAACACACAAAAAATGTGATTAATTTCTATCGCAAGATCATCTCTCCATAAACTATCCATTTTCATAGTTCCAAAGTTTCTCAAATCCACTACATAGGTGCTCATCAATATTATTGTCTCGCAAATCCATACCTCACATGGGGTGCCCAACAGTATAAATAGCAATAAAACAACACAATCCACAACAATTGCCAATAAGTATAATATAGGAAGCTTTCAAAAAAAAATATTCATTTTCAAAGCTGGCAGAGATAGAACGGCCAAGAGAGTTGGGTGTGAAGGTAGCATACGGTTCTGTGTGCGCTAGCCGACACAAATGATTATTTCTTCTTTTATTTCCACAAACGTTTGCCCTGACGTATATGAATATATCATTTAATTGGACTCTATAGTTTCTGTGATAGGCTGGCGGAATTTAGCCCTCGTGCATGTGCTCTCTCACCCTTTCGTTTCCAATCCAAGCAAAGTGAGACATAACTTCTTTTAAAAAAAATAAAAAAAAAAAAGGAAAAGAAAAGAAAAAATGTACCTGTTATTAGACTCTCTATTTTCATAGACTTTTTAATTTAGTTGTTTTTGTAGTTTTGAAATCTCTCTTACTTGAATAAATAACATAAAAGCCGTCTTTTAGAGATGAATAATTTGCCTGTTTTTAGATTTCATTGAGGAAATCTACAGACAACAGAGGATGGGAGGCAGGGGACCTGTTTGGGACGGCTTTCCACAGATCCAGCAAAGTCAAAAATATAAAAAATATAAAAAAGTGGAGTCCTGGTAAGCACGGACTGACATTTAAGCATAACCCAAGAAAATATGAAATAAAAAAAATATTAAAAAATATACATTGTGTCACTAAATTCTACCCAAGACATTTCTAGAAAAACAAAACCTAATAATATTATTGGCAATTTCATTTACCGGTTAAAACGTGCACATTTATTATATAATATAATTAGATATGCGACATGGGAACTAATTGACGGCTAGAGCTGGACATAGTTTTTCAAACAAAGAATGAACAAAATTATTTTGAGGCTGCTTCCAGGTTTGAACTTTTCTGGAATCCCACACTATATAGTCGGTATTTCATCCTGCTATAAATCACCAAAGAGTCTAAAAGCAAGAAGAAAAAAAACAAAACTTGTTGCATGCAACTTTATTTTGTGGTGTTTGATTCAATAATCACATTAACATGAAGAAGATGGAAAGCTATGCTCCTTTCATATATTGTCCTTTGGGCTATGATTGTCTTCCTTGCTTCTGCCTCTGATCCTAGTTCTTTACAAGATTTCTGTGTCGCTGTTAATGATTCCAGAATTGGTGGTATATGTTCTCTCTTTTCTTGAAACTTGATAAAAATTTATCTTTTTGTCAATATTAATTTTCTGATTTAATTGTTATTTAAAAGTGGAACGACTTACTGGCTAAGCGTCTCTTTGACCTGATAACTAGTATCGTAATGGTTCCATTACTTATGTGCTTTTTTTATTTGTAGTGTTTGTGAATGGGAAATTTTGCAAGGATCCAAATCTTACCACTGCCGATGATTTCTTCTTCACCGGACTTAATATTCCAAGAAACACATCGAATCCAATTAGGTCTGTGGCCACAATTGTGAGTGTAGATGTATTTCCCGGAATCAACACTCTTGGTATCGGGTTTGCACGTGTTGATTTTGCACCTAATGGCGTAAACCCTCCTCATACACATCCTCGTGCCTCCGAGTTCCTCACTTGTCCTAGAGGGTACCTTGTATGCAGGTTTTGTCACCTCTAACCCAGATAACCGTCTATTCACCAGGATTCTATACCCAGGCGATGCTTTTGTGTTCCCTGTTGGTCTCATTCACTGCCAACTGAATCTTGGAAACAAATCTGCAGTAGCTTTTGCTGCATTCGGTAGTCAAAACCCAGGTCGTATCGACATTGCAAATGCAGTCTTTGGTTCAACCCCACCAATATCAGATGATGTCCTTACCAAGGCCTTCCAGGTTGATAAAGATGTGATTGAAGATCTTCAAGCTCAGTTTAGGACCAACAACTGATCAAAGGATTCATATGCTTACGTGTTTACCTAGGTTATAATATTATATTACTATAAATAAATAGGCTTTTTAAATAGCCAGTTGCTTACATGTTTTGTGTGTCCTAAAATAAATAATGGAACTATCCATCTATTTCTATTTGTATAATTGTTCACACATGAACATTTGTCTTTTCTTATAGTAAATCAACAAAATGGAATACAATATTTAAGATCTTATTTTGCTCCTATTTTACTTAAAATAAATTAGCAAAATGCATCAAAGCCCTTAAAAAGTACTCTATCCTTCAAGAATAAGCTATAAAAGTGGAAATCCGCCTAAATTGATACGAAGTGTTAGGACCATGGGGTCCGATACTGTAATTGGCTAACCCGATTTGACAAAACGTTCTGTGTGTGTAATCTTTACATAAGTCCTATGAGTGAGTACCTCAATGCCCGTTCTTCTCCAAATTCGCCCAAGAGACATTACCGTGCATCACTACCGTTCGACTTGACTCTCGAAAGGTATATTAGACTTTTGTATTTGATTTGGATCTCACACACTCATATCATATATGCATTGCATATAGATTTTATCATAACATCATATATGTGATTAACTTGTGGTTGTGAATCAATTTTTCCAAAATACATCTTTAAAATACTAAAGAAAAAAATTCAGTTCACAAGACAAGCAAGAATGGGCAACTCTTTGTTGCTCGTTCGAACGAGGCTTGGCTCATTCAAATGAACAATAGAAAAGTTCATTTTCATTCGTTCAAAGGCTCTGTATCAAACGAATAGCTGCAACCTCAGAGTTGTGTTCGTTCGAACGAATGATGGCTCATTCGAACAAACCCTAGGTCAAAATCAGATTTATATTATGTTTTCGAGCTCATTTGGGATTTTGAACAAGCGCTTTGCGAAAATACACGAAAATTCAGTTAAGAGTAGTCAAAAATAGAATGAGAGTCTCAAATTATAAGAGTTAAATTGTTGATAGATCATGAAACTCTTATGAGAGATCATTCATATATGTCATTCATACATTTCGTTACTCTTCTTCATTGATCGATTTAGAGCATCCACTAGATCTAAATCAGATCTAAGAGCCATTGTTCATGTCAATTTCACCATTGACAAAAGATGGAGTTCAAGCTTGAGAATTCGACGTTGAGTGATCGGTGGACGCCAAGGTTGTAAGGATTCGCAATTGTTGACGGCTTAATCAGAGGATTTTGATACCGTCGAGGACTCTAGTTGTTTGAAGGTTCTGGCTATAAGATGCTTGAGGATTCAAGAGGAATTTGAAAATGTGATCACGTAGAACAGAGTTTGAGGTACTAAACTTGTTTGTGGATACGTTGTATTTCATTTTCCATAGTAGTGAAAGTTTTCCTTGAGCATTGGCCAGACTCTAGAGTTTTACTCCAAGGATTGTTGTCATTGGTGGTTTCTCTGTCATCAATCGGTTTACAAATATTTCAATCTCTCAATCTCTTTCAATTTACTAATTACTTTAATTGAATGCATCTGCTAGAGTATTGAAATTGAATTTTCATGAAATTCATAATTGTTCTTTAATTTGATTAATTGAAAACTTGATTGAGTAAATTGAATGAAATCATAAATTGATTAATTAGTTAAATTTTGTTTTGAATTGATAAAATTTCATATCAAATTAAGCTAGATTGATCAATTTGGTGAATGTTGACGAGTTGGTCTATTTGAATGATTCTTGGCTATTTCATTGGTGGATAGGCATAAATGTCCGAGTCGACCATTGATTCATTGAATAAATATCCGAGTCGATTGGAAGCTTAGTGATCGATTGCCATCTCGTCATTCTTGTCGTAAGATGGGTCGTGATCTTATATTTTTTAGGGGCAATTAAGTTTCACTCACTTATTCGAGAGTTATTTAAGAATCAGTCGGTGTTAGAGTTGGAATTAGTCAAATGTCTACTTTGTGGGGCTTAATTATAAAGACATCATAAAAATAAAAATAAGAACATAAATATTATCAACTTCACATTTTATAAGATCAAAATACCTTTTCAAAAACTAAAAAATTGACAAGATTACCCATGGATATTTAGCCAATATATCCATACAATATGCACAGTACAAAAATATTTTCTCTTGATGTTGAAGCATAATGGCAGAAAGTATAGCCTACATTGGGTTTCCACATCCATAGTTCGCACATTCCCTCTACATTACGGACACGCCCCAAGCACTTGGTGTCTCCCTAACTCTTTGTTCTCTCAGACTCAATTGTCGTCATCATCGTCGTCGCCGCCCCGGCCATCGTCTCAGACTCCATCTTCGTCATCTCCAACTCCATTGTCAACGGTTTTTCTGTCATGGGTTACTAACAAGTAGGAAACTTTTTCTCTCTCTCCCCCCTCTCTCTTTAAACCTTGTAACCAAGATTTGTGTGTGTTAGATTTGGAAGATGTTGATCTAAATTTATTAAATCAGTTTTTCCAAATGAAATGAAAAATCAGAAACTGTTTTAAGAAAACAGAATCTGTTATTTTTATTTTACAGAAAATAGAAATAGAAACTTACAGAAAAAACTTAGAGAAAACATAAATGGTTTCAAAAGGAAAACATCAAAATAAATTTCCAAAAAAAACAGGAGTAGAATACTGTAAAACCATAGAATTCAGTATCAGAAAAAATAAAATCTGTAAACACTTACAGAAACTAAAAGTAGAAAATGATCAAGGCTTGTGTTTAACACGTCCTTAAGAAGAATTACGGCCCTCGTAGTGGTGCTTACGAGTTCTTGGTCGTCCATCTCCCAGGATACAATGACCAACGCACTTAAAGATGAAGCACTCAAACTTCAGTGCATAACGAACCAGACAGTGACTTAAACTCTTTCAAAACTGACGCACAGGATGTATATATTTCTGAATAAATGAATATGCAATGAATATGTGTGTATTTATAGACTTCTTCGTGCCTATTTGGTACAGGCACGAAGGTTCTGTTGTGTCTGTTCATGGTGAACAGACATAGTCGCGCATGAAGAAGACGACTGTTCAATCAAAATTCAAACCAATGCAATCAGAAAACGTCGTCATTTTGGATTTAAATCAAAACCAAGAAATGTACTCGCAAAACGGTGAAGTTTTGGGTTTTAATTAATCTGGTAACTAAATGGCAGCGTTTTGATTTGTTTTTAACAATAACAAAATGATAGCATTTATTAAAAAAATATTTAAATTAATTTTCTCCAAAAAGATATATATGTATGACGGGCCAAGCCCAAGCTCGAACCCGACCTGGACCAGTTCAGTGCGGGGCAGGGCAGGGCGGCGGTGCGCACGTGTGTGGTGGTCCAAGCATTTGCTTAGGTCCTCCCCCTTTTATAAAACTTGGGTACCCCTTGGGGCCCAAACCCTACTCCAAGGTATGTGTATATATACTCTTTAAAAGCCTAGTACTCATCCTATGTGGGATACAAGCTTTTTGCACAAGCTTCAAGCTCTTGTTACCATTTCCAAGTGGTGATGTTTGGAGACAATTTCTCATTCACTCTTTAATGGTTTTGAGCAACCTAGTGTATAATCTTAATCTCCTCATGGAGGAGAACACATCCCCATGTGGACCCACTAAAAATAATGTGTGGGACCCACTTTAATATTAGCTCAAAGATAACTAATTATAATGCTCAAAAACCTATTTTTCCAACAATCCCTCACATAAATGAAATTGACTGAAAGTAATGCAAATGACATGCAGACACTAAGAGATAGTTCAGTTAGAAATTTTTTGCATAGAGGAAGGTAGCTTGTGGCCTTGAACCTTCCCTTGTGAAATGCTATCGGGGTTACTGTTTGATCAGTGAACATGATGTCTTGAACTGTTCAATCGTTTGTGTAAACCAAGACAACAGCATTCACACAGAATCTTTCCTAACACAGTTGGTTCTCATGATTGTGTTCATTTTGGCCCTGAACAATTCCTGGTTTCATGAGTGCTCCTAGAGAATTTAGCCTTTATCGTTCTCATAGAACCGGCCCAGTTTGCACTCACATAGGTGATTTCTTATTAAGAGTATCCTGTTATACCCCACTTGTATATTAACAAGGTATAAGAATCATTAGAAACTTAGCTTATCCTTTTCAATGCTACAAGCATCAATATTCTTATCATAGGAATGGGTAAAAGGATTTATCTCCATAGTGATCTTTAACGAGTCTCGCATAATTCGGTTGTCCCTTTAAACCTAAATCTTGGGATCTCCAGTCAGCTAGGTTAGGTTGCCATTATGATGACTCTTAGTGCATAGGCTTTAAGCCCATTCCCCTCGATGATTTATTCACTTGCTCTCTGGCTAAACCTTTGGTTAACGGATCCGCAATGTTGTCTTTTGACCTTATGTATTCAATGGTCATAATACCATTAAGAGAAGTTGTTTCACGATATTATGTCTTGGACGAATATGTCGAGACTTACCGTTATACATATGACTCTATGCCCTACCAATCGCTGATTGACTATCGCAATGAATACAAATAGCGGGCACAAGTTTTGGCCATATTGGAATATCTTCTAAGATGTGATGAAGCCACTCAGCTTCTTCACCAGCTTTATCAAGTGCAATAAACTCAAATTCCATCATGGATCTGGCAATGCATGTTTGTTTAGAATATTTCCATAATACTACTCCACTACTAAGTGTAAATAAATAACCACTTGTGGATTTTAAGTATTTGGTATCGAATATCCAATTCTCATCACAGTATCCTTCAAGTACTGCTGGATATTTTGAATAATGTAATCCATAGTTTTTGGTGTATTTTGAGTAGTGCAATCTATAGTTTTAAGTGTATTTCAGATACCTCAAAACCCTAACTATTTCCTTCCAATGGTCCGGACCTAGATTACTTGTGTATCTACTCAATTTGCTGACAGCATAAGCTATGTTTAAACGAGAACAGTTCATCGCGTACATTAGGCTGCCGATTATTTGTGCATATTCTAGTTTTGATATGCTTTTGTCATTATTCTTGGATAAATGTAGATTTAAATCTACAGGTGTTCTCACTAGACTACTATCATCTTGTTTAAATTTCTTGAGAATTTTCTCAATGTAATGTGATTGAGATAATATTAGTCCATTCGGTGTTCTAGAGATCTTTATCCCAAGTATAACATCGGTAACACCTAAGTCCTTCATGTCAAACTTATTGTTTAACATTTTCTTGGTAGCTTTAATGACTTCATTATTACTACCCATAATGAGCATATCATAAACATAAAGACAAATAATGACAAAACCATGTTCAGTGTTTTTGACATATACACATTTGTCACATTCGTTGATTTTGAACCCATTTGACATCATTACACTGTCAAACTTCTCATGCCACTGCTTTGGTGCTTGCTTTAATCCATAAAGGAATTTAACAAGCCGACAAACTTTCTTTTCTTGACTTGGAACAATAAACCCTTCAGGTTGTGTCGTGTATATTTCTTCATCCAAATCACCATTTAAGAAAGTTGTCTTTACATCTATTTGATGTATCTCAAGATTGTGTATAGCTACAATAGCTATTAACATTCGAATTGATGATATTCTCGTAACTGGTGAATATGTATCAAAATAGTCTAAGCCTTTCTTTTGCTTGTATCCTTTGTTAAGAAGTCTGGCCTTGTATTTATCAATAGATTCATCTTCTTTTATTTTCTTCTTGAATATCCATCTAGATCCAAGAGGTTTTGAACCTGGTGGAAGATCCACTAGTTCCCACGTATGATTTTGCAAAATAGATTCTACTTCATCGTTTATAGCCTTTTTTCAATATGGAGCTTCAGGGCTCGACATTGCTTCTTTAAAGCTTTGAGGCTCATCTTCTAACAAATATGTTAGAAAATCTGGACAAAAAGATTTTGATGTTCTAGCTCTTTTGCTGTGTCTAGGTTCATCATCATCTTGTAGGCCTTAACTACTGCTTATTGTAGTATCATGAGTTCTTTTATTTGAACTCAACTCCTCTATTGATTTGTAAGGAAATACATATTCAAAGAAAGATGCATTCCTTGATTCAATAATAGTATTAACGTGCATATCAGGATTTTTTGATTTGTGAATCAGAAATCGATATGCACTACTATTATGAGCATACCCAATGAAAATACAATCAATTATTTTTTGTCCTATTTTAACCTTTTTTGGTGTAGGAACCGCCACTTTTAGCCAAACACCCTCCACACTTTTAAGTATTGGTAAGAAGGTCTTCGACCTTTCCACAACTCGTAAGGGGATTTATTAGTTTTCTTCTGAGGTATTCTGTTGAGAATATAATTTGCAAAAAGAATTGCTTCCCCCTACAAATTCTGAGGTAGTCTAGAACTTAATAGTAATGCATTCATGATTTCTTTTAAAATTCTGTTCTTACGTTCAGCAACCCCATTTTGTTAAGGTGAATAGGGTGCAGTTGTTTGGTGTATAATACAATGTTAAGAACAGAATTCACCAAAAGGTGCTTTATATTCTCCACCTTTATCACTTCTCAATATCTTGATCTTCTTATCAAGTTGATTCTGTCACGACCCGAAACCCACCCTATGTGGATCTCGTGTCACGGGGCCGGCCTAATGGTCGTCCCTACTTTTTCCATTCTTCTACCTAATGATCACAGTAAATAATGTGAACATGACATTAAATTGCGAAAGCCTTATTACAAATATTATTCGACAACAGAAATCTAAACCAACATAATTGAACATAACCACTCTTAGGTAGTGAGTACATGAGAGAGACTTATTCACTACTATCATGCTTCTCGACTGTCTCCTTAAGCTCCTAACCTCCTATTGTGGTTCTGTAGCATTCTCACCTAAAAGATTTAATGAATGGGATGACCTACAAGCATAGTAAGTAAATTCCTATCTCAAATACGGGTTAGGAAGTACATAAGAAAGCATGAATTCAAAGGTAACATGATAGCCAATCATGAAAGCAATTTCAGTAAGCAAAAAAATGCCAGAATGGCCAATGAACAGTAAGGCATAACAACCAACTCTGAGCGCGGACGTACCGCCATCTTTAGTGCTAAGTCAGCTTCAAGTTTCCATACTTCCCCCTTTGGTGTGACCAGCCCAAGCCTATTGGAGCACTAGACGTACCGCCATCCTCTAGAAATTCTCAACAACGTGTGTCATATACTGTTCAATATTCGAGCATTAAGGAAATACACATAAATCGTATCAAGGTATTGACATGCAATAACTCATCAAGTCCACAAGATAGAACAATATCCATGGTGGGAACAATAACAGTGAACATATATACATGAGTACAATCTTGGCAGTAATGGAAGGATCGTGGCTTGGGAAACCACGTATAAGAGATAGAAATTCACTTACCTTTTTAATGCGTCCTAGTATTCCGTGACCTTCCCTTTTCCTTTCGAGTCTCCTATATATGAGTAAACACATTTCAACTTTAATGTCATTCATCAAACTTATGCCTTGTTAATCAAAATATCTCTTTTATTACTTTATACCTTTACAACTTCTAATTTGATCTAATTTTCCCAAGGGTAAAATGGTCTTTTACGCATTTCTACTTTTTGGGTTCTATTTTCATAATTTAGGACTTCACCGTTGAGTCCCAAAAGGTTTGAAATAATAAAAATCTACAATTTACTTAACTCCATCGAAGTCTGTTTGGACTCACCTTCGACATAGGGGCATTTTGGTCATTTTGGCATTCTACGGGTATTTTATTTTTCGAGACTCCGTCTCGTGAAACAAACCTCACTATTAAATCCAGAAGGTCCAAAATAGTCAATTTACACTATTTATCTGACTCATTTACCTATCGGTAATTAATTCAATAATTACTAATTTAACTAATTATTTAAATTAATTAAATATTACTAATATATATAGATATATTTTGGGGCAAAATAGGCCACATGTGCCTTAGTGGCACAGTGGTCTGTGTTCCAAGCATTGACCCATCATCCTGCGTTCAAGTCATAGAGCATATAGCCCATGTGAAATTCTTTTTTTTTTTTTTTTGTCTGTTTTCCATTTCCTGTATATATTTATAATCTGTTGTTCATTTCCTGTATATACTTATAAGCCAACCATTGGATAGAATCTCCTTTTTAACCAAACACCCTCCAAACTCAAATAGCATCTCCTTTATAACCAAACACCCTTCGAACTCAAATTTAAAAATTTACCTACAAAGTAACAGTGTTGAGCAGCCATCTGAATGGGTGGGTTAGGTCGGACCCACCCCAGGTTTGGCCCAATTAAATCACAAAAACTCAGCCGCAACAACAGCAGTTTCCAGCGTGGCTAGTTGTCTTTTCCATCAACGGCGACTCGCCGGCGACAGATTTCTTGCGTTTTTCAGTGGGGTTCACACCTATAGGTCATGGGCAACTCAAATCTACCCTCGGTTCGATCGGAGTGCCGGATCACCCCCAAAACAGGAAAAAACCATAGCTCTACCTGAGTTGTGCGATTTTCTGACCAACTCCAGTCGACCCCTTGTCCTTTTCGTTTTCCCCCATTTTCTACACCATTTTGATCCTATTACATTCATGTACTCTCAAGGATAATTTTCCCATGATTTAAACAAAGTTTCATGCTCAAAATCACTCAAACCAATTAAATTTCCAAAACCTGCACATGTTGATTTCTCTCTCATTTCTAACCCGTTTTCCTTCATTTAAATTGCAATATAAACCCAACTACATGCTTAATAAGATCCTACTATCAAATTTAGCATTCATGCTTCTAAAAACTTAAAATAGAAAGCTCAGTTCTTACCCTTTTTTTTTCCCTATTGCACGCTCCTGGGTGCGGCTCTTCCTTCTTGGCCTCTGTTTTCTTCTCTTCTCTTCCACTGACCCATCTTCTGCTTCTTCCTTCCTTATTCTTTCTTTTGTTTTCTTCCTACTTCGTGTACCGCACCACCGCCCCTTGCGCTACTTTCTTTCTTCTCTATTTTGTTTTTCTTTTTTTTTTCTTTTTCCTTGTTTCTAACGCATGGCAGTTCAATTGCTTTATATATATATATACCAAAAGGGGACTGACCGAGCCAGTGGATAGAAGCTGTATTTTTTATACGAAGAGCAAATGTATGACTAATATGGATGGCAGCATGTTTTACACAGTATATAATGGAAAGAAGACAGAATATAATAAAAATTAAAATGCATATGCAGAGAGAGGAGGTAAAACCTTCCATAAGGGGATGAGAGAATAATGTAATAAATATTTGGATAAAACCTGAAATGTATATAAAGAAATTAAACTTACAACTGTATGAGGCAGTTAAGCCAAACTGTGTGAAATAAGAAAGGGGAGAAAGGAAAGGGGATACATAAGTGAATGAAGAAGAAGACATATGAACTCTCTTTTGTACTGAATTTTCTCAAGATTGCTTAACTGAAAATTTGTAAACTAAAACAACAACTTGCTAAATGATGGAGAAGAGGCGTCATTATATAGGGAGAGGGCGCCTTGGATGCTGAGAAAGTGGACGGGATTCTTGGCTGAAATCCAGAAAGCAGAATGTTGTTGCTGTACGAAAAGTGTGACTTTTCACTATAGATGAATAATACTGTTCACACTTTTTACTATTCATAAATAGTAAGCTGTCTGATGCTGACAAAATTCTTTATCGGATGTTGTATGTTACTTTAGATGGTCCGGAAGGGATCAAAGTCATCATCTAAAGCAAAAGGGTCTTGGCTATATTCATATGGATCGAAGTTGTCGTTATGGGCTGGACGGCTGGATTCTGCATCTGAATTTGTCTCGGGATCACCACCCATTTGAGTGACATGTATCATGAGTTGTCTGGCAAGTTCTTTCAGCTCATCTCTAGATTGGCCCTGCAATAGGTCAGGTAAAGGAGAGGATGATTCTGTCCTATGTGCAATGGGTTCGGTAATGGATGCCATGACTGGATATGAATGGTCCTTCATGATGAAATGGATAAACTTATCAAGGACTAGTTTATCCCACCATTTGACTGAAAATTCCCAGATGACTGTATGGTTGTTAGCTGCATAGTTCCATCTCATTATCCAAGGGATACGGTATTTGCTGCACATGTGAATAATGATGGGGAACTATTCTGTATGAGAGTCTTTTTTATACATTAAATTTAAATGGTTCATGGCTGCAAGAAGAGAGCTTGGAAGGACGTCTAGGACTAGTCCAAACTTATTCCACCATTCTGCAAACCATGAAGGGATGAAGCTTCTGAATTTAAGATCAAACATAAGGAACCATGAATGATCTCTCTTTTCGTTCTGGATGAGAAGGGATTTACTTAATGCTTCAATATAGTCATAATATGAGTACTGGACGGAAGAGTTGGGGATGGATCTAAGTTGGGAGGGATGAGAGCCCCAAGACTTTTCTTGTATGAAGTTGACTATAATGAATTTTTGATATAGGATGATGGATGGGTCCTTGTTTACTCTGAATGTCTTCAAACCGTACAGAGCCTGAATGAATAAGAATGGCTTTGTACCATTTGACAGATTTTGAAGGATGGAGAGGAATAAAATGCCACTCAGGAGGGAAGTATGAAGTGGCTAGAGTCCATGGGTCAAGAGAAGGACTCTTTGGTGGTTCAATGAAGAAGATGTTTACTGCATAAGACTTCTTGAAGTATGGAGAAGAAGGAGTCCGGAGTGTACTGGATGGGAAAATCTAAGCCTTTGGAATATTAAAAGGACCAGTAATTGCATATGGACTAGAGGGAATAGTTGCAAGAGCTGTACAATATGTAGGTTGACTGGATAGGCTTATACTAGGTCTAGGAAGACTGTAATTTGGAAGGAGGGTGGAACCAAGAACAGCGAAGCTGTTTCTTTGGGGAAGAGGAGAAGAAATAGATTGTATGGGTGCATGGGTTCGAAGAACCAAAGCACTGGAGCTAACTGGTGTCTAGATGTTTCCCTAAGGGGAAGATTATTTGAGCTTGTCCTTCTTCCCTCTCATTTTTGGGCTGCAAAAATTCACGAGTGAGAAAGTCAGGAATTCTGTTGGATGCATCGGGGATATACTGTATATCAAAATCAAAAATAGATAAAATAGCTTGCCAGCGTGCAAAAATCTATTTAGATGCAATGTTTTTAACATCTTTGTCCAAAATGTGTTTAGCACTTTTGCAATCAATTTTTACCTAAAAATTTTTTATTTAATAAATCGGATTGAAATTTGGATATGCATAAAACAAGAGATAGAATTTCTCTTTTAATAGTACTATAATTTAACTGAGTTGAATTCCAAATTCCTGAATGATAACAGATAATCTGTTCGGGGGAATCGGGAGCTGTACATTGACTAAGAATGCCGCCATAACCAATGTCGGAGGCATCAGTCTGAACAATTTTGAATATAGAGAGAGAAGGAAAACCAAGACAAGGAAGAGTCTTGACGTAATGCTTAACTTGTTAAACAATGGTTGTATGAGCAGGAGTCCAAGGAGATGGATTACTGCGAAGACGATCAAAGAGTAATTTACACTGAGATCGAAGATTTGGATAAAAATTCAGAGATATAATTAAGAGACCATAGAAAACGCTGTAATTGGGTTTTCTCTAAGATCTAGGTTGGGGAATTTGTCTGCAAATTGGATGGATCTTTGAATTGGTTTAATCTGGCCATGAGAAATATCAAAACCTAAGAATCTAATGGATGTTTGAAATAACTTAAGTTTACTGGACGAAAGAACAAGACCATTTTTCTTGATCACATTGAGGAATGAATGTAAATGTTTCCAATGTTGATCAATAGAATCAGAGAAGATGAGAACATCATCAATGTATACAATGATATAACTGGAGTATGGATTGAATATGTCATTCATGACATTCTGAAATTCACTAGGTGCATTCTTAAGACCGAATGGCATTACATTCCACTAATAATGACCGAATGGAGTGGTGAATGCGGTTTTATATCTGTCTGAATCATGAATCTAGATTTGCCAAAATCCCGATTTCATGTCGAATTTACTAAAGATGGTTGCTTGTATAAGGCCTATTAATCAAGTACTCTTTTGTTAGGGATTGGATACCTAATCCATTCGAGAACTTTACTTAATGGCTTATAATTGATGACTAAACGAGGGACACCACGTTCGATTTCAACATTTTTGTTGACATAAAAAACTAACAAGACCATGAAATTTGGATGGACGGATGATTTGCTTTTGAAGCAATTGATTTATTTCTGTATGACAAAGTTCCATTAAAGCTTGACTCATTTGGATTGGTCTGGCTTTAGTGGGGGTGTTTTTCTCACTAAAGTCTTTGACATAAGGAAGGCGAACAACATGTCGTTTCCTATGCCAAAATGCTGTAGGAAGATCAGAACAAACTTCCTGTTTAAGAAGGGATTCAAACTGTTGAATGTCTAACTGGAGAGAAGGTTTAAGAAGCTGCTATTCTGTTTTCTTGTATTGGATTTCTGCTAAGAGGAAATCGACATGGGACTTCTTCTTAGAGAGAAGATTGACTGTATTTTTGATAGAAAGATCCTGAAGAGAGTGGATCTTTCTGGACTGAGGATTTCTAAAAAACTTAAACTGGACTATTTCCTAATGGTGTGGTAGTAATGCCTCCACTGTCTATGGTAAATGGATAAATAAGACACATGAAAGGATTACCAAGGATGACTTCGTCTGACATGTTTTTGACGAGAACGAAGAGGGTTTTGAAACATACTTTATCTTGACACACATGTGCATCAGATAATTTGTATTGAATGTTCATACTGGTACCATTAGCAGAACGAAGACGCTCATGGGTTTTTTCAAAGTATTTGGTCGGAACAAGACCTTCTTGGATACAGTTAAGATCTACGCCTGAATCGATAAGAGCGATTGTTTCAAGCTCAAATTCTTTTCAAATGATGATCTTGACTGGACATCTCCATTTCTAGAAGTCAATCCTAGTGATGGTATCTAGGAATTTGTCATAGTTTTCGTTTGGATCTGTAGAAGGGATTTCCTTATTCTTGGGTGAAAGAAATTGGTCGGCTAAAATATGACGAGGAGAAAGAAGATGAGTTTCTACTTTCTGATTCAAAGAATCATGCTGGATTTGTAAAGACTGAATGAGTTGGTTTAACCTAGAAATTTCTTTCTTGGTTTGTTTAACTTCTGAATGTAGATCCTGAATGGTTACTGGTTTGGATGGAGTAAATCTATCAAAGATTTTGTCAATCTGGATAGGGGGTTTGGATGGAATAATTGGAAAAGTAGACTTGGATGTTTCAATTTCTAAAGATTATTGCTATTGGTTTAGGTACTGAGATTTGAGATCTGGATTTTCAACATTAGTGATGAGATCAAGGATGAGTTGTTGTTCCTTACTAAAGACGTTAACTGTTTTGCAGCAAGTGCGATTACAGTTGTCTGAACATCCTAATTTAACTGGAGGAGAGTCTGAATGATGGTGAGAAAAATGATCAGAAGAATGATCTAGCTGGTTTATTTCATTTTCATCGTTATCTGAACTGTATGCTGAAGAAGAACTACTAGATGGCTCACTATCCGTGTTCCTAAGAGCTGGGACTTTGAATAGTTCTTGATTTTGATCTTAGGAAACTTGAAGGGCGTTAATGAGCTGCTTAACCCTACGTCTGACTGGAAATGACCTAGTTTTCCGCATTTGAAGCAAACATCAGATGATGTGGCTTTACGGGTGGTCTTACTAGCGGGTGGTCTTACTGGTGGATGTCCGTTTCCTACGGTTGGTTTTATAGTACTTACGGGTTTGTTTGTTACTGGATTCACCTTGGTGATGAGGTTTTCTGGATTTGTGACTATGGCGATGACCATAGGAATGACTCTTATGTTTCCTGTGAGATCTGTGATGACTCTTTGGATGATACTTGGAGGATCTTCGTTTGGAAGGAGCAATGGATGGTAAACCATATTGGACGCAGAAATTTCCTAATTCATATTTGGCTTTTCTTTTGTCTCTGGATTCTTAGTTTCTAAGTTTCATGTCGATGCACATCCGCATACCTTCCTTGCGAACAATGCATATGATATCACCGTATGTGAGACTGGGATAGTCTATGGTTCTTGTATCTTTGCTAAGATGTTCCCTAATCTTATGAGCAAAAAGACTGGGAAGACCGTTGATGAATTTTTCTTTCTAGAATGGTGAGTCACTATCATTTCTGAGCATGACTTTGTTGCAGAAAACTTCTGTATACCATTCAAAGTCACTAAGGGTTAGATAACAAAGGTTGGTTAGTTGATCATGGATCCTAGCGGTTACATGACTAGGAGTTCCTATGAAATGTTTGGTAATAGTGTATATGAGTGTGTTGACTCCGTCAGGTTCTGCTCGACCTATTGTTTCATCGAAAACTGGGAGACCTTCTGGGTCACGTTTGACAGCATGGATGATAGAATCTCTAGTTTCCTGAGTGAGGTGATTTTCCCACCAGGTGAGAAATTTGCCTGTGAAACCTAGAGTTAACTGGATGACTACATCTTTTTGAGAGGTTCCATTTCTCTCTATGTAAAAATTGGCGATCATAGCCATGTGTCTGAGTTTGTTAATGATTTCTTGTTCTAAATGACCATCTATATTCCATTCATAGAGGCGATCGGATGAGACAGAAAATTGGTTGTGATTCTCCATTTGGAGATCTGGGGGAATAGGAAAGACTGTACCTATTGGTTGTGATGTTGGTTGGAGGATTGAAGTATGGACGATGGATTTTATTGACTGAAAGACCCTGAAGTTGGTCTATGAGTTCTGGATGTTCTAAAGTGGGATTGGGGAGAGTACAGATTTCATCATCAGTTGATGAATCTGATGTATCTGAGGAAGTAGCTTTTTCTACTGCTGTTATTGTATGAGATGAACTTGTTTCTTGTTTAACTAGATTTTTAAGTTCCTGAAGCATTTTTTGGATCTGTTCTAAGGCATTGGTATCCTTAGGATGAGATTTTCTAACTTCGGGTAACTTAACTAATGGTTTTTCAATTGAAGAACTGGATGAAGATTGGGAGGTAATAGCTGGATGTTTATCTATTATGGTTTCAATCTTATCTAACTGTTTGCCTATTGTGACGAGGCACTCGTTTGTATAGTTGTTTTGTTTCATGATTTTTCTAGATGATTGAGATGTATGTTTGTCTGGTGTAGGAGTTTTGTAGGGGGAGGCTACGATGTGTGATCCTAGGCGTTCAATAAGGATAGTCCTTACCGGGGGGTGAGAAGAGGAAGTTGGTCTTCCTTAAGCCATCAAGTTTTGGTTAAGGGTTGACACTGACCTGGACGATTGTAGAAATTCTCTAAATAATCAAAGAAACGAATATGTTCATGACGTTGAGTCATGAAGGCTTTCCATGAATTGAGAATGTCTAATTTTTGTTCCTTTGTATGAGTTGCACGATAATGAGCACGTTTGGCATCATTAGGAAGAGAAGAGAACTCATCGCCAAGGAATTGCATGTTAGGGACGAACTCTTTACTGAGTGTATTGAGTTCATGGGGAATTGGTGGCTGAGGTTGATGATGGGGAGTTTGAGGAGTCTCAAAATCAGATGGACTAGGAGAAGTAACTGATTCCTCATCATCTAAGACCTAAGATTGAGCTATATAGCATGGAGTAACAACTTGATCATTTAACTTTAGACCTTGAAGATCCAAGTTTAAATCACGTTGTTGCCTTGGAATGAGTTTTTTAGATCTAGGAGTGAAGAGTTCAGATCTGGACCGGATGCTACGTGGAATGATGGGTGGAGGAGTTTGAAATCGTTGGTTGACAAAACTAATCCTAACATTTCCATCTTGGAGTTGTTGGATGAATTCTACATTGGTTTCACTGTGTTGGGGAAGTGGATGATTTTCATTTGTAATGGTCCAGGAAGCAGGAAAGGTAACATCAGACCATTGGATCTGCTTTGGGACTTCAATGTTAGATCCTTCAGCATAAGACTGAATGAGCATGGTTTTGTCCTTAGGACTACGTTTGAGGGTAAGTACATTCAAATTGGTTTTGAAACACTTATAGTAGATCCTGTAGACTAAAGCTAATTGTTTTGATCCTTCTAGCATGTTAAGGCCAGAGGTTTGTATGTGAAGAGTGAGGGCTTTTAGGAGATGGGTGTCCTGGAGATTGATAGTAAAATCTGGATAACAATCAAAGTGGACTGGACCTTTATTCATGGGAGATTCTAAGAGACCTAAGAGACTATCATGCCACTGGATATGTCTAGCATCTCTAAGGGCTATTAGGACTGAGGCGTTGAGACCTCTGCAGATGAAAGGATTGATACCAACTTGTACCAAACCTATATAGATGAAATTGTATCCGCTCTTGATGTGTTCACGAATGGTTGTTGGACTGAATAATTGATGGATGATTTGGTCTTTGGTAATAGCGTAGGCATGTTCTACGGTCTTAACGTTGAGAGAACTGGAAAAAGCTTTGGATTTTATCCATGAGGATGTATGGTAGATCTTATTGACAAGGACCTTAAGGATGCTCCAATTCCTAAGAGGTTGTTCCTATTCTTCTAGATCTAAATGGAAGTCTTCACTGTTTACTGTATCTGAGAGATCTGGGAGAGAAGAAGCAAAAGAAGAGGAAGAAGACGATGACAAAACAAAGTTTTACTGAGTCTTAACTTTGAATAGCTGTATGGTTCATGGTCGTCTTTCCTAGAATGTATGGGACGGTATCCTGAGACTGGTCAGCTGGTCCTGACATACCCCTAACTAACATACCTTACCCAAGCCATTAGCAACCCTTATCCTGTGGCCCTAAACGCTCTCTTAGCTTGGCGGGACATACGGCAGACACAAGGTCTGTGGACTTCCTGGAAGGTGTAGGTCTAGGTGCAAGGACTGGACAGGCTCAAAGATAGGCAAGCCATACATTAACAAGGCAAGGGGAAGATGAACCTAACAGATAAGCAAAGAAAGAAGTGTAAAACTGTATGTTGTCTGAATAATTATAACTGTAATGAATAGTATCATTCAAAGCCAATTAGTGATCCATTGTTGAAACAAACTACACTTCAGTAGTGATCAACATTCATGGTGATATATATATATATATATATATATATATATATAACTGCTCTCTTAACTCTCTCTCTCTCTCTCTCTCTCTCTCTCTCTCTCTCTCTCTCTCTCTCTTCCCATTGCCCTTTCATTTTCCTGCGCCTATAACCCCCTTCAGTTTCCTCTCTCTTTTTTTCCACGGTTACATGTTGTAACTGCTTCACATATATATATATATATATATATATATTATATCTTTATACCTCTATACATATATATATATATATATATATATATATTGTCCACATATTCAAATGTCTATTTTTATTTATGTCTAATTCTTATTTTATTTTTATTTTAGTTTTATTTTATTTCCTTTTAAATTTTTTTTTTATTGTTGCTATTCGTTTACCCTGGCATTTGTCCATATATTCAAAGCTATTGAAAGTCCATACCATTTATTTTATTATCATAACATTAGGCCTTATTGGCTCGGTTACATTGGGTCAGGGTATTACATTCTACCCCCCTTAAATTGAGTTTTGTCCTCAAAACTCGGATGTTCATATTCTAAAAACACTATTCTCTTTTTCATTAAACTTTTACTTATACGGTTTCCTTTTAAATCAGTCTCCTAGACTCATCGTTGGCAATTAAAGTTTTACTAAGGTTTCTCCAAATCATCGTAAATTATCGTTCTCAATTTATTGTAGTCTTAGTCATTCATACTTCCTTTCACCATCACAATTTTTCTCCTAGTACTTTAAGGATTATGTATCATTTCATTTCATAGTTTCTCCAAATGATTTATTACTAGTTCAGTCTTTATGATCATTTAGATTACATTGATCCTGAAAAGTTATTCAGAATCATTTATCGTGTACTTTCAACTAGTTTGATAGAGTATCATCTATATTTATGTTAAATCTATTACTCAAATAAAATTCATTAAGTCTTTTCTTATTCATCGCATATCAGTCTCTTTTTAGAATTCTCGTATTTCATAAGGTTAATTCTGACAATCCTATTCATTTAGTAATTGTTTTCAACATCTATTTATCTTTTACTCTATCAGGGTTTACTTATGACTTATTTAAGAATTTTCATATTTCTGGTACATTATCAATTTATAGTATCAACTCCTCCTGAAATTTATCCTATTTAGTTTCCTTCAGACTATCCTTCATATTAAGTTATTGTTAGTTCTACTAACTTCCCATAGTGTCACATTTCTAACTCCATGTTATCCTTCAGTTTTCAATGAGTACTAACTGTTGCCCTTGTTTATTATAGTTTTCCATAATTCATTGATCAATTCATGTTTTAATTATCAAGGTTTATCAATTTTTAATACCGCTATGATTCCTTTCCAAGATTTTTTGAGTATAACCACTATCTACTATTCAAGTCTTGCTTATCTATCTATATTATTTATTGAAACCTTCTTTAGTATTTTCAATGTCAAAGTTTCAAGAATTCTCATCACTTTCCTTTAAATATACTTTTATCTTGTAAGGTTACTAGTTACCCGATCATTTTAGTTGTTCAAGAATTATCTAGTTCTGTTTAGCATATAATCTTTTTCTCTTAAGACTAGTAAACTTAGTATATAAACTTGTTATCGCTTTCTAACATTCATTAATTACTTAACTCATCTAAATCATCAAATTCTTCCTTAAATTGGCTAATAGTTGTGTAATTACAATCTGTACCTCATATAGTCTATGTATATCATTTATCAATAACGATTTCATAGCATTCATCAACATATACCAATAATAAGGCTCTCAGGTGTATTGAAATAGTTAACATGTAACCTAGGGGTTCTGTTTCTAAGTTCAACTCTAACAATAATGAGAAAGATACTATTCAATGTATGAAGCTTATTATCAACAATATATGTATAGGTCGTAAATAAACTAGAGGAGTACCTGTGACTACTGGTACAACAGTCTGATCATTTCCTGGTATCACTGGGTTTGGTAGGATAGGTGTAGTGGGGTTGTAGAACTCTATTCATTAAGTCTACTAATACATCTGGGGCTTATGTCGTCCCAAAAGTATCATAAAAAACTTGTAGTATCTGTGTTGGTTTTTAAATGTCATTTCTTTTATATCACTAGGCCTAACTTTCAACTATATGCCAATCATTGAGAAAACCTGTTCTCCTGATCTGTACCTCATGTGTTCTATGTTTAACATCTCTAAATAATGATCTTCATGGCAACATGAAAATGGTTTAGTAAATAGCCTACAATTCACATGCTTTTTATTTTTTATTTTTGGTCTAACATTCTCCAACACTAACTTTCTTGATGTAATGGAATCAGTAAATCAATAGTCTAGGTGTTCAGTTGCTAAGTTCAGTTTAGTAGACATGTGGGGACATGGATAAGTGCGTAGAGTTAACATAAAATCTGAGTAGTTTATAAACGTTATGAATAACTAGAAAAGTACCTGTGACTACTGATATAGTAGCCTAATCATTTCCTGATGTTTACTATTTGCTGTAAAAGATAACAATTAGCATTTACGTAAGAAAGGCAGTCAGCGTTCATATATGAGTCTAACATAGTAACTAAGCATTATCTATGCGCTGAATCCAAGGTAAAGCCTCAATAACCCTTTTCCATCAGTCGTTCTAAGCGATCTATGCTATCCATAGCTATTGACGTATTCCTTGTGTTAACCATCACTGTAAAAGATAATCAGGTAATATTCACGTAAGATAATAGTCAGTACTCACATAAAGTCTAACATAGTAGTGTCAGTATTATCTATCGACTAACTCTTAGACTTAACAGTTCTAGTACTCTAATCCTGTCTCCCATGAACTCGATCCTAGTCTCCCATGACTCACTAGAACCTAACACTTTGCTCTGAATACCAAACTTGTCATGACCCGAAACCCACCCTATGTGGATCTCGTGTCACGGGGCCGGCCCAATGGCCATCCCTACTTTTTCCATTCTTCTATCAATGATAACAGTAAATAATGTGAACATGACATTAAATTGCGGAAGCCTTATTACAAATATTATTCGACAATAGAAATCTAAACCAACATAACTGAACATAACCACTCTTAGGTGGTGAGTACATGGGAGAGACTTATTCACTACTATCATGCTTTTCAACTGTCTCCTTAAGTTCCTGACCTCCTACTGTGGTTCTGTAGCATTCTCACCTGAAAACTTTAATGAATGGGATGAGCTACAAACTCAGTAAGTAAAAGCCTATCTCAAATACAGGCCAGGGACGTACATAAGAACGCATGAATTCAAAGGTAACATGATACCTAGTCATGAAAGCAATTTCAGTAAGCAGAAAGATGCCAGAATGGCCAATGAACAATAAGGCATTACAACCAACTATGAGCGTGGACGTACCGCCATCCTCATTGCTAAGTCAGCTTCAAGTTTTCATACTTCCCCCTTTGGTGTGACCAACCCAAGCCTATTAGAGCACGGACGTACCTGCCATCCTCCTCAGCTCTAAGCCATCCTCAAAGATTCATACCTAGAGCACGGACGTACCGCCATCCTCTAGAAATTCTCAACAACGTGTGTCATATACTGTTCAATATTCGAGCATTAAGGAAATACACATAAATCGTATCAAGGTCTTGACATGCAATAACTCATCAAGTCCACAAGATAGAACAATATCCATGGTGGGAACAATAACAGTGAACAGATAGATATACATGAGTACAATCTTGGCAGTAATGGAAGGATCGTGGCTTGGGAAACCACGTATAAGAGATAGAAATTCACCTTACCTTTTCAATGCGTCCTAGTATTCCGTGACCTTCCCTTTTCCTTTCAAATCTCCTATATATCAGTAAACAAATTTCAACTTTAATTTCATTCATCAAATTTATGCCTTGTTAATCAAACTATCTCTTTTTTTTACTTTATACCTTTACAACTTCTAATTTGATCTAATTTTCCCAAGGGTAAAATGGTCTTTTACGCATTTCTACTTTTCGGGTTATGTTTTCATAATTTGAACTTCACCGTTGAGTCCAAAAGGTTTGAAATAATAAAAATCTACTATTTACTTAACTCTATCGGAGTCTGTTTGACTCACTTTCGACGTAGGGGCATTTTGGTCATTTTGGCGTTCTACGGGTATTTTATTTTTTGGGACTCCGTCTCGTGAAACGAACCTCACCATTAAATCCAGAAGGTCCAAAACAGTCGATTTACATTATTTATTTGACTCATTTACCTATCGGGAATTAATTCAATAATTACTAATTTAACTAATTATTTAAATTAATTAAATATTACTAATATATATAGATATATTTTGGGGCAAAATAGACCACATGTGCCTTAGTGGCACAGGTGGTCTGTGATCCAAGCATTGACCCATCATCCTGTATTCAAGTCACAGGGCATACATCCCATGTGAAATTCTTTTTTTTTTTTTTTCTGTTTTTCATTTCTTGTGTATACTTATAATCTGTTGTTCATTTCCTGTATATACTTATAAGCCAACCATGGGATAGCTTCTCCTTCTAGCCAAACACCCTCCAAACTCAAATTTAAAATTTTACCTATAAAGTAACAGTATTGGGTAGCCATCTGAATGGGTGGGTCGGGTCGGACCCACCCCGGTTTGGCCCAATTAAATCACAAAAACTCAGCCGCAACAGCAGCGTTTCCAGCATGGCTGGTTGTTTTCTTCGTTAACGGCGACTCACCGGTGACAGATTTTCTTGCATTTTTCAGTGGGGTTCACACCTACAGGTCATGGGCAACTCAAATCTACCCTCGGTTTTCCGATTGGAGTGCCAGATCGCCCCCAAAACAGGGAAAACCGTAGCTCCACCAAAGCTGTGTGGTTTTTCGAACAGCGCTGGCCTGCCCCTTTTCCTTCTCGTTTTCCCCCATTTTCTACACGATTTTGATCCCATTTTGATCCTATTACATTCCTGTACTCGAGAGGATAATTTTCCCATGATTTAAACAAAGTTTCATGCTCAAAATCACTTAAACCAATTAAATTTCCAAAACCTGCACATGCTGATTTCTCTCTCGTTTCTAACCCGTTTTCCTTCATTCAAATTGCAATATAAACCCAACTCCATGCTTAATAAGATCCTACAATCAAAGTTAGCATTCATGTTTCTAAAAATTTAAAATGGAAAGCTCAGTTCTTACTCTCTTTTTTTCCCTGTTGCGCGCCCCTAGGTGCGGCTCTTCCTTCTTGGCATCTATTTTCTTCTCTTCTCTTCCACTAACCCACCTTCTGCTTCTTCCTTCCTTATTCTTTCTTTTGTTTTCTTCCTGCTTCGTGTACCGCACCACAGCCCCTTGTGCTACTTTCTTTCTTCTTTGTTTTGTTTTTCTTTTTTTTTTCTTTTTCCTTGTTTCTAACACATGGCAGTTCAATTGCTTTATATATATATATATATATATATATATATATATATAATTTCTCTCTCTCTCTCTCTCCCTCTCATTTTCCTGCGCCTATAACCCCCTTCAGTTTCCTCTATTTTTTTTTTCACGGTTACATGTTGTAACTGCTTCACATATATATATTTATATCTTTATACCTCTATACATACATACATATATATATATATATATTTTTCACATATTCAAATGTCTATTTTTATTTATTTCTAATTCTTATTTTATTTTTATTTTATTTTCTTTTAAATTTTATTTTTATTATTATTATTATTTTTTATTGTCGCTATTCGTTTATCCCTGGCATTCGTCCATATATTCAAAGCTATTCAAAGTCCATACCATTTATTTTATTATCATAACATTAGGCCTTATTGGCTCGGTTACATTGGGTCAAAGGTATTACAGATTCTCAACTTCATTTTTGAAATGAATAAACATTGCTGATGCCTCACTTTACTTCTCAATAAGTGAACATAATAGTATCTTGTACAATCATCAATAAAGGTGAGAAAATATTTCTTACCACCTCTTATTTGAATAAATTTCAAAGCACAAATATCTGAATGTATCAAACCTAGAGGTTCTGTACTTCTTTCAATTGATTGAAAAAAAGTTCTTGTGAGTTTAGCCTCTACACAAGTTTTACAGTTATGCTTTGGATCAAATTCAATTTTAGGCAAACATTCCATGTTAACTAATCTACGCAAAGTATCATAATTAACATGTCCTAGTCTACCATGCCACACATTTGAAGACTCAAGCATATAAGTAGAAGATGTGTTCTTATTATTACTATTCTTAATCGGAGGTACAATGATCATTAGATTCATTTTGAAGAGCCCATTGCTCATATACCCCTTCCCCACATACATCCCATTTTTGGTAAGGATAAACTTGTCAGATACAAAGACCAATTTAAAACCCTTCTTGCTCAATAGTGATCCAGATACTAGCTGATCCTTTCGAATATTTGGCACATGCAGCACATTGAGAGTCAGCTCCTTGCCTGAAGTCATCTTTAATACCACCTTCCCTTGGCCTTCAACCTCGAAAGAAGAAGAGTTGCCCATAAAGAGTTGTTCTCCATTATCTATGCTATGATATGATGAGAAAATCTTCTTATCTGGGCAAACATGGCGAAGTAGCACCTAGTGTCCACCCACTATTTCCTTAGTATTGTTGCCAATCAGATTCACCTCGGATACCACTACTGAGAGGTTCATTTCTGAGACATCTTCAGAAAGGTTGTCCACTTGGGTTATATTGGCTTGAGCACGTCTCTTGCTTAGATTCCCTTGGTCTTTGCGACTATGACAGTCCTTAGCATGGTGCCCTTGTTTGTTGCACACATAGCTTTGGGATCATTGCCATTGTGCTTCCTCTTCTTATTTTGAGAGCTTTGTCCTTGTTCTACAACATTGACCTTGGATTCCATGACCATCTTTCCTGCCTTCTTTTTGAAAGCACAATTATCTTCCTCTATCCTCAGTCGGACAATCAAGTCTTCAAGTTTCATCTCCTTTCACTTGTGCTTAAGGTAATTCTTGAATTCATTCCACAATGGTGGCAATTTTTCAATAATTGCAGCCACTTGGAATGATTCACTTAAAGACATTCCCTCTGCATGAATCTCATGTAGGATGACTTGCAAATCTTGAACTTGATTGATCACGGTCTTCGAATCCACCATCTTTTAATTGAGGAATCTGCCTACAACAATTTTTTTCATACCAGCATCTTCCATTTTGTACTTCTTGTCAAGTGAATCCCACAATTCCCTTGTAGTCTTGATGGTGCAATACACATTATATAATGTGTTATCTAAACCGTTGAGGACGTAATTTCAGCATACAAAATCTGCATGCTTCCATGCCTCCACAGCGGCAACCACTTACCTATCCGTCTCGTTTTCCCTCAAAGCAGGAGCATCTTCTCGAAGGAACCGAGCTAAATTCAGAATGGTAAGATAAAACAACATCTTTTGTTCCCATTTTTTGAAATCAGACCCATTGAATTTCTCGGGCTTTTCTCCATGGTTCACGGGCACAGTTCCGACCATAGGAGCAAATGCCATAACAGGAGCAGGTGTCACAATAGTAGTAGTAAGGGCAGGAGAAGGATCAGTTGCCATTTAAGAACTGAAAATTTTTCACAAAAATATATATGCCAATCAATAAAATCTGTAATTAAACAGATTACTAAAAAAAGGAGCAATCTTCAATTTAATTAAAAATAAAGAAATAAATTTCTGTACTAAACAAAAATATAAGCAAAAAATGTTTTTTTTTTTCTCTTCTTCTCAGTTCTATATTTTTCCAATGTTTGAAGTATGAGACAAAAAGCTATATAAACGGATATATATATATATATAAAACAAAATCTATATTTTTTGTATCTCCCAAGTTCTAAAACCTTTTTGACAGTATGAAATACTTATAATAACTGAATTAATAAACATATTTATAAAAGATAATTCGTCTTAAGATTGTTAATCTGAATTTATTAAATCAGTTTTGCCAAATGAAAGGAAAAATCAAAAACTGTTTTAAGAAAACAAAATCTGTTGTTTTTGTTTTACAGAAAACAGAAACAGAAACTTACAGAAAACAGAAATGGTTTCAAAAGGAAAACAACAAAATAAATTTCCAAAAAAATAGGAGCAAAATACTGTAAAACCATAGAATGCAATATCAGAAAAAATAAAATCTATAAACACTTACAGAAACTGAAAAGCAAAAGAGGATTAAGGCTTGTGCTTAACACAATGTCCTTAAGACGAATTATGGCCCTCGCAGCGGTGCTTATAAGTTCTTGGACATCTGTCTCCCAAGATATAATGACCAACGCACTTGAAGATGAAGCACTCAAACTTCAGTGCACAACGAACTAGACAATAACTTAAACTCTCTCAAAACTAACACACAGAATCTATATATTTTTGAATGAATGAATATGAAATAAATGTGTGTGTATTTATAGACTTCTTCATAACTATTTGGTACAGGCATGAAAGTTCTGTTGTGTCTATTCATGGTGAACAAACACAGTCGCGCATGAAGAAGACGATTGTTAAGTCAAAATTCAAACCAATGCAATCAGCAAAACGACGTCGTTTTGGATTTAAACCAAAACCAAAAAAATACTCGTAGAACGATGACCTTTTTTTTTTTTAATTAATCTGGTAACTAAACTGGCAGCGTTTTGATTTGTTTTAAACAGTAACAAAACGACAACGTTTAATGAAAAATTATTTAAGATAATTTTCTCCAAAATGATATATATGTACGACGGGCCAAGCCCAAGCCCAAACCCAGCTCGGTTCGGTGCGTGGCGGGGCGGGGCAGCGGTGCGCGTGTATGTGGTGGTCCTAAGCATTTGTTTAGGTACTCCCCCTTCCACAAAACTTGGGTACCCCTTGGGGCCCAAACCCTCCTCCAAGGTATGTGTATATATACTTTTTAAAAGCCTAGTACCCATCCTATGTGAGACACAAGCTTTTTGCACAAGCTTCAAGCTCTTGTTACCATTTTCAAGTGGTGATGTTTGGAGGCAATTTCTCATTCACTCCTTAATGGTTTTGAGCAACCCAATGTATAATCCTAATCTCCTCATGGAGAATAACACATTCCTATGTGGACCCACTAAAAATAATGTGTGGGACCCACTTTAATATTAGCTCAAAGACTAGCTAATTATAATGCTCAAAAACTCATTTTTCCAACAAAAGAGTCATGGCATTCTCTAGAAATAACTTTTTGAGAAAGTTAGGATTCTTATCCTTTTGACTTAAATTTGTTTGTGTGGTATATTTAAATAAATTTGTTAACTTTTTTTTTTTTGAATGCATCTAACCTTTAATTTTTTTACAGGTAACTGATTACATGCATTGTAACCATCTACTGCAAATTTGAGTATTGGTTGAACCTTAACAAGACAAAAGGAATGCTGCTTAGTTCAATTAGTGGTGGGCAACAAAATATGAGATTGCTAAGTGATTAAATTATAATTATGAACAAGTTGAGAATTATTGGTGGATTTTAAATTGCAAACATCATGTGATTTTGTAATATGAATAAGGTTAGCAAATTGTGGTCGGACAAACGATGTAATAAATTGTGTTGTGGTGACTTGCGATCTAAATGTGAACTTATAGTTTTATTGTGGCTTACGATCCAAACATATATATTTTCAATACAATTTGCACAAATTAAATGTAATGTCCTTCAGAATATGGTGCAACCCTCAAAATATTAAGTGCAACTTCAATAACACTGTGCACCAAGCTGATTATGATGTTATCCTAAATCTAGTGCAACCCTCAAAACGTTAAGGAGCAACTAACTAAAATGTAAGATGCAATCTTCATAATATAAGGTGCAACTTCAATAACATTGTGCACCAAGTTAATTATGATGATGTTATCTTGAATTTGGTGTAACCCTCAAAATGTGAGGTGAGGGGGAGGGGGGATTAACCAAAATTTAAGGTGCAACCTCCACAACATAAGGTGCAACTTCTGTAACACTGTACACAATTTTATACAAAATACTAAACTTCACTAGATGATACATCTTTACACCAAGTGATAATAACAAACACAAACCAATTCAAATAGTTTAAAAATGAAGAGTGGTCACAAGTCATTTAAAATAGATACATTAAAAGATTTACAATGTAATAGCTATTACATACCAAGACATAAGTTAAAACACAAAATCATCAAAAGAAAAAAATATTAATCCATATATCAAGTTAACAAAAAATAAACAGAAGTTTGTTACAACATCCAACCATCTACAACCACTTGATAAAAGAGGATCTAGTGAAGAAGTGGGCAGGGGTGTATCTTCTTCTTTTTCGTCCCTTTTCTACCTTACCAATATCCTAACATCCTTCTGGCATTTAAAATGCAGCAATCGAAACCACATACCACTTTTTTTTGCCATTATTCTATACATGAACAAAAAAATTAGTTTAAGAATATTAACATATATATATATATATTAAAAAATTCTAAATGTCTACATATAGTGTGCATGTGTATATATGTGTGTGTATATATATTATATATATAATCTAAAGTTTTTCTAAATAAAAGTATGCCCTATATAAAAATTATTTTATAAAATAAGTGCAAACCTTATAACATTAGGTGCAATTGTTACAACATAAGATGCAACTCATATAGCATTGAATAATTAAGTTACATAAACAAAACAAAATCGCACGAGTTCAAACAAAACATTTCAAGTATTTATAAAGTGCGTTTTGTGTGTGCAGGTGTGTGTGTGTGTGTGTATATATATATATATATATATACACACACACACACACATACATTATTTTCATATATGTGAAAGTATGTGTTTGTAAATATATCTATGGTTTGAAAGAGTAAATAGATGAGAAAGAGATCAAAATAAAGAAGAAAAGATGAAAACACAGATCCTTACCTGGTTCACATTTGTACCTTATTCTCTTCTAGATCTTAGGATCTCTCATTGATAATGGAGTTCTTCGGAAAAAAATAAATAAATAGAAGGTAGATATTTGGGTCATTCAATTAGAAGTCCATGAAAAATACAAAAGTTATTCTCAAGTCCAATCTGAAATTTAATAACCCACAAACTCTTTCAAACCTACTAGGACTAAAATACCCTTACATTTCTAATAGTTCATCAATTAAAAAACACAGGGGCGTGAATGTGGGCTACTTTTTCAAAAATTCAAAATTCAATAACTTATAAATTATGAATCAGTTTTAAATAAAATTTATGTATTTGGACTTTAAAAATCGATATCTATCAAACAAGATTCCTATTGAATATGAAAATCTGAAGGAAAAAATCATAAAAAAGTATAAAATTTTGTTAACGAAAATGTAAAATTTATACTTTTTGTAGTGAAAATGTTTAGTCCCAACCAAAAGTGTAAAATTTTATACTTTTATAAAAATTTGAAAAACTCTTGATTGTTATTAGTTTTATTAATTTTAGTCACATGTTAGATTCTCAAGTCTAGCATTCAAGGCTGTGAAAATTTGTTCACAAAAAATTATATTTAAAGACTAAGTGATTAAAAACCCAGTAGGTATGAAAAGTGTAGATGAAAATAGATTTTCTAATTGGGGCTCCTCTCCTTGAGAAATTCAAATTTTAACAGAAAAGAAATTTTAAAATTCACAATTTTTGTTATTGTGGAAAGGAGAGACTGGGACTATCATATATTAATTATAAAGATCATGACTAGTGAAAGGGTTCATTATGTGAAAACCAGAGAAGATAGAAAAATAGGAAAGGAGAAAAGATGAATGGAAATAATGGAAGAAAACGGAAATGACCATTAACTTGGATCTCCACCAAGTGTGCCTTTTTTGTTGCAAGCCGTTAATCTTCCTTATCTACATCACATTAGATGAGATCACATGTCCACTTGAAAAGCTGCAAACACTATTTGTAGCAGAGAGATTCTTAGATTTAGGGCTTGTAACAAAGACTTTGCAATGGCTTGCACAGGGTTTGTTGAGGATGATGACTGAACTTGGCGACGTTGTTAGAGAACTACAATGACGTCGGATAGATCAGAGTAGTCGTTGTTGATGGTGAGGAAGATAGTGGCCACCGGAGATTTGTTGGTCTTGTGGCGGTCATCGATGAGTGGTGCGGCCATCGGGGGAAGAGAGATTCAGAGAAGGAGAGAAGAGGAGAGAAAAAAAATTGGGAAAGAAGGCTAATGCATGTAGGATTCAGTTTTATTAAAAGTATTATTCTCATATATAAAAATTATTTAGTGTCAATTCATTAAAAATAATCTTAACTTATAAATAAAAATTAAGAATCTTATATCCTAAAAATAAAAAAAGTGTTTAAATTTTACTATATTTAAACCTCTTTTTGAAGGAATTTGAGACCAAGTAGTCATTTTTTATATCTAGAAGTGACATATTGCCCAAAAAGAATAATACTAATAATAATAATAAGTAAAATTTACAGTTGCAACGTCGACATTTTTACACGACCGTACTGCAGACTTCCCCCTAAACCCTCCTCACTTCTCAGTGGTAGTGGATTTCCAATTTCCATTTTTATTTCCATTTCCTGGTCCTTCTGTAATCCTGTTTTCCCCGCACACAGAGAGAATTGAACGAGATTAAGGGATTAAAGATGGCTTATGCCCCTTCCCTTCAATCGTCCTTGGCTCTCCAATGTCTATCAGCTCCCCACACCAAACGCCTCTTGGTGGGCCATGACGGACCCAATCTGCCTCTGCCTCTGCCTCGTCCCGCCTTTGCTCGCTCGGTGCTTACTTTTTCTCGCCGTAGAAATAACAACTCTGCCATCACATCTTCATCGTCAAAGAAAAAGAAGGTATGAGAAACGTTCTCTCTACTTTTGTACTATTATCTTTCGAGAAAACTGTTTCTCTCTTGCGTAAATTTTACCTTGTTCGACTGCCGATAAAATTTTTAATGAAACAACCAGGAACATGTTATGGATTTTTATGCCCGCTTTGTTTTTTAATTCTCCCACAGTTAATCGGGAACCAAACGGATTCTAAGGGTTTGAGTTAGGGAGGGTAATGAGATAATAATTCCCAAAAAAAAAAGGGTAATGAGATAATCACAATTGAATGCCTGAATTTTTTAATTTTAGCTTAGGGATATTTTTTCCTTTTTCCCCTGTAGAATTAATTAGATTAAGAATTTTATATAATAATAAAATTATCTTCTTTTTTCGTGTAAATTGTTGTTGTTTTCTTCCTTTCTATTTTCTTAATCTTGAATGTTAGAGAATGCTTAAGGTTAGTATTTTCTATTGCAAAGAATTGTTATTTTCGTATCTTTTATCTTGGCAAGGTTGTTACTTTCAGGTTATCCTTGAATTACTAGATGTTTTTTTCTTTAAATCCCTACTTTTCGTTGCTTTCTTTTCAGTTATCGCTTTCCTAAGCTCTCTGTTTTTCAATGTTTTGTGAAGTTTATATTAGGTTTTGTGAATTTCAAATGTGTGCAATCTGCTTCAACTTCAATGGAGATTAATGGGTTTTCTTATTCCTTTGTATTTCTAATATTAAGCGACTCGCATGATCGCTTGATTAGGTGGCATAATTTTGCAACCAAATGCCATCTTTAATAGAAGATATGAAAGAAAGCAAGAAAAAACATAAGGAAAAGGAGAAAAAAAAATGGAAGGAAGAAGAAAAGAAGAAGAAAAAAAAAATATCGGGTTTGGGGTTATTTTATTGAAATTAAAAATTAAAAATTATAAATAAATCCTCCACTTTTTTAAAATTACAAATAAAACCTCATGTTTTTTTAAAAAAATTAAAAATTTGATTCGGAACGTGTCCGGACGTGTCCCAGCATCTCTTGGACGTGTCCTCAACGTGTCTCAGCGTGTCAAAAATGAAAAAAAATCCAGGATACTCTTTTGGGTGTGTCAGAGTGTGTCTGTGTCTCAGACGTGTCCGACAGTAGTACGTTGGCAAAATTTGAGTGTCCATGCTTCATAGATCACCTTCACAGCAATGCCATAATGAGACAAAATTGTAAAATTGAGGAAAAACAATCGTAAGTATGCATGTCTAAATCTTTGCAAAGCCCACTTGTTCTCGTCCTTTGAGCTGAGAACCGAGAGAATACAAAAATGGGAAAAGATAGGATGGCGGTTCAACAGTGGGTATTTCATGCTCTTTATGCAACTTCAGACTTCTCACACTGTGTAGTTCCCTCTCTCATTATATTGCTCTAATTTTGTCACATATACTTGTATGTAAATACAAAAAATTACATGTATAGGTTTGTATTTTCTACATATGTTTGTGTTTATATATATACATATATACATAACTTTGAAATTATTTTCCATTCTATCATAATTATGAGAAATTCCGCGTGATGAGAATGCCAGTCACGTCCATAATTTTTTTTGCCTCTCATCATGTTTTTGTGATGGCATAAATTGAACACAGTAAGTTGCGATGAAGTAGTTTTGTGAAGATTTAGTGAGAAGGAAATGGTGGATTTGGATGTAAATTGTAGAATCAGATGAGGAGTTTTGGTGGTGATTAATGGTATTCAGAAAAAGGTGATATATATATATATATATATATAATGAAGGAGGGCAGCAGCGGTACAGAGGAACGGAAACAGCGGTTTTGGGGGCGGGTCTTTGATTTTGGAGAGAGAAGGAAGATGTTTTTTTTTTCCTTCTAATTTTAATCAATTTAAAAGTACTTTAAATTATAAAGGGTAATAAGGTAATGTTAATTTATTTTTTTACACCTTAAGGGGCACTCTCTAACAGGGGAAGTTAGTGTTATTTCGCAAAACACAGGGTTGGTTGTGTAATTAAGTCTTACTTTAGGGCAGGTTAGTGTAATTTACCCAAAAAAGTATGTTTTAGATATTATTTGATTGTAGGAAAAGTTTTCATGGTTTATGATGTAATTGGCCTGATTCTATTTGTTTTTTACAGCAGAGTTTGCTTCATAATAATGTTGAGGAAGATGATGATCTAGATGAGGATGCTTTTGAGGCACTTTTTAATCTGCTGGAGGAAGATCTTAAAAACGACGATCAATCTACGGATGATGGTGATGATGAGATAAGTGAGGAGGACCTTGCAAGGCTTGAACGTGATTTAGCGGAGGCATTTGGGGATGATGAACTATTAGGAGCGCTTGAAGCAACTGAAGATAATAAAAGTGATAATGAAGCTGAAGAAGATGATGACGATGATGAAGAGAGACCAGTGAAGCTTAAAAATTGGCAATTTCGAAGGCTGGCATATGCCCTGAAAAATGGCCGCCGTAAAATTAGTGTAAGCATCCTTATTTTTTACCAGTAAAACTAGTGTGAGCATCTTTATGTCACCATTTTTGTGTTATGCATGACAATTTAATTGGTGCAAATTTATGACTGTCTTACCATTAAACTATTTAGGTTGGAAAATGAAGAAATCTAATATTTCCACCAGCTGGACATTTGTTCTAAATTTGCCACAGGAAGTATGTGTAGTTTATGTCCATAGGAGGTGGGGAACCTTTGTATTTTCCAGAAATTGTACTGATTGATGATCATGGTCACAGAATCTTAGAATTCTGGATATTTAGTTTAGAAAAACGCAAATGGAGATATCCACCAATCAGGTAGAGATCATAAAATCATGTCAATGTCAAGGTGGGGCGTTATCTTGATAAATATCATCAAGTGGTTCTTATCTGTGGTTGTGCATTTAAAGTGTCTGGACTCTTTCAATTCCTTATGGAGCCACTTGGAAAACTGAAACCAGCCTTGTTGAACTGGACCAGAGCTAAGGCCAAACTACAGGAACTTGCCATTGAGCTTAGAGGATGTCTGAAAAGTATATTGATTTGGTGGCCTCTTACATAGCTTTTAGGTTTTCTATAGCTTTGAATACTCTTGGAATATTTTGATTGACTATTACAGATATTAGTTCTGATTAATATTATCAAGTTCATTGAATTTTGATCTGCTTCGATTTGGTTTGTAAATTTCAAAATAATAGTAAAAATATCTAATATGGGAGAAAGTGAGAAAGAAAGAACTTTTTTTTCTTTCTTTTTTTTACTATACTAGTACATTGGTGTTGGCATGAAGTTTTAATTGTTCTTGTCTTGCAGATCAAAAATCTTGCTGCTGATCTATGCCTTGATAGAGCTATTGTTCTTGAATTGCTCCGTGACCCCCCTCCAAATCTTCTATTGATGAGTGCTGCTCTACCCGATAAACCTGTTTCAACAATCTTAGAACCAGAAACCAAACCCATGGAAACCATTTCTTTGAATACATCAGCAGATGTAGCAAAGCCTGAGGCCAAGGTGGATGTGCCAGTTCATGTCATGCAGAGCAGATGGTCAGCTCAAAAGAGACTGAAGAAAGTGCAAGTTGAAACCCTCGAAAGAGTTTATAAACGAACAAAGCGCCCCACTGTGAGTAAAGTTCCTCGTATATTGACATAGTGGTTTGTGCCTTGGTAAAAATACATCATCATTCATCAATAACTAACAAGTAATGTACATGATATTTCTTAGAACTTAATGACATCAGGATTGGTGGAAATAATGTACTGCATATATTAAACTGGAAAAAGAAAAAGGAAATCAGGAACTTCTTATATTGGCCATGGAAATGAAAAATAAAAAGGTACTGATATGCCACTTCTTGGTTTGTCTGAAAGTAGCGTTGAGGAAGATCAACTTCTAAACTACATTTCTTACAAAATATTTATATAAGTATACATATCAAACCCTTTTCAAAAACTTCAGGCAGCTTTCCTGTCAAACAATTCTAGGAATGGAAGTACTTCCTCTCTTGTGAGAGGTATTTATTGAAGCATAGAAATTATTCTAAGCTTAAATACATGCCTAAACATTACTTATTTGATTCTTATTACCGGCCATTAGAAATCACTATCCTAATAAATCATTCTTTCACGCGGGCTTCTTTTATCTCACTTTACTTTTGTATGATTGTCTTCTGTTACTGGTATCTGGTGGCAGATCTAGAAAATTTGATGTCCTCCCCCCCACCCCCAACCCACAAAAAAAGTTGAGAATTTTTTTTTTACCATTATTTTCTATGAATTTTTTTAAAAAATTGTAGTTGCCCCCCTCCCACCCCCAAAATTTCCACATTTTCAGCAGTGCCTCCCTTAAATTCTAATTCTTACATCCCCTCCCCTGCCTCCCTGCCCCATTTTCCCCCTTCAATAGTCTGGATTTGCTCCTGCTGGTATCCACTGATTTCTTTAGAAATCAACCTTAGTCTTATTACTTAATACTTACTGATGGTAAACGGTTAGATTTTTTGTTTTCAATGAAAGAGTTTTTCCACTGTTGTTGCAGTAATAAGGTTAGTCTTATATTTTGTGTGATAACATAATGCAGAATGCCATGATTAGCAGCATTGTGCATGTAACAAATCTGCCTCGCAAAAGAGTCGTGAAATGGTTTGAAGACAAACGTGCTGAAGATGGGGTTCCTGACCATCGCCTCCCATACCAACGGTCTGCTCCTGAAACTGTTTTTACCAGTTAAAAAGTTTGTTATTGCATGTATTCAGAACTACAAAATAATGGTATCTGATAGAGTATATTCTATACATCTCTCTCTCTCTCTCTCTCTCTCTCTCTCTCTCTCTTCCTGCTGAATTTAGACTAACAGCTCATTGGCTTATCAGGACCAACAAATTAAGTAGCAGTAGTATAACTAATTAAGCTCCTGGCTTGAGTCTGTTTTTGAAGCTATGATTCCAGCGTATGTTTTTGGGACATTATTACCTCTAGATGGCTGTCTTTTCAACTAAACATGCTTCTGCTGCTTTATCATATTCATATTTGATCATGTTGACATGTAAGTGGTTTTGGTGCCTAGGTTCATACATTGACTTCTAGAGAAGGCATGGGAAAGGGCTATGTTAAAATAGAGCCGTAATTACTCAATTCAGTGGATTAGACAATATCTGTAATAATTGAGAAATCAGTGCTAAAAATCATTAAGAAATGGAGATTGGTTGAGGCTTTACTGTATAAAACCCATATAATTGGGACTCCCAAAAGACTTAACTTTTGCTCAATTTGAAAAAAAAATAAACAATACTAGTGATTGGAATAATGATGATGCGGTTAAGGCTTTAATTGATTAGCTGAGCTTCAAATCTGATCTGAGTATTCTGAAGTTGACCAAGAATAAGTGTGGTAACATTAAATCGTTAACTTTCTTTAGTGTTACTAAGACAGGATTAACCAAACCTTTGCAAGATACTATCTGGATTCTGAACAAGATGACTAACGACAACACATAAATAAGTACTTTAAAAAATGCTTTTGTATTTATGGATTACATGTGGATTCATGCTTGCACACACAACATAGAACTTGAAATTGTCCATGAAGATTTATCTTAAAATGTGTTCTGAAGTATTTTATGGAGAACTGTAATAGAAGTTTCTAGAACCTTTTCCTCCACTCCCAAATAGTCCTATGCGGTTTAAAGGTTCTACTACCAAAACAAAGAGTTAATAAATTTTGTAAGAGTAGACAACTTAGAAAGTTCTTAGTTAATTAACATAAAATTTCCAGGAGTAAATGCCAATGAAATGGTTTTGTTGAATTAATTTATTCTTGATTTTGACGTTTTCATCTGATTGGTGGGGTTTTTTGGTATATAATGGCGAATTTACTCAGAAACTCTAATCATCAAGATCATTGATGATAACAAGGCAATTTTGTCTCATCTATGTTTTGAATTTCTCCCTGGGTTGGTCGACTTGACAAATTTATGTAGCCCTACAAGTTAGAGATTTTGAACATAGTCTTCAAACGGATTTCATTATGAACATGTTCTTTGGTGTAAAATAGTGTTTGTAGCCTGTCATTGTATGTTAAACATTGCTTGTAGATGCCATCTTTTGACCATTCTCCATTTTATTAATGTTTTCTTTATTTCCAATTTTTCAATGCCATCTGCATATATGGGATGGGATTAACAAAAAACGTGGTGACTTCTATTTTCCATTCCCCCCCCCCCCCCCCCCCCCCCCACACACACACACAGATCATGGCTACTTTACAGAGGTCTGCAATTTCTTTTAGAAGGCAAGGGTCTTCAGGATTAATATGGGAGGACAGGTTTTTTTCTGGGGATTTGAATCAAATGAAGCATAAACAAGAAAGAAATAAAGAGTTTGGAGAGATGAGGAAATGCCAAAGTGCTGGATCCACAGGGATGATGGAACACAGCCGATCAAATGGAGGGCCACCCAACCGCACCTGTGTGGTGTCAACAGCTGCTGACCCACCATCTCCCAAGGTCTCTGGATGTGGTTTTTGTGGCCTCGGAAACCTAAAGTGACCCATCATTCCAAATACAATAACCAGTAGTCCCTTAAAGTCCAGTACATGTTTTTGGGTGGCCACTGCCCATGGATGGTTTGCTGCTTTGTTTAGAATTTTGTTCTTTCTTCTTTGTCATGTTGTTATCTGTTAATAGAATCCATATATAATCAGTGGTTTAAGGTTGCCAATCTCAGTGCTTGATATGTAACAGATTTGAGACAAATTGATAGATTAGGTAGAGCCTTTTGTGGATATTGATGTTTGTGTTGTGAGATCCGAATTTGATGCACATCATGGCAGATATTGGCTAGTGTTTCAGGAGTGAAATTTTGAAGTGATATGGTACTGAGGTAGGAGGGGGTGATTCTTATGCATTGTTTGTGTTGTGAAACTCTACTTTCTCTACATTTGATTGGTTTTTTAACATTTTAGCAATGTGCCATTTTCTGAAAGTAGTGTGCGTAGGGAAACTTGGCAATGTCAGTAGCATTCTTATTATCTGATAATCTTCTATTAATCATTGCCTAGATAAAACTTTTCTTTTATCCTTTATATTGTATATATTGAGTAATGTGCAAATGGTGAAGCTAAAGGTAAAACTTATAAAAGATAAAATCATATTGTTTATAACTTTTTCAAAATAAAGTTTTGCAACCGAAAGTTAGTCGGCCTCAACGCAAAAGCCAGAAAACTCCTGTTAAAGCCCAAGACTACATTGTGAGGGGACGCCCCAAATACCCTCCAAGACAATTTGACTTTTGTGAGAAGTTGTACACGTTATTGTTACGTACGTATTTTACTCTGCTAAAATTTAAAATCTCTGACAATAAGTATACCATGACAAGAAGACCTGCCGAACTTTAAGTCTTTGCACCAAGGTTAAAAAAAACAGGATAATTAGTATTATGTCTCTTACATGGGCTTTGTGAAAGAGTAGGTTTAATGCATAATAATTTTCTAGCACATGTATGTTTTTGAGTTGAAGTCCTTTGTTAATGAGTTGGTATATATTTTTTCTTTGACTATTTAATCTCATAGTAATATTCAAACATCTCCGTCATTACTAGTTTTTCTCTAGGCATGACGGTTTCCCCTTGTACAAAATTTCACACCCTTCGAAACTTCTCTCTTTGATGACCATCGTCACAGACATGACCACCGACGCTACTATTGGTCATGAGCTTCCACAAAACCGAATTCTATCTTTCTCATTAACCGCCTGCGACACACCATCAACCATCGAAAGTCATTAGTTTAATCTCTCGCATCACCGTCACTGACTCACCAAAACCATCCTCTCCTGTTGTCGATACTGTGTTTTGGTTTTGGTACTATCTTATCTCTATTGCCATCGTTCTCTACAAAACTATCGCCGCCACCATTCATAGAATATTAGCTCGTCGTCGCTCACCATAACTTTCATCATCGTTGTTACCAAACATCATTACCATTGCGGCAGAGCACGTATTTGGCGAGAGGAATGAGGCGGGTGTCATTGTCCTTATTGTTTGTTTTTTGGGGCTTCGATTGGGTTTCTGGTGTGGAATAGCATAGGGTTGGTGGGGGCCAATCTGGTTGGTTTTGTCGATGGGTGGGAGAGTTCCCAAGTTTTGTCACTGTTGATGCTTCACAATTTGGCCTTAAGCGCGGTGTTGTATATGTATTGTAAGGCTTTGTGGGTTTTACCGAAGGTATGAAAGGTAGCTGCGATGGGTTGCCTCAAAATATAGGTGCGATTGATAGGTACTGCAATGTGGGTTCTTTTGTGCTTTGATGGGAATGACAAAGATGGTATTGTTTAGAATGTTTTAAAGAGAATAGATTTTGAGCACATAATGGACATGAAATTATCTAATGGCATAACAATGAAATTTCACTATTTTGTCCTATTCTGTTATACTTGAAATATATTGAATATATATATATATATAAATACGAATTAACAGAATGGAATACTTAGAACAGAATAAAAAAAAATACTGTATTTGAACTCACTGTTACAGAATGGAAAAAATCTGAGCCTTGTGAAATTCACAATTTCTTTAAGACGAATTTGCTCCCTCTCGGTGCTCAAGGTGATGAGCAATCGTCTCCTAAGATAGAACGAATTTCGGTTCTTAAAGAAGCAGCACTTCAATCTTTAGAGCCCTACGAACACAACTGTATCAACACTCGAACTTGACTTATGCAGAGAGAGAGAATGCAATATTCCGAATGGGATGGAATACAATGTGGGTCTGGTATTTATAGGCTTCTTCATGACTGTTTAGTACAGTCATGAAGGTTCAGTTGTATCTGTTCATGACGAACAGGCACAGGCGCAACCATGGAAGACGATTGTTCAATCAAACCAACGCCATCGCAAAACGACGGCGTTTAGGACTCCCAACGGTAACCGTACGCATGTTGCAAAACGACTGCGTTTTGGACTCCCAACGGTAACCATACGCATGACGCAAAACGACAGCATTTCGGAATCCGAATGGTAACTTAAACGCAAGTTTAAAACGACTGCGTTTTCTGGTTTGAAAAATTTTAAATAAATTTTTTCCAAAAAGATATATACACAGCAAGCCTAAGCCCAAGCCCAGGCCTAGAACCCGAGCCCGGCTCGGCCTGGTTCGGTGTGGGACGGGGCGGTGGCGGGGGCGCGCGCTTACTTGTATGGTGAACCAAACATGTGCTAGGTCCTTCCCCTTCCACAAAACTAGGGTGCCCCTTGGGGCCCAAACCCCACTCCAAGGTAGGTGTATATCTACTAATAAAAGGCTTTGTACCCATCCTATGTGGGACACAAGCTTTTTACACAAGCTTCAAGCTTTTGTTACCATTTCCAAGTGGTGATGTTTGGAGGCAATTTCTCATTCACTCCTTAATGGTTTTGAGCAACCCAATATATAATCTTCATTTCCTCATGAAGGAGAACACATTCTCATGTGGACCCACTAAAATTAATTTGTGAGACCCACTTAAATTTTAGCTCAAAGATAGCTAATCATAATGCTTAAACCCATTTATTTCCAACAATCCCTCACATGAATGAAATTGACTGAAAGTAATGCAAATGATATGCAGACACTAGTTCGAGTATAGTGAAAAGGTTACTACATTGGGTTAAGTAGCTTACTGGCTTTGAACTTGCCCTAATGAACGACTATCGGATTTACTTAGCTAATCAGTGGACATTATGTCTTTGAACTGTCAACCGTTTGTGTAAACTAAGACAATAGAAATCACACAGTACCCTTTCGGACATAGTTGGTTCTCACACTTGTGTTCATTTTGGCCTTGAACACTCTTCGTTCTGTGAGTGTGTTAGAGAATTCAGCCTTTTAAATTCCCATAGAAGCGGCCCCTTCTTACTCACATAGGTGCTTTCTATGAAGAGTATCCTACAATACCCTATTTGGACATCTTTCCAAGATATAAAATCATTAAAAGCTTAACTTATCCTTGGTTCTCACAGTAGATATGCATCGTCTCATCATAGGAATGGTTAGGAGTAAATATCTCCTCAGTGCGTACTGAGTTGTTTCATAGTTTGGTTGGCCCTTTGAACCTAGATCTTGGGATCTCTAATCAACTAGGTTGGATTGCCACTATGACAACTTTTGTTTAGACATAAGCTTTAAACCCATTCCCTTCGATGAACTTTCCACTTGCTCTCGTGTTAAGCCTTTCGTAAGTGGATTCGCATTATTATCTTTTGACCTTACATAGTCAATGGTGATAATTCCATTAGAGAGCAATTGTCTAATGGTATTATGTCTTCAACATATGTGTCGTGACTTACCGTTATACATATAACTTTGTGTCCTTCCAATTGTTGATTGACTATCACAATGTATACAAATGGCGGGCATTGGTCTTGACTAATTTGGAATATCCTCTAAGAAATTATGAAGCCATTCTGCTTCTTCTCCAGCCTTATCTAAAGCAATGAATTCAGATTCCATTGTAGATCTAGCAATACATGTTTGTTTGGAGGATTTCCAAGACACGACTGCAGTTCCTAGAGTAAAAACATACCCACTTGTGGATTTGGTGTCTTTTGAATCAGATATCCAATTAGCATCACTATACCCTTCAAGTACAGCTGGATATCTCATGTAGTGCAGTCCATAATTTTGGGTATATTTTAAATAGCCCAAAAGTATTATTATTGCTTTCCAATGATTGTTTCCTGGATTATTTGTAAATCGACTAAGCTTACTCACAACATATGCTATATCAGGTCGAGTGCAGTTCATGACATACATTAAACTGCCTATTATAGGAGAATACTCTAATTAAGATATGCTTTGTCTAGTATTCTTAGCAAGATGAAAACTTACATTCACTGGTGTCTTTACAGGATTTATGTTATACTTTTTAAACTTATCAAGTAATTTCTCAATGTAATGAGATTGAGATAAAACAAGTCCATCAGGCATTCTAGAAATTCATTCCTAAAATAGTGTCTACGACACCTAAGTCTTTCATATCAAATCTACTAGATAACATTTGTTTTGTAGCATTTATCATATCAATGTTGCTACCTAAAATTAGCATATCATCAACGTAAAGACATTGACATATCCTTTTTGAGTGGTTTTGACATATACAGATTTGTCACACTCATTGATCTTGAATCCATTTGACGTCATTACATTGTCAAATTTCTCATGCCATTGTTTTGGTGCTTGCTTTAATCCATAGAGGGATTTGACAAGCTTGCATACTTTCCTTTCTTGTCCAGAAGCAATAAACCCTTCGGGTTGTTTCATATATATTTTTTCATCTAACTCACTATTTAAGAAAGTAGTTTTTACATCCATTTGATGTATTTCTAATCCATTTAAGGCTACTATTGCAATCAACATCCGAATGGATGTGATTCTAGTAACTGGTGAGTAAGTATCGAAATAATCTAATCCTTCCCTTTGCTTATAGCCTTTGACAACAAGTCTTGCTTTATATTTCTCTATCGACCCATCAACTTTCATCTTCTTTTTAAAAATCCATTTGGATCTAATGGTTTGGAACCAGGTGGAAGATCCACTAATTCCCACGTATGATTTTGCATGATGGATTCAATTTCACTATTGATTGCTTCTTTCCAATATGAAGCTTCGGGAGAGGACATTGCTTCCATGAACGTTTGAGGATCATTTTCCAACAAATATGTTAGAAAATCAGGTCCAAAGGACGTTGATTTTTTTGCTCTCTTGCTACGTCTAGGTTCATCAATTATAGACTTTTGGTCTATACCTTCATGATTATTACTAACTATAGCTTCTAGAGGCCTTTTCTGTAAACTTGATTCATGTGTCATGTTATAAGGAAATACATTTTCAAAAAATGAAGCATCTCTTGACTCAATAATTGTATTAACATACACATCAGGAATCTCAGATTTATGAACAAGAAATCGATATGCACTATTGTTATTTGCATAACCAATGAATACACAATCAATGGTTTTTGGTCTTATCTTAAACTTTTAGGTTTAGGAACTGCCACTTTAGCTAGACACCCCCACACTCTTAAGTATTTATAGCAAGGTTTGTGACCTTTCCATAATTCATAAGGTGTTTTATGAGTTTTCTTATGAGGTACCTTGTTGAGAATATAATTAGCGGAAAGCAAAGCTTCCCCTCACAAATTCTGGGGTGAACCAGAACTTAACAACATAGCATTCATCATTTCTTTTAATGTTTGATTTTTGCATTCAGCAATACCATTAGATTGAGGTGAATAAGGAGCGGTAGTTTGGTGAATAATTTCATGTTCTGAACAGAACTCCTCAAAAGGTGATTCATATTCACCACCTCTATCACTTCTATTGCCTTGATCTTTTTGCTAAGTTGATTCTCAACTTCATTTTTGTAATGTTTGAACATTTCGATAACCTCATCTTTGCTTCTTAGCAAATACACGTAACAGTATCTAGTGCAATCATCAATAAAAGAAATAAAATACTTTTTCCCCCTCTAGTTTGCACAAACTTTAAGTCACAAATATCATTATGAATTAAATCTAGAGGCTCAGTGCTTCTTCCAACAGAATGGAAGGGTAATCTTGTCAATTTAGATTCCACACAAGTTTCACATTTGTGATTAGGATTAATATCAAATTTAAGCAAAAATTCTAAGTTAATTAATCTACGTAAAGTATCATAATTAACATGTCCTAATCTAGCATGCCAAATATTTGAAGACTTAAGCAAGTAAGCAGAAGAAGCATTATTATTATTAATAGATTTCGGTACAATAGTCATAACATTCATCTTAAACAGCCCCTCACTCAAATAACCAAGGATCAAAATTTTGTTTCTTTTCCATCGAAACGACCGAAACGTTTCCGTTTCTCAAGGTACCGAAACGAAACACTAGTGGAATATCGAAATTCACATGTTTCCATGGAAACATAACGAAACTAGTGGAAACATATCGAATCAGAGGAAACATTTCTTTTGTATCAACAATAATTCTAGAAGTTAGTAAAAAATAATATCCATTTATTTTTCAAGGATTAAGACTCAAAATTACAAAAAGATATTTTTACTATTTTTCCTAAAATAATAGAAAAGTAGTAAGAAAAATAAAGTGTAGAGAAACAACTATTTTAATACTAAGTTACTAATTATAATAGGTTTAAATCGCTATTTGTTTTACCTTTTATTTTATATGTAACTCGTGTCAAATTATCTAACTCATGGATATTACATAGTATATATCTATTATGTCATTTATCATGAATTAGTGTCATTTATCATAAATATCATGTATATGCCTTAAACATGCACAAATATTCAATAAATAGTTTTATTTGTATAAATAAATAAATTTTAAGTTATGTTTTCACATGTTTTCAATTTTTTCTCCATTTTCATTATGTTTCCGAAACGTTTCCGAAACATTTCCGTTTCCAGACAGACCGAAACTATACATCGAAACGATATTTTGATCCTTACAAATAACCCTTTCCCACAAACATCTCATTCTTAGTGAGCACAAATTTGTCAGACACAAAGACTAATTTGAAACCATTCTTGCTAAGCAATGGTCCAGAGACTAAGTTTTTGCGAATGTCAGGCACATGAAGCACATCGTTGAGAGTGAGTTCTTTGCCAAATGTCATTTTCAGTATCACCTTTCCACGTCCTTCAACTTTGGAACTCGAAGAATTACCCATGAAGAGTTGTTCTTCGTGCTCAACAGGTTTGTAGGTAGAGAACATCCATTTGTTTGAACAAATGTGACGTGTAGCCCCAGTGTCTACCCACCATTCCTTGGTGTTTCCCACCAAGTTACATTCGGATACAACAGCGGAAAGATTCATCTCACCAACATCAACTGAAAGCCTGTCACAATCTGTCATGTTTGCTTAAGCATTTGGTTTCTTTGAGTTCTTTGGTTTGCGACAATCCTTTGAACGATGTCCTTGCTTACCACAGTTGTAGCATTTCCCTTTGAACTTCTTAGAAACTTAAGAAGGACCTTCCCCTTCACGCTTTTTTTTTATTCTTTGAGCCTTGTTCAACAACATTTGCCTTAGCCCCCATGGAATGATTTCCATTCTTCTTTTCAGATTCTCGATTGTCTTCTTCAATTCGTAGTCTCATTATCAACTCTTCAAGATTCATCTCTTTTCGTTTGTGCTTGAGATAATTCTTAAAGTCTTTCCATGATGGTGGCAATTTCTTAATCATAGCAGCCACTTGAAATGAGTCACTTAGAGACATTCCTTCAGCATGGATGTCATGGAGGATTACTTGTAGATCTTGAACTTGGCTTATCACTTTTTTATGGTCTATCATCTTATAGTCAAGAAATTTGCCAACTATGAATTTCTTCATGCCAGCATCTTTAGTTTTGTATTTCTTGTCCAAAGATTCCCATAGTTGCTTTCCTGTTTTGATCGAATAATATAAATTATATAATGTATTATCCAATCCATTCAACACAATTTTTACATAAGAAATCTGCAAGTTTCTATGCATCAACAGCAGCCACTTTTTCCTTGTCAATTTCTCCTTCAACAAGTATAGGAGAATCTTCATGAAGGAACCTTGCCAAATTCAAGATTGTGAGATAGAAGATCATCTTCTGTTGCCAACGTTTGAAATCTGTTCCATTGAACTTGTCGGGCTTCTCTCCATGAAACACATTCATGGTGGCTGCATTGCTTGTAGAGGCCATTTCTGTTACAAAAATAGAAAGTTGTCTCAATTATTCAAGATGTATTAAACAAAATCTTCTAAACAGAACTTAATAAGTACTAAACAGGACTGAATTTATAAAACAGAGAAGTTTATAAAACAGATTCAATGTTTTATAAAACAGTTAATATTTTATTAAACAATGAACGTTTTTTTTTTAAAAAAAAAAAAAAAACAGATTCAATGTTTAACAAAAAATAGTAAATCTTATTAGTACAGTTTAAATGAAAACAAATTCAAACCGTATATATATATATATAACCAGATTGAAATAGTATATATATATATATATATGTGTATATAAACAAAAATAAAACAGTAATATTTATATATTACTATAACAGTAATATAACAGTACTGTATATATATATATATATAAAATAAACAGTACTATAGTAATATTTATATATATAGAACAAAACAGTAGTACATATATAATATAACAATACTGTATATCTATATATAATATAATATAACAGTACTGTATATATGTAATAAAACAGTATATATATATATAATATATAACAATATATTATAACTGGCAAAAAGAAAAATTCGTCTTAAGATTGTTATACCTGAAATATACTGAATATATATATAAACACGAATTAACAGAATGGAATACTTAGAACAGAATAAAAAAAAAATACTGTATTTGAACTCACTGTTACAGAGTGGAAAAAATCCGAGCCCTGTGAAATTCACAATTTCCTTAAGACGAATTTGCTCCCTCTCGGTGCTCAAGGTGATGAGCAATCGTCTCCTAAGATGAATAGAACGGATTTCGGTTCTTAAAGAAGCAGCACTTCAATCTTTAGAACCCTACGAACACAACTGTATCAACACTCGAACTTGACTTATGCAGAGAGAGAAAATGCAATATTTCGAATGGGATGGAATGCAATGTGGATCTGGTATTTATAGGCTTCTTCATGACTGTTTGGTACAGTCATGAAGGTTCAGTTGTGTCTGTTCATGACGAACAGACACAAGTGCAACCATGGAAGACGACTGTTCAGCCAAACCAACGCCATCACAAAACGACGGCGTTTAGGACTCCCAACGGTAACCGTACGTATGTTGCAAAACGACTGCGTTTTGGACTCCCAACAGTAACCATATGCATGACGCGAAACGATAGCGTTTCGGACTCCGAATGGTAACTTAAATGCAAGTTTAAAACGACTGCGTTTTCTGGTTGAAAAATTTTAAATAAATTTTCTCTAAAAATATATATACACAGCAAGCCCAAGCCCAAGCCCGGTTCGGTGCGGTGCGAAGGCGGTGGCGCGCGCGCGCGTGTAGTGAACCAAGCATGTGCTAGGTCCTTCTCCTTTCACAAAACTGGGGTGCCCCTTAGGGCCCAAACCCCACTCCAAGGTAGGTGTATATATACTAATAAAAGGTCTTGTACCCATCCTATGTGGGACACAAGCTTTTTGCACAAGTTTCAAGCTTTTGTTACCATTTCCAAGTGGTGATGTTTGGAGGCAATTTCTCATTCACTCCTTAATGGTTTTGAGCAACCCAATATATAATATTCATTTCCTCATGGAGGAGAACACATTCCCATATGGACCCACTAAAATTAATTTGTGGGATCCACTTTAATTTTAGCTCAAAGATAGCTAATCATAATGCTCAAACCCATTAATTTCCAACATATTCTTTATGGGTTATTCTCTCACATGTGAATTGAACTCCACTATGGAAAATTGAAACAATCCATTAGAACTTTACTGGTTTGAGAAAATAGTTAAATTCCAATGTCCAGGCAAATAGTGAAATTGTAATGATTACCTGGAGAGTGAAATTTTATTGTTAGTTGATCATATTTATATATTTGTAATAAATTTTTAATTTCAAATGAGTTGTGCATTCGAATTTTACAAGGTAAAAGTGTTTTTCTACATCAAAAACAAAAATAAAAAATTGGAAAGTATGACAATGAAATTGAAATAATTAAATTATATTCTCTCCTTAAAGCAGTTAAATTTTAATGTCGCCGCAAAATGGTTGAATTTCATTCTAAGTTGTGCATTCAAATTTTATCAAGTAAAAGCGCACCTCCTCATAAAAAATTTAAAAATATGACAATGAAATTAAAATAGTTAAATTTTATTATTTAATTATCTACCCAAATAGTTAAATTTTATTGTTTCTCCTATATTGGAATTTCACTATTTCGGAGTGATTATTTTCTTCAAAATTTCATATGTAAAATGGATGTTGTATGATAGATCTTGATTTTTAGAGTCTAAACATATAAATTTTATTAAAAATAGATTTATAATTTGTAAGTTATTGAATTTTAAAATTTGAATTTTTTTTAAATACTTTCTTAGTTTTTGGGAAGTAGTTATGGATATGAAACTTTTTATAGTAAAGGTTATTTTAGTCATAAACAATTGAGAGACTTTTGGGATTAAAAAGAATGGACTTGGACCTATCTTAATTAACAACATATTTGTAGACCTTTGGCCGAAAACTCAAAAAATAATAATAACTTTTTGTGGTTTTGAAAATTTAGGATGTGATTTGTTGAAATTTGTATTCAAATAAGGTGTCTTAATTTGAATTGATTAAAATTCAATCGAGATTTTTTTAGAGGAAAGTCAAAATATTCAGCAAAATTTGAAAAAAAAAAAATAGATTGCTAATTCAAGAAAAAAATGATCATATCTTTCTTTCTACCATACTAGGGTTGTAAAATGAGCTTGTTCAAACTTGACTCGTGATCAGCTCGATTATAGGTCCTTTCGAGTTTGACTTATAAGATAAACAAGCCAAGTCTGGACGTATTTTGGAATTCGTTAATTTATTGAGCTCAACTCAATTAAGTAGTTTAATACTATAGAAAATATCACGTTACTCGAGTTTGGTTAGCAATCGTTTCGATTAAAGGCTCGTTTGAGATCGAGTCGAAAAATAAATAAACCAAGTTTGATCATAATTTGAAACTCATTTATTTTAATGAACCAAGCTTGAAAATTTTCATCCTCGATTCGACTCAATTCATTTATAACCCTAACCATACTATCTATTTGTGTTATTGTAGTGTAATATTTTCTAAAAAGGTATTGGTTGGGCAATGATAAAATGTTTGGTTGAGAGCATTTATCTTGTGCAAAAAAATGTCGAAAGTTATGTTTGCACAACATTAAATTATGACATTTTTATTAATTTGGTTTAAAAAAAAAAAAACTATGACACTTTTTTTTGGGATAACTTTGGTAAAAATTGGACAAATTTTAGTGAAATTCAGAAAAAATATCTAAAAAATTTAAAAATTTTGAATAATTTAAATTTAGTCGTAAATTTAGAGATTGAGAAACGGGTTTTAAAAACTATGCATGCATGGTAAAACTTGAAAAAAGAAATGTTTATGGGAATCATATATAACACGAAAATAAATATATATTGGACAACTGGTGCAAGATCTTGTTTTCGTTTATATAACGGAACAATAGAAATTATTTTGGTTTATGCAAGAGAACTTGTTTTAGTCAAATTTTTTTTATTTAAATATGAGGTGGTGTTTACACACAGCTTCTGTGAGGAAATAAAAGTTTATTGAGAGAGAGAGAGAGAGAGAGAGAGAGAGAGAGAGAGAGAGATGTAGAGGAAGGAAGGGAGGGAGAGAAAGATGGAGATATTGGAGAAAGAAAATTGTATTCACCCACATTTAATTGTTATGGTGTTATAGTTATAACTATTTTATATTTAAAAAATAATATAGATTTAGATATTGGGTCAATAAAAGAGGATATATATAGATGATTCATTGGAGTTCTGTTTTCATTTTGCCAAAATCAGTAGTTAAATGAGTAGAAAGGGTGCTTAGAAGATTCCTGTAGAGTGGATGGAATACATTCTCATGGTATGAGTTGTGTGGCACATCCAAATGGGATCTTAATTGATCTACATGGGGAGAATAATATGAATGAAAGTGGAACTAGTCAGAAGAAAAAGTGGACAAGCTGATTTGGCACAACAATGGAACTGGCCAAGAAGGAATGGGAGAATTTTTCAAGAACTTCAAGCATCCATACCCCATAATCTAATACCTCATTAATATAATGAAGATAAATCTGTTTGGATTCTTAACAGTTTTTTTTTCTTTTTATAATTAGGTGTCCAACACAATTGTACTGACTAATCTCGAGACCCACACCAAGCACCCCCTCGGTAAGTCGGTTAATCTCATATTTACACTCGCAGGCATGACCCCATAGAAGTTGATAACACTCTTTTAAAGCTGCATGGTAGCATATAAGTAGAGCTGGACCCAAAGTAAGAAGTTCCAAAGTTTGAATTTGGATGGTTTGCAAGGATGGCTTGACTACAAAAATGAAGCTTAGAAGCAGAGGATTGGGTATTGACAGTGACAGAGACAATAGCTGTCTTGGCTTTTGTTTTGCTTTGGACAGTCTTTATCAGTTTGGTCTACAATATGCTCTGTGGAGACCCTGTAAAAAGGTTCTCTTGGTTGGTTTGTGATGTAATCTTGGTTTGAATGCTCTTTCAGCTTGTATTGACTGCATTGTCCAAATGTTTTCATTGGTTCCCATTCTCCGTAGCTCCATGCATTTTTCATTTGAAATCAACTTTTTTTTTTTACCTAACTTATAAGAGTATTCACACTGGAAATAAAATGGTTAGTACACATAATCAATGAATTATTATTAACAAAATTTTAACTTTGGAATTAACATTTATCATAATTAAGTTTTTTACTCACGATGAAAAAGGTCGGGGAATCTTAGCAAACACCTTTTGCATAATTACTCCTTAGTTATATTATTTGATTGAGATGTGACAATCTTAGGTAATGTTTTATTTCTAAAAAAAAGTTGAGTAGCGGGTCAAATCCGGGTTGACCCGACCCGTATTCGACTCGATCAATTCGGGTCAAATATAGGTTCAACCCGTTTATGACCCGCCCAAACCCGCACGACCCGCCCATTTTGCCAGGCCTAGTGATTAGCGACAACTACTAAAAACAAAAAATATTATTCAATACTCCCACTAAAATGGTATTAAAGATCAAATAATAGGTCACATGTATATTTACAATGCATTATTATACATATAATTTTCAATCTGACTCTTAAAACTCTTGAATAATTACTCCTAAGATAGGACCTTGACCACTAAATCAGTTGACACTTTATTGCTGGGCTATTCATTAGTGTATGAAATAAGATAATTTTAGTCTTTACTAATAGGGAATATTTTGGCATTGACATAGTCAAGATGGCTGCAATTAACAAAGGACAAGTAAAAGGACCTTAGCATAGAAAGTTGGTCAAATCTCAATATGTAGTAACATTCTTTTGTATTAATACATTTTGTTCTAGCATCTATACTGGCCCCAAAACATGTTCATACACGCAGATGCCATCCTATGGCCTATTTTCTTATTTCTTCCTTCCGCATTTTCTCTCTATTTTCTGTATTTAATATTTATAAATTATTTTAAAAAAATTGTTATGGTTTTATAGTTATAACTAGTTTATAAAAAAAAACAATAAGATAGATTTAAATATTGACTTAATAAAAGAGGGCAAATGTAGATGATTAGGAAGTGGACTAATCAACTCTCTGTTTATGAGATAGTCTATATATTTTATGAGTCGTAAGTATGGTGAATTGAATTCAAGACTTTCGAATTTACAGTACGTCCTTTCAGTCAACTCGCACACTATCCGTGCTAAAAAATAAATGATTCATTGATCTACCTATAAATCACGGAGATACATATACCACCATCTTCTTAGTATTTATTATATCATACACAGATAAAATATAAATAATTTATGAAATATATTATTCAAGTCAATTGAAGATATCAAATGTGACATAAGATAAGAGTTACCTTATCCAATCTCCGTAGCAGTCGAAACAAAACCTACACGGCTTTAGCTGATTTCAGACCCTTTGCCCTTTCATATTTTACTATAGCAACGTACAACTGATCACAAAGCCAATGCAGTCACATATGACCAAATTTCAATGCGTTTCTAGTTTGAATCCAACTAGCTAGCTTTCTTTTGTCTAAATCCAAGAAGCTTAATAGTTTATTTCAAAGTAATTTTTGAATACCAGAAGTGTTTTGGGTGAGATTACCAACTTCAAACACTATCAGATATTCTCTTTGCACTTTTGTTTTATATAATTATTTTTTGGTTTAATGGTTGGGTTGTCGGAGATGAAGCGAATTCACACGTTTTTATAATGCAACTATAGTTCACACGTTTGGTTGTTGTCAAATTTTGAACTACATTAATAGTTCAAAAATATGAAAGTTTGATCAATAATCATTATTCAATGTATTATCTCTTATCTAACAACTAGATTAAGGCTGTTATTTATAGCTCTTTCGAGAATATAATAGTTAGAGCACATTTAATGCTCAATCAGAATAAGTGAGAGCTAGTCATTATATTGTACATTTAGTCAATGAAATGTTTAAATTCATTTGCACCTCAACTTTCTTGGTTAATTTTTTTGATTGATAATTTCTTTCAATCCACTGGTTCTTTCAAAACTAAAATTTTCATTTTCATTTTCATTTTCATTTTCATTTTCATTTTAATGTATACGTCGATTGATATATATATATATATATATATATTACATTATTGGTAAGCTGATTTGTGCAGAATCAATATTTTTATTTTTGGCACAACTTTTAGTCGACTGATTCTATCTATAAGTCAATTGATTCTTGTGACTTATCAATTTTACATAGCAAATTTATTCTAGTTAAATCCTGCATTAGTGTTAAAAAAAAAAAACTTAATTTTCAGTTTATAATTGTTTCAATCTTATTTATCATATTAGAATAGTTCTGAAAACGATTTTTTAAAAAATGCTTTTTAAAGAAGAAATCATATTTTACAAAAACGATTTCAACTATTTTAAAGAATCAAATTTTGTATAGAAAGCATATTTTCAAAATACGTTTTTAACATGAAAATTGTTTTTTGAATAGACGATTTCTCAAAAGGACTCTAGTTAAGTAAATAAATTGAAAACAACCCTATTCTAGTAAAAAAAAAAAAATTAAAACAACCCTAAATTGGTGAAAAATTTAAATCTATTCTGTCAACTGAATCAAATTTTAAGTTGACTGATTCGAGTAGTGACCAGACATACACTTTTCAAGTGAAGCCATTTAATTAGGGACAATAAAAATTCAGTCAAAATTTTAGTTTATATTTAGGACTCTGTCATGTTCAAAGTTTAATTTGAGAAAAGTTATGTTTTGTACCTAAATTAGAAAAAGATCAAAAATATTAAAAATACATCAACTTTTTCTATTTGATATTATATAAGACAAAAATACCCTTTCAAAGCTCTATCCATATTTTATCCAAGTGATTCTTTTAACCCTAACCTTAACCTTAACCTTAACCATAATCCTAACCCAAGCTCTGCCCAAAGATCGTCGTCACACCATTCCATTAACCAACCAAAGTTATCGTCGTCTTCTTGCCCTTGCCTCGCCTCGCCGTTGTCGTCGCCCCGCCTTGCCTTCATCGTTGCCATTGCCTTGACCTCGCTGTCGCTTTGCCCTCGCCCTCGCTGTCACTATTGCCTCGCCATTGCTGTCGATCTCGCTTCCAACAGGTAAGTCATTCTCTCCCCCTTCTTTTGTCATTGACTTTTACCCCGTCTCTCACTCACTCACACACATAAAGACTTGCGTATTTCCTGTACTATTTCTTTGTCACGCCCCGAATTTCCCACGAACCCGGGGCGCGAGTAACGAGACAGAAAGTAAAATAAATAAAAGGACAAAAGTAATTAAATTCAATAAACATGCGTCCATCATCATCCATACACAAAATAACATAAGATACATCGTTCAGGAGTCATTCGGGCTTAAGCCCTTACATTTCAATATACAAGTCTCATGGACAAAATATAACAAGTGTTTTCCCTTATCAAAGCATCACTGGGTCTCAAGCAGCTGGGGGGTCCTCATCTGAAAAATGTTGCCCACGAATGGGTCAGCTCAACTGCTGGTATGATGAAGTGCTAATGCCAGAAATAAAGCTAAGGCGTGGCATGTGCAAAGTGTACATTTATTTCTAAATGACATTCAAGCATCGCAGTAGTATATATGAATAGTATGCGTGACACACCCATGCACAACTCTATGCCACACCCATGTCTCGTTTACGGGTACTCCCCGATGGCTACGGAGTACCAATGCAATGGCCAAATTTTGGGTTTTTCACCACAGGATCTACACCCTCATAATGCAAGGCACCACGTGCTTACCCACGCCATGTTCTCAAAGGATTCATCATATGCCAATATGCCAATGCAATCTCAATGATACATGGTTTCCACAATATAACATGCTCGAGACAATAATATATAAATCACCTAACTGATTCCACATGCAATCACATCTCGTAAAATCAACATATACACATGTCGTGAGTCACATTCATCATTCACTAAATATTCATAAGGTACAAGTAACATGTAAGCATGTGAACAACCAATTCCAAATAAACGGTAAACACGTTACAGATAAACACATACGACATTCAGTCATTCACAAATATTCCTAACTTAACTTCATTTCTAACACTAGCAAAACACCATACCTGATGGGTTGGTATCAACCCTAGAAGATCGGGAACTATATGTAACTGAACAGACGGATGAAAATGTAAGAGATCAGATCGCCTCCTCCTGTCCTGTCAGTGTCCCTAAAAGTAGGAATTACAATTCAGTCCATTGTTGTTTGAACGTATGCTATTCATCAAATTTTATGTCTTTAAATTCATAGGTTTCTATTCTGCTAAATTAAACTCTGCCATTGGTTTTAGAACGTTTAAGAAAGTAAGTCTAGGTTTTCGTAGAACTCAATTCGGACACCGGGGTTAAAAAGGGCAAAACCGTCATTTTGCACTTTACATGTGTCCTTACATTTCGTGACCTCTTTTCACAAATCGGACTCCACGGTTGAGTCCGAAATGTTCGAGATAATAAAATTCCACTATTTGTTTACCTAATTCGGAGTTCGTTTGACTGTGTTTCAATCTAGGGGCATTTTGGTAATTTTAAGGGTTACCACGGGTATTTTATTTTTCGGGACCCCGTCTCGTAAAACGGACCTCACCATTGGTCTCGGAATAGTCGAGATAGTCAAAATACACTAATGACTTGTCTCATTTGGACTCCGGGATGTTTTTGAATATTTAATTAATTAAATTAATTTAATTAAATAATTAATTAATTAATTTAATTAATATTTTATTAATAATTTAATCAGGTGGGTCAAAGTGTAATTTCTAACAGTTGGGGGGGTCAATTCGTAATTTCTGAAAGTTCAGGTTAAGGTTCAAATTTAAAAGGTTCAAATCCAAAGGTTTAAATCCTAAAGGTTCAAATTCATTTAATTTAAAACAAGGGCTGACACGTGGCAGGGGCAGACCGGCCCGAGCCCGACCCGACCCGAACCGACCCGACCCAAACCCGGAACAGTTCCCTTCTTCCCCCCGTTTTTCCGGCGAACCTCCGGTAGGGTTCCGGCGTCTTCTCCGGCGCCGGTGACCCTTTTCCGGCGAGATTTCTTCAACTTTTTAATACGGTTTTCTTCGGTTTTTCTAGGGGATTACGCATCCCGAGTTGGTTTTCCCTTTCATCACTCGGAACCCCTCGAAATGACCAGAACCGTAGCTCCGGCCACCCCAAACCCAGATTCCGGCGAGCTGGTTTTCCTAGTTTTCTAGCTCGATTTTTCCACCGTTTTGACTCCATTTTGACTCTAGGGTTTTCTGCAACTTACCCCAACAATTCCCCATCATTCAAACATGGATTTAGCGCCTAAAATACCAAAACCCGAGACTCACTCCAGACCTGCAACTCCAAAGTTCTCCCCCATTTCTCAACCATTTCTTCTCATTCTTTTTGCAAATTAATCCCTACATTATGCTCTCTAGAACCCTATAATTCAAATCAATTAAAATGCTTTTAAAAAAATTGAAACAGAAGGAACCACTTACAATTTTCTTGGCCGTTTCTCTCTCTAGCCGTGCCCACCTCCACCTTTCTGGTTCCTCCTCGAGCCTCCTCTCCTTCTTCACAGTCTAGAACCCTCTCTCTCTCTCTGTTTCTCTCTTCTTTCTCTTTCTTTCCTTCTCTTTTCTTCTCACCCGAGACCCTCTCTTTATTTTCTTCACTCTCTCTCTCTATATCTCTCCCTCTCTGCCCAAGACCAACCACCCTCTGCCCACTTCTGCACTCTCCCACTCCCTGAATCCCACTCACACACACAACCTCACCCATACCCCTTTGAGTGTGTAACACTCAAAGTCACACACACACACACACACACACACACGGTTACACACACCTACACACACTGTTCTACACCCATTTATATATACATATACACACATATAATCACACATTTATATATATACACTCATATAATTCTTACACATTTTATACATACATACAATTAATAAAAAAAAAGAATTTTAATTTCCCATACACATATATCCAATATTAATAATAATAATAATGATAATAATAATAATAAAATTAATTAATTAACAATTGCAAGAATAATAATAAAAAAAAATTTTTTCCATGTTATAACATTCTTTGACCTTCCATGAAAAAGAAAATGAAGTTGTGAAAAAAGGAAAAAGAAAGAATCTTTGATTTTTATGGCTACCTTGTATTATTTGTGTTTTTGTGTTATTTGTACTTTGTAATATTGCTAATGTTTGTAACATGAAACATATAGGTAGTTTATATATAAATGGTCATTAAAAGCCACACCATGAGTGCAACCCTCACAACTTTCAAAAGCAATCTAGTAATGCTAAGGTGCAACCTATACAACCTAAGGTGCAACTCATGTAACATTGAATCAGATTAGTACTGGATGATCATTTACACCTAGTACAACCCTCACAACTTTAAGGTGCAACCCAATAATGCTAAGGTAAAACCCACACAACCAAAGATACAACTCATATAACACTACATCATGTTGTACTTGATGATCTGAAACTGGTACAACTCTCACAACTTTAGGGTGCAACCCACTTATTCTAAAGTGTAAGTCACACAACTGAAGGTGTAACTCACGTAACACTGCATCATATTTGATAACATATTATTGTTAATTTATAATAGTTTATCTTTGATAAATTCTGAGTTTGATAATAGTTTCTGTTTACTTTTGGTTGGCTTTTTCTTTATGTATTGTTAAAAGTAGTCTTGCTCATTCTCTATTGTTAATGGTATTCTCCTTGCTATTTCTCTACTGTTAAAAGTATTCACCTCATGCCCTTATATTGAATTTTTTTTTTTTTTAATCTTTTGAGATTTAATCTACAAAAATTGAAGAAATAAATTAAAATTCTATTTTCGAAAAAAAAATGGTAAGATACAAAATGAGGGCCAATAGAAGATTACTTAGTGAGAAGGATAAGTAATCAAGTGGGGAGTCATCCCCTAAACAACCGTCCCCCTCTTACAAGTGAAGGAGAAAGCCCAATACTATGACGACCACAACAACAATCCAAAAAGAAACAAACTGGGTGGTCGATATTCTTGTGAGCTAATTCTATCATGTATATTTTTTTTTATTACTAGTGTATTTATTTTGTAACATATTAATTGACAAGTGTTGTATTTGTGGATTACAATGCAGAAGTATGTAGAGGATTCCGTCTAAGCAAATATGAGATAGAGTACAATATGTCAGAGGTACAAACAAAAATCATCAACTATACACCTAATATGTATTAGTTGTAAATTAAATTATCAATAACCTATTTACATAAATTGTGTTTATATGTTTGTTACATAGATTTCTTAATTCACATCTAATTGGTTAAGTGAAATGACAATAGAAGAAAGAACTCCATACATAGACGCAACAAAGAAAGAGCGAGAAGCCTTTAAGACAACGGTTCAAGGTGTTCCGATGAAAAGATGAAGGTATGGAATTTTACCTTATCATATCCAAATTTTAGAAGATTACGTGCAACTCATTTAGGGTATTGGTAATGTTGATCTCATTTTTAGGAGCCTTCTTTTCGAACTAGATGCTCACCAAATATGGTGATCGGGCTGTTGAATGAAACAAGAAATGATAAAAAGAAGGTGGCAGCAGTGAAAGTGATGGGGTTTGCATCTCTGATGGAGTTGAGATGTCATGCACTTCCTTGAGATTTTATAATGTTTTTATTAGAGCATTTTGACCTGGAGCAAATGGTTCTTCACGTTGACGAGTCTGACCCTATTGTTGTCACTGAAGGTGACATGGCTCTTGTTTTAGGGGTATCTTGTACAGGAAAATGAGTGCCCCAAGAGGTTAAGAAGGTTGATCTACAGTGAGTACAGTCATAGATCCCTTCAATGTCTTTAAAGGCATTACATGACGTTGTTGTAAATGGTGAAGGAGACTTGAACTTCAAGTCGATGTTCCTTCTTCTTTTACTTGGGTGCTTCTTCTGCCCGACAACAAAGGATGTTAACAATGCTCCCCTATCGCCCGCAATATCAGTTGTAGCCTCAGCAAAGAAGTACAATTGGGTTAAATTTATACTTGATTGGTTAGTGGGCAATGTCAAAAAATATAAGCAATTGGTGCAACAGAAGAAAAATATTGGTGGGGTTGGCGATTGCCTGTTTTTCCCTATGGTATATACATCCTACTTATTGGGTATTTAGTTTAAGTAAGATTTTTCTTAATGTTGTAGTTGGTTTAGTAAATTTTTTTTATGTAGATTTTATATTTTCATCTCGCCCCATTGGTTCAGCACCCATTGTTATTGGCAATGCCTCCTTAGTGCATGAGATGATTTTACCATCAAGAAACAAGTTCAAAATGAACTGTCATCCACACCTCAACAACGAAGGCCCCTAAAGAAGAAGGAACAAGTTGCTAGGAAGCAGCCATCATCGTCCACTTTGTTCAAGAATCCGGTTTGTATACGTATTTTCAATGTGCACTTGTAAATGTCCTTTATAACAATTTATTTTTAACACTTAATCAACGGTACCATATTGCAGGCTATGCAAGCAATCTATGATCGCACTTTTGCTTATGTGCATGAATTTATGGAAGGTTTTGTACAGTCTATTGAGAGGCAACTCTGCTCAGCGAAAAATATCATTCCATAGCCCTCTACCACCCCAACCTCACCATTTAGGTCACCACTGTCTACAACGCCATCCAAGCAACCGTAAACCCCACCATTTAGGCCACCATCATGGTTTACGCCATCCAAACAACCACAAACCCCATTATTTAGGCCACTACCATCTACAACACCATCCAAGTAACCGCAAACCCCACATTTCTATAATCCATTTTTTGACACATCATCTACAGCCCCACCCAAGCAACCGCAAATTCAGTCCAAAGTACAACCATTTGAAGTACAAACAGAATCTCGTCAACTACACCCCAGTTGGGTAACCTAGCTAGGACCTTCCTAATAATCCTCATACATTGCGGTACCCCAGATTGTGATAACACATTTCAGTAGTAAAGAGAATGAAGTGTACGCATATTACATACGTACAAAGCCTAAATAGTAAGATCATACACACTGCATATTAAAGAGTATATTGGCAATGTAATTGAAATATTAAGTTTATATTCTTGAGATTCTTTTTGCAGCAATAATGTTCTGGATATTCTTGGTTGTCTTCTTATTGAACACCAAGAGTTTGCTGAATAAATGGGATCGCGTGGATGGCTCTCAACTATTGTAAGTTATAGACTTCATGTTCTAATTTAAAGATGTTTATGGTTCACATTAGATGTAAAGTCTAATCTAAATGTTATTTCCAGGTGGTTTTCACAACCTCTGTACTCATCATGTCTTATGAGAATAATCAGTACCAGTACAGAGGTAGGGTGTAACGGTAGAGGCACATCATGCACCCCGAGTTTCCAGTAAACCATTCATTCCCAACTGTTACCCCAACTTGGGAATTAATTCAAAAGGTTCAAAAATTGATATATTTACATATGATAGATGCAGATGGGAATCATGCATGACAATCAAAGCAAATGTGATACGTCACAATTGAGTGCTTTCTTCAACCCAATAATTATTGGCTATAATATAGTCCAAACCAAATTGGTAATAATATTAAGTTAATTACATGGTTTACATAAATATATTGTGTATTGTCTCCAAAATTTTTTGAAATTGTGTAGACACTTGCAGGTGTTTGTCCTAGTTATACGAAATGCACATTGGTATTGTATTGGTTTTAACATTCGGGACAATAGGGTCAACGTGCTTGATTCCTTATTGCATGCCACAAATGAGTATAAATCAGCCTTCGTGAATTTGATGGTCCTAACTTTTCCTATTCAACTAATATAGTACATTACATGCTTTTTATTTATATATTATAAATTTACCCAAAATGTTCTTAGTTTTAGGTTCATGCTATACACAAAGTGCTCAAAAGTTGCGGGTTGAAAAAGAACATTAAAACATTCCCAGTTGTGCATCAACATGTACCACAATAATTGAATGATATATACGAATACTATGATTGTCATATTTTTTTAACATACTTATATTACTCATTTTTAACATTCAAAAATGAATATTGACACTTGTAGTAACTTTTGTGGAATTTTTACGCTCAAATTTTTAGAATGTTGGGATGAGAGATTAACTTCCTTATTTGTTGTGGTACTCATTTCAACATCTCTTCTGTATGTGTGTGTGTGTCTATATATATATATATATATATATATATATATTTGAACCAATCTTGGTTATGTATTTAAATTATTTATTTTTATATAGAAACACATTCAATATATCCGCAAACGTTATGTTGTGGATTGGGTAATGCATCCCTTGAACAGATGTAGAAATCAAGTCTTGAGTCGTGCCCTTAGGGCAAGACAACATGTGAAAGGATGAGTTTTCAAGATGTTCTGGGATTTATGTAATTTGAACAATGTAATTTGGACATGGTGTGGACACATGTAAATGTGTAATTCACTGGGAAAAGAATGTCAATGCAAACTTTTTACTTTGTGTATGTTTAATTTATTTGAAATATTGTGAATGTTTGGTTAATATAGTCCAATGATGTGAATGTTTTGAAATTGTAAAACAAGTCTAAATAACAGGTTTTGTAATTTTGATGTTAATGAACCAAGTGCAACCCTCACAACCAGGGGGAGCAACTAGGTAAAACCTAAGGTGCAACTGTATTAAACTAAGGTGCAACCCCATAACACTGTGCACCAACTTGCATTTCATGGTCTGAACCAGGCGCAACCCTCACAACCACGAAGAGAAACTGTGTAAAACCTTAGGTGTAACTGTCATAACCTAATGTGCAACCTCATAACATTGCAACATTCTATACCAAGAAACTCATATCAACAAAAGATGCATATTTACTAATTCTAAATCCAACATACACAAACTAATATAAATAGTTGAAAACTATAAAATACCCGTAAGTCATTAAAAGTGGATACATTGAAATGTTCACAATGTACCAAAATTCATTACATAGCATAGTTAAGTTAAAATAATCCTTGCGAGCACCAAGATAAATTACAAAAGTAGTGTTAAAAAATGGGTAGAATAATAAAATTTTCATTCTGGGATAGGTTCCTTGCAAATCTTTTAATTGTGACCGGCCTTATGACAACAAGAACAATGAATAGCCCTCTTGTCTTAGTACTGGGACTCGATGCGTTTTTTTCATGTAACAACTTAACTGTATATCTTTTCAAATTTCGATCAGTGACAGTATACTCTCCAGCCAGTGAGAACTTATAACCAAATCCAATAGCCTTCTTTAACTATCACGAATTTTTTCCTCAATCCTATGTCCTACGGCGATTTGAACTTCTTAAAGGTCATCTTCTTATCCATTAGAAAACTTGTCAATTTTAGAACATGATCTTTCATGAACTGAAAAATGGTAATGTCACGCAAGGGAGTTATCCATGAATTGAAAGACTCTGCTGGATTACTATACAACCAATCCCAACACTTCAATGGAAACAACGTATTTGCCCAATGTTCAAGCCCGTTATCCTTAACCCACTAAAATATATCAGGAATGAAGTTATATATGTTCTGGAAATAATGGTCATACATGCGTGGATCCCTTGAACATGCAATGTCATTCAGGATTTTTAACCTAGTTTCACTTCTCCTATATCTTATCCCTTTACTCCGCATGAAGTTGATGAAATTTTCTTTCAAATGTCGAAGGCACTATGCATTACACTATATTCCAAATGTTTGAGATATGCCCAACAGAATGCCATGATTCCTATCTATCATGAGTATAATTGTACGGTCACCTAATATGTGCTTCAACTCTTCCAAAAAACACAACGAGTTCTCATCATTCTCGCCTAATGAAAATGAATATGCTAATGGATACAAGCCATTATTCGCATTTAATCTAGTCCAAGACATCAAAACACCATCATAATAGGCTGTAAGGTGACAAGCATCAATGAAAAGTAATGGCCTACATGCTGTGTTGAAGTCCATAATTGAACAACTATAAGCCATAAGTAATTGTTTGAAATGACCATAATCTAATACATAGTTTGCACGAGTACCTAGTATGCAATCTCTAAGGCGTTGAGGCATCCATGACACATATTTGAAAATATCTCTAGGCAACCCAATAATACTCCACTTAGCCCACTTTTTTGCAAACCATGCTTGATGATATGACATTTGAATAGATAATGACGATTCAAAATCCTGTGTATCTGCCTAGAGAGATACCCAGGAGTCTTAGCTATTTTATCCTTTATCTTCTTTCCAATATATTTTGAACGAACAATGGTCTTATAGTTTGCAACATCATTTTTTATATGAGAATAAACATTGTTCAATTTCTTAAATCTGACAATATCATAATTCCCTTCACATCCGACTGTCAATTTTCATTTACACCCCTCAACATTACACACAATCATGTAGTATGAACGACTATTATTGAGGAACTTAAAAGTAAACTCATTTGTCATTGCAAAACACGCAATTGCTTGCTTGAACTAAACTGGACTTTCAAATATCTGACCCATTTCAATATGAAACCCATCGACAACACTTGAAAAAGTCATACAAGTAACTTCAAACACTTGAGAATTAATCTGTAAAGTCTGATTTGTCTCTTCACTTTCAAGAGCAGTGCAAGGTCGATTGGAATGAGCATTATGTTTCTCGAATTGGGCAACAATAGTAAGGGTTTGTGTTGATTTTGCAGAAACATTAGATTCCCTACACATTTGAAAATCTTGAAATATTGAGATCGTTACAGTACAATACGATATTCTAATTGAATCAAACAACAATCAATTATGATAATAATTAACCTTGTGCTTACACGTGGTGGAGTAATATGTGTACCATCAGTAACGTAAACATCAACTTTATCATTATTGAAACGACACATCAAACGTAACCCGCGATCATCATGTAATGGAACCAACTTTGTAGGCTCATTCTTACTACTATAGTGAAACATCTTCTCTACTGGATCAATGCCGAGAGAAATGCAAGTATCATTTAAAAAAATTTCAAAACTAGTGTTGGTGTTCACGTCAATTATGTCAATTACACCCCCTTCATAAATAATATGACCATTTTTAACTTTTATTTCTCCACCCCAATGGCAATAACAAGTCAATTCCTGCTAAATGAAATGGTCCATTTTAGTCTTACTACCAAAAAAATATCCGTAAGTCATTAGTATATTTAAATTATTATAACAATAACAAATATAGTTGCAATCATGTGTATAATGAAGGTGTAACTTATGTATGCATTGTAAGAACTAAGATTTGCAGAGCGCAAATTATTTTCTAAAATAAGTGCAACTCTCGTAACGTTTGTGCAACTATTTCAAACTTATAGAGCAACTTGCTACAACCTTTGTTGCAACTCTTATAACACTAAATATTCCACTTATACAAGATAAGTGAGGTGAAACTCTTGTAACTTTTGGTACAACTATTTCAAACATAAGGTGAGATTTTCATACCGTTAGGTGCAACTCTTAAAACACTGAATAATTAACTTACACAAACAAAGCAAAACAAAGATATGATGAACTCATTCTTGCTCTCTTTCAATGTTATATAAGTTGCATCTTAGGTTGTGTAGGTTGCACCTTAGGTTGTGTGGGTTACACCTTAAGGTTGTAAGGGTTGCACTAGGTGTAAATGATTATCCAGTACTAACCTGATTCAGTGTTATGTGAGTTGCACTTTAGGTTACGTGGGTTACACTTTAACATTACTGGGTTGCTCCTGAAAGTTGTGAGGTTGCACCCATGGTATGACTTTTAATGACCATTTACATATAAACTACATATATGTTCCATGTTACAAACACCATAAATAACACAAAAACACAAATAACACATCATAGTCACAAGAATCACAAATAACTATACAAAAACACAAATAACACAAGGTAGGCATAAGAATCAAATGTTATTTCTTTTCTCTTTTTTCACAACTTCACTTTCATCTTCATGGAAGGTCGAAGAAATAGTATAGGAAATACACAAGTCTTCATATGTGTGAGTGAGAAAGGGGGTAGAGGCCAATGACAAAAAAAGGGAGAGAGAACGACTTACCTGTTGGAGGAGAGATTGACGGTGACGGCGAGTGCGAGCCAACAGCGATGGTGACAGCAAGACAACGGTGAGGCGACGACAACGGCGACGACTTTGGTTGGTCAATGGAATGGTGCGACGACGAAGTTTGAACAGAGCTTGGGTTAGGGTTAGGAGAATCACTTGAGCAAAATAAAGGCAAAGGTTTGAAAGAGTATTATTGTCTTATAAAATGACAAAGATAAAAAGTTAATGTATTATCTTTTTCTAATTTAGGTATAAAACATGACTTTTTCTCAAATTAAACTCTAAACATGATTGAATCCTAAATATAAACCAAATTTTTGATTGAATTTTAATTGCTCCTTTAGTTAATTGATGAAAAATATTTGAGTCAACTGATGTGACTAAAAGATCAGTTTTAACATATAATTTGACTCAATAAAGCTCATGACCTTTTTTAGTCAACTATCCTTAAACTTTGATTGATCAAAGGACTTTATCATGATAAATAACTTTAATCAAACTTGTCTCATAAATTATTAGACCATTGATTATGATATGTCCAATTATTTGATCCTCAAGGTCTTAACAGATCAGCTCTATAAAATTAGAGACCTACAACGATAAAGTGACAATTTTAAATAAGATTTTTTTTTATTTATATAATTTTTTACTTTGTTTCTTTTATATATATATATATATAAATATATATTTACTTTTTTATATAAAATTTAATTATTTTCCAACAAAAAAATTGTATATATTGAATAAAACTCTAATAATAGAGTTTTTACATAAATTCTTCTCATCTAAATAGATAACTATAAAATATTAGAATAAAATATGAATAAAACTCTACTAATAGAATTAAGTTATTTTTTTTATGAAGTTTTTATGGGACTTTTTGTAGAGTTAGATTAATATTATACTTCTAATTTGATTATACTATAAATTCATAAAATTTAGTAGCTTTTTGTAGAGTTAGACTTTTATTAATTTTAAACTTCTAATTTGATTATACTATAGATATATAAAATTTGGGGCCTTATCTTTGAGTATGACCTAAAACAATTGCTTTATTGATTATATGATTGAGTCTGTCCTGTTCTGATCCTAAGGTCAATCTAAATCTTATTGAGTTAACACATTTTCAAGTAAGAGTAATGTTTTATAACACAACTAAAATCTAACACAACTATTACAACTATTCACATAGATGTGGGGCCCACACCCATCACACTCACATAGATATGATACTTTATATATATATATAAAGTATCAGATGTTCTTTTTATTAACATCAAACATATTAATTCTTGTTTTAAAATTACATAACTTAATCAAAAGTCTATCTTTAGACCGAAGTTCACACACAATATCTCTCTCTATAACATTGCATATACGTGTGTTTGTGTGTGTCTAAACATACTTACATACTCACACAATTTTCAGTTCGTGTCTTATAAAATAATATTATATGAGAGAATTATAGTCATTCTATTGTCCTAATTTGATCAATTAAGATCATTTTATTTCTATGTTATTTAATTATTACTAAACAATTAACAAGAAATGATCATTTTATTTTTGTTTCATTTTTAATTTTATTTAATAAAATAAATATTTTATTCTTACATATCAAACATCACCTCGTGCCTTCGCTGCTCCATACATAGCTCCATGTATTTGCACTTGAAATCAGTTTTTTTACTACCCAGCTCTGAGCATTCACACTTGGAATAAAATAATTAAATACTTGTCGATCATCATTGAGTCGTTATCATTAAAATTATCATTTTACTCTGAAGCTAAAACTTTGGGACTAACATTTATCAACTATTTTTTTACCAATAATAAAGAAATTAAGAGGACCGAATTCACACCTTTTTGCATAATAAAGAATAATACTATATTTTAAAAATTATATCCGAAATTTTTATTTTAAATAATGTGATATTGGCATAGCACTGTATTATTAATAAGATTTAAAATTATATAATTAATGTGATTATGCCACATTATTTGAGATACAAATTTAGGAAACATAGTAATTTCTAATGCATAAAAGGTAATTCTTTAACTACTAAAAAATGACATTGGCCTTTACTAGAGATAACAATTTAATTCGTTCCGTTAAAAACTCGTTTCGTTGAAAACCCATCAATCCTACTCGTAATGGGATGAGTTTGGGGGAAGGGTTTTTTATCCTGTTAGGGTTTCGAGCGGGTTTGGGCAAAAGACACCCCACTTTATCCTAATTATATAAAATAAAATAATAAAAAAAATTTGTGTTACATAATCAATATTTTTAATTACTTATTAAAAAATTTATACAAACTTGATTGAGTTATATTGTAAAAAAATAATAATAATATCATTCCAACTTTATAAACATTCATATTTTTATTTTAATACATGTAATATTTTATTTAAAATATATAAATTATAATTAATTTAATAAAACAAATAAATAAATAAAAATTTCAATAAAAATCTGCGTCCGTTTATTACAGAATTTAAACCAACTAAATCAGTTGAGTTTTCTAGCACATCTATTAATTAATGTTTTAAATAAGATGATTTATAGTCTAATAATATGGAATCTCATGGTGAAGACGGCGCAATTAAGAAAGGACAAGCAAAAGGACCATGGAAAGTTTGTCAAATCTCAAAAACATTTTTTATTATAAAGATATTTTGACCCATCAGCAAAACATGTTCATGCACAGATGCCATCCTATGGCCTCTTTTCTTATTCTTCCTTTCGCATTCTCCTTTATTCTTTTCTCTATATATAAGTCTGAAAACCATGCAATTACTCTCAGAATTTCGCAAAGTTCATTCCACACATATCATTTGAGAAAGATAAATAGAAGTTAGAGAGGAAATGACAACTTTACAAAGGTCTTCAAAGTCATTCAGGAGGCAAGGTTCCTCAGGTTTTGTATGGGATGAGAAGCTGTTAGAGGACTTAAATAAACTGACCACACAGAATGTTGATCACCGAGAGCTAAGGCCCTGTCAAAGCGTGAACGAAACCATGACCAGCGGATCAGCACCTTCCATTTACACTCGCAGTTTGTCTGCACCGCCCCAGAACTTGCCGCGTTCTTTCCCGGGTGCTTGTGAAAATCCACCAACCATCCCGAAACCCAAATCGGGAAAGCATGCTAAATAAACTTCATCGTGTCTTCTATGATTTTAGTTTTAAAGTGCATCTTGCATAAACTTTACAAAATACTAAAATCATAACTCATAAAATAATTTCTGTCATCTTTGGATACACAGGCAGATATATGGTTCTTAATTTACTTCACTCTCTTTTGTTTCTTGTTGTTTCATTTGATGATCAATAATTTTTATCTGTAAGCTACCATGGTGAATCAATCTCAAAACTCGCAAGTTATTGTACTATTGAAAATATATATATATATATATATATATATGTTTGTCTTTTACTTATCTTATTGTCTGTTTTTTTTCTATTTAATTTATAAATATTGTAGACTTAACAATTTGGTTAACCATAATCCTAATCGAAGATGATAGTTTAAAATGGATTCCCTAAGATATTACCATCCAAGTGGTCCAATGCCAAATGGTAATTCCAAGGCACAGAAACTTTGGGCAAATTATGCTTAATACCAACTGTTTCTTTTGATTGTTTTCATTATTTGCTTTTTTGATAATGAAAATTTAAGAAATACGTGAGTTGTGGGTCATTTCACTTTCTAATCAATTTGAATTTTTTAAAGAGAGATTCAATGATAGGTCGCAAAAGTGTTTAATTATGATAAGTTCCGGTCCAAAAAATTAATCACTTAAGTATTTGGTTGACAAAAATTCTAACTTGTTATAAAAATTGATAAAATATTTGAGTGATATTTGGCCTAGTTCAAAGGGTTATTGATTACTTTTTTTTTTTTTTTTTTTGGGATGACTACTCTTAGATAAGGGTACACAAAAAATTGAAAACTGTAGATTTGAATTCAAACCGAATGGGTCGAACCAGGTCGGGTCTAAGGATAGTTTTGATTGGGTCGGTTTTAGAACTGTAATATTCAGATCGATTGCGGTTTAAAATTTGAATAGACCAACTCAACTCAACCCATCCCAAAGAACCAAACTCTAAAAAAAAAAAAGAATATTTTTAAAAAATTAAAAAAATTATATATATATATATTGTGATTTACAAGTACTATATGTATATATATATATATATATATTATATTATACATTTATGACATTAATATTATATATATATATATAATTGATCAAGATATATATAAAATTTCATTATCCAGTTAGTTGTGTGTGGACTCACAAGCAATGTTTTTATTTTGTTGTCGGTGAACAATTAATTATCGTTATTTTATATTTTATATTTCATAATAAAATATATAATATATACATGCATATATATATATATATATATATATATATATTAATTTATATTTATATTTAGATTAGTAGATACAAATGCATTAGTTTACTAATACTTTTTAACAAAACTCTATTCATTGATATATATCAGATAAACTCTATACCGCACACACAACTAATTTCATTATATATATATATATATTTATAAAATCTTATATACATATATATTTTATATTATCTATATAACCTATTGTATATATATATATATATATATATAATATGTATATAACATATATAAATACTGATGCTGCAAAAATAGCACCGGTGGTGATTCAGTGAGAAGGACCTGCAAAAAAGAAAAGGAGGACCCTCCGACGATTAAGTTAGTAAAGAGAATATAAAATGTAATAAATATGTGTAAAAAAGAGTGATTGAATGTTCCTTTGAGCGTACCTGGCCCCTTTATTTATAGGGTTGAGAGTCCTTTATTTTAGCAATTTCCTATATTGAATAGAATTCATTTCTTGCTTAACAAGGTTAAGGAATATGTGATAATCCTCCTAATTGGAGTAGGGTTTCTTTCCTATCTAAAAGACTTGCGCTCCAAGATATATTCCTTGTTCTGAGGTCGGAAGTCTATGGAAGACGGTGACCAGTTCGGAACCCCTTCTTGCAAATATATTATTTTTCTCATCATGAGGTCTATAATACACAAGTCGGTACCCCACTGCTCTAGAGGTAGTGTACTGTTCGGTACCCCCTCTATTCTGGAGGCACAGAGCTTTGCTAAGTCTGTTGGCTCTAGAGGCGTAGAGCTCTAGAGGTTCCATATACCTCTGAACTCCCGTGCCTATTTGTTTTGGATAAGAAAGCCTTCCTTGGTCTGCACACATGTCATATTCGAATTGGTCCATCATTTTATGGCTCATCAGTTACTCCCCCCCCTCCGAGCCTTAGTTCTATGGGATCCGTGTAGAGTTGAGGTTAAAATTTCTGAAGAGTCTCACGTACTTGATGATTCATAGTATACTGCCCTGCAACACTTGCAAATGAGACAAAGTTTTTATAAAGGTCAGTAGGGTGAGAAAAAATGGACCAGACCTGGGGGTCTGTGCATTGAGATGGACCAAGCCTAAAGGTCTTGTAATGGATACAAGGCTTTAGAGGTCAATACGATGGACCAGACCTGGGGGTCTGTGCATTAAAAGGATCAGGCCTAAAGAACTTGTAATGGATACAAGGCTTTAAGGGTCAATATAATGGACTAGACCTGGGGGTCTATGCATTACGAAAACCAGGCCTAATGAACTTGTAAGGGATACAAGGCTTTAGGGGTCAATACGATGGACCAGACCTGAGGGTCTGTGCATTAAGAGGACCAAGCCTGAAGAATTTGTAATAGAAACAAGGCTTTAGGGGTCAATACGATGGACCAGACCTGGGGGTCTGTGCATTAAGAATACCAGGCCTAAAGAACTTGTAATAGAAACAAGGCTTTAGGGGTCAATACGATGAACCAGACCTGGGGGTCTGTGCATTAAGAAGACCAGGCCTAAAGAACTTGTAATGGAAACAAGGCTTTAAGGGTCAATACAATGGACCAAACCTAGGGGTCTGTGCATTAAAAGGACCAAGCCTAAATAACTTGTAATAGAAACAAGGCTTTAAGGGTCTGTACGATGGATCAAACTTGAGGGTCTGTGCATTGATGTATAAACTGATAAGAGTACTGCCAATGATGCCTATATCTTTCTTGTCAATTGGCTCGAGAGGTTCCCTACAGTATAAATCTTGTGATTTTTACACAACCGGTGAAAGCTATGCTGGCCATTATGTGCCTCAGCTTACATACAATATTTTTCATGATCAAATCTTCTGGCGAGGTGAGAGCGAGATATGCCATGTTTGTGCTGGCATCGTTGAAGAGAGAGCTACATCCTTGTAAAATACTAATTTTGTTAATAATGGAGAAAGTCGATAGGAAAAGAGTTCTTCTTGACACACTATGAGCTACTGAGTTGATGACTAGATAGGTGAACATAAGGCAAGCTGCATACAAGCGTGCTCTTTGGGTTGTCCACTTATGGCCATGGCGAATGCGGCGATTAAGTTCCCATATGTAATCATCTTAGGTTGAAGAGCCATAAACTGACTTTGACCCTTTCCCTCGTCAAGAATGATAATTTCTTTTCTCAGCATCCTCCATCTGATAAGGCAAGTCAGTAGGACTAAAGAAATAAATGTGGCATTGAATGCAATGGTCCAATGAGAAAGTTATTTGACAGGTTAAGCTTAGCTAAGCTCCACATCATTGACCAAAGATTATCAAGGGGATCGAGCCACATAGGTGATTGTGAGAAAGTTTGAGACCCTGAAGGTTTCTCATTGAGAAGAATGGAGGAAGAGCTGGTCCTTGAAAAAGAATTGAAAGACAGACCAAGCTGCGTTAAGTTAGCCAGACCTGAGATCTTATAAGGGAGATTCCCATTGAGCTTGTCTCTTTAGCACTTTTGTAAACCGGAGATAATCTCCTCGGATATCAGATCAGATAATTGGTTGTTAGATAGCACCAGGTTATTAAGTAGTTTCAACTAAAATATGGATTTAGGAATGGAACCCATAAGCTCATTTGCACCAAGGTCCAGAAAAGCCAGCTTTTTGTCTCCAGTCAAATTGTTATCATGTAAGGACAGATTAGTCAGATTGTTGAGTTCACCAATGGAACTTGGAGTGTTTCCCACAAAGAGATTATTGTCCAGTTGTAACCTCTGCAAGGTAGGAGACTTTTGCAACTGCCTCTGAAATCTGGCCCTCAAGCCAGTTGTTGCTGGGTGATATCGAGAAGCTGCAGTTTTGTTTTGGAACAAAAGATTTATTCACCATAAGAATCTTGATCGACGAATGGGATGTTACTAATCTGTGATGCAGCTCTCTACTCTTGATCAAACAAAACAGATCCAACTAGGCTCCTATAATCATGAGAAGTCCAGAATTGAAAACACTGTTGCCTCTAAATATAACAGATGAAGATTCAAAGGAGGAGGAGGCAGGTCCGATGTATTCAGTCTGTACATGGGTTTCTCTTGGATGGTAGCTCTTTGAGGGCATGCTTTGGGATCACAAAATATTGTCATGCATGGCAAAGAAGTGTGCCTTGCAGCAATCCTAATTGTTGGTGCTATAAATAATATGCAACGGCTTTCGAGGAATGTATTTCCACCACCTACAGATGAGTACTTGCAAGGACAGCTATGCTTCCTCTAGAAAATTTATTAGTAAAAGTGCTTCAAGTAGTCCTGCAAGTAGTGTCAGAGGTCTCCCACCAAGAAATTATACGAAAGATTAAACTATATCTGCATGCTTTTCAGACTTGCAATCACTGACCCAGTGAGATGTTTGAAGATGAGGCTAAGAGCCAGCAAGGCCGTGTAGTTGCATATACTGTCAAGTATGCTTTTATTCAAAAAATCATTTCCAAAGTCTATTGGCTACAAATTCCCAAGGTATGGTAGTTTTGAAAGTTCTGCTTCGCAGGGACTGTAGGATTTGAATAAGTTTTATGGGAAGAGTAACCTTGGTGTTTGATGCCAAAAATTCCAAAGGCATCACTAATCGGCCTCAACTTGTACAGATTAGAGAGGCTCCTTATTAAGTTCGCCCAAACCATAATTTTGAAAATCTTTGGCTTACCAGTAGTCCCATAATCTTTCCATGGTTGGCCCTTCAATTTAGCTTCCGTATTCCCCACAAGGATAGCTGATGCACCTACTTCAAGGGAATTATATGCACACTTTTGGGGATTCATAAGATGATCTGTCACGCCCCGAATTTCTACGAGCCTGGGGGTGAGTGTAACGAAATTAAAAGAAAATAAAATAAAGGAACAAAAGACAATCACATGCATTCCAATACTAACTCAATCCTGATTCTGATACAAATTTGTAAACCTTATCCATTGCTTCACAACATATAAATTAAGCACGCATAGTTCAGGGCTTATGCCCTTGTACAATATCAATACATGCCCCAAGGGCCAAAATACTCTAAGTTCTTTCTTCCACTAAAACATCACCGAATCTCATGTAGCCGGAGCGTCATCTGAAATGGTATCCCACTGAATGGGTCAGCTTAACTGCTAGGTATAATATAATGCTAATGCAAGAAACAAAATTAAGGCATGGCATGTGCAAGTGTACATTTATATCTATATGGCAGTTCAACATCATCAATGCAGTATATGAACAGTATGCATGACGCACCCATGCAACTCTATGCCACACCCATGTCTTGCTTTATGGACCTTCCGCACTGGCCTACAAGTACCACAATGTGTCTCGCTTCACGGTCCGGACCCCGTCTGGCATGCGAGTACCAATGGTCGATTTTAGATTTTTCACCACAGGATCTACACCTACATAATGCACAACACCTACGTACTCAACTCACACCATGTTCCAAGGAATCACACTATTCCAACATGCTCTGATTCCACCATGTAACACCCTGACTTAAATTAGGGATCATTAGGTCATGGATTATAAATTAGTAATCGACGCCTTAAGTAACGAGGTCGGTTTCAACCCCAACACGAGGGCTTTTTGTAAAAGTCCTGAAAACCCAAAACGACTGTGCATCACTTTTGTTGCAGTCACCAATGTAAGAATCTTGGAAAACCCAAGACGACTGTACATCACTTTCGTTGCAATCATCAACCTGTCTCTATTGATTCCGTAGTAATTATATGTTTAATACCCCGACCCAAAAAAATATCGGGTCACATGGCACGTATTACGAGGTTATGAAAAAGTAGTGTAAAGACTTTACACTTAAGAGAATAATTAATTTTTAAAATAATTAATTTAATATAAGAAAATATTGGTTGGTTATAATTAAATATGATGACACACACATACACATATTGAAGGTGTATTGTGTGTGTGTACATGTGACCAAGTATGTGTACATGTGACCAAGTATGTATGCATGTGTGTATATTGTAAACATACATGTATGTATACAAGAGAATGAAAAGTATATATGTATAAATATCTAATGTATGTGCAGAATAGTGAGATTGTGTGTGTGTGTGTATAGTGTGTGAGTGTAATATTAAATATATATGTATATACATACAAAACACCACACACACATACATATAACCACTTGATGGCCTGCCCCAAAATAGTAACAAAGAGGACACTCATTAGAGAAGCTGCCACAAGTTAAGCTAATTGGTAGGAAAATCAGAAAATAATCATGTATACACTATATACAAATATACATATTGTATACACACATGCCACACGAAAATTCAGTCATACAGAAAGAGAGAGTGAGAGATTGAAGGAGTTCTGAGATATTCAAGAGGAGGAAAGCAAGGCAAAAGAGGAGAGAAATCGAAGGAAAATGTGAGAAAAACTACAACCTAACATTTTCTCTCTCTAGAATTTTCCTATGTATGAACTGTTTTAATCCTTGATTTATGTATATATGATGATTAGGGTATACTTAAACTAAGATAAGCATGATTTTAGGTCTTGAAAATAATTAAAAACCTGAAACCTAGAAGAGGCCACCATTAGAGGACCATTGCTCAAGCAGGTCTGAACCAATGGTAACCAAATCATGTTTGGTATAATGGAACCTCAAGAGGACCCTCCAAGTGTTTTAAAAACATCAGACCGCTGATCAAAAAGGCAAAGAAATGACCCTTAAAAACGAAGTTATAGGTTTGGGTTTTGAAACCCAACCTCGCAAACTCGATACAAAAGCAAATTTTGAGAATAGGGGACTTAAACCCCATGATCAGAGAGTCACAACAGAACAAACCCCAGGGGCTTTAAGTAAAAAATGAACCCACACGATCGAGTTGTAGGTTGATGGATAACCTCCACACCGAACGGTTGAGCTCAGTTTGAGCTCTAAAACCAATGCTAAACCCTTCCATGATGCCTTGGAAACAATCTGAAATGAAAACAAGTGGGGAATGATTCGAACAGAACTGCACAAAATTGAAGCTTTTTAGCTTCGAAAATTAGGGCAACCAGGGGGGTCGTGGGGAAGACGACACTGAGTCGACTCGCGACTCGCTTGAAAACGGTGAGTTGACTCGGGACACGTGTAAAGAGACGGGAGGGCCACCGCATTATTGGAACGACGACGTTTCATGTTAGTTTTAAATTTTAAAACATTAGGGTTGACGTCATCATAACGTCAACATCACGTGTTAAACCGACCAAACCAGTTGGTTCAATAAAAACCGGACCAGTTCACTTAAAATGGAACTGAACCCACTGGTTCAAACCAAAGGTTTGCAAAATTATATTTTGACCCCAGAAATTCTGGAAAATTCTACTGTGGCCCAATCGAAATAAATTAAATATTAAATAAATAATATTTAAATGAAAAACCTTTCAAAAATGCCCCCTACGCCATAAACAAGGCAAACGAAGTCCAAATAAAGTAAACAAATAGTGTATTTTGACTATCTTGGGCATTTCGGATCCAATGGTAGGGTCCATTTCACAAGATAAGACTCCAAAAATAAGACACGCTAAAAATACAAAAACGACCAAAAGGCCCCTACTGCCACCAAACTCAAACAGAGTCCCGCGAAAGTCTAAATTGACTTTCTTCGACATTCTGAACCCAATGGTGGAGTCCAAATTTTGAAACAAAGTACGAAAAAATATGACATGTAAATAAGTAAATGACCATTTTGCCCTTTTAAACACAAAAGTCCTGAACTAAATTCTAAGAAAGCCTAAACCGACTTTCTTCGACGTTCCGGACTCAATGGTGGAGTCTATTCAACCAAAAGAGATGTCTAAAATAAAATGACATAAAATTTGATGAATAGCATCAGTCAAGTGGATACGAATTGGAACATTGCCGAAGTACAAAACTAAGGCACGTAGGTTGAAATGAAATACAGAAAGACACGACGCGTAAACATGTGAAGTAATTAAATTTAATTTAAAGTTAATGGAGCTACCAGAAGAGTATAATTTTAAAAATTTAAATTTTACTTTCCTAACACGCTAAATTGTGTTTTAGGTCGAAAATACAAGTAGACGATAATGGATAGGAAACAGGAAGAATTTATGATCATGACCAAGGCTTAAAGGGCAACCGATAAAAAGCAACAAGAGTCCATGGCAGACTTACTATGGCAACAAAAAGTGATTGCTAGAAAAATAAGGATTGCCTAAGTCAACCAAAATTGTTTCGGTTAGGCCAGTTCATATACAAAACTCCAACAAAGGCACAACTTGCTGAAGCGAAAATTAAGGAACAAGAAAAACACTGAAACCTTGAGTGAATGGCTTCGGAGGTAATATTTATTTACCATTAAAGTACGTGATACAATTATAATTAGTTAGGCCTACACAATCAAATGGTAGATTTAAACCACAAGTTGACTTGAATATATATGAAGTTTATGAGATTCTCCTAAACTATTTTAGGTTGAAAGAGGGAAACGGAAGGGAGAAAGCAGCACAGTAGAGCCAACTTGAAAAGTATAAGGTGAGTAATCCTAGTGTTGGAAGTGGAGATTTAACTCCATATATTCGATGAAGTTTTAAGTTCAAGTTATGTGAAGTATTTGAATATCAAATTCAGTTTTTACAAGGTTCCTGTTTTAAAATATTCCGTTATGGCATGCTTGTTAAATATTTTTATATTCAGTTCTTCTCTTGAAATATTTAGCCATGTCCGGGAAAAATGCAAATCTCTTTAAATATTCTGAATTTGATTATTCCAAGTATTTGAAATACTATTGCAGAAGTTATACATTTCATGTTTTAAATACTCATGAAAAGTATCTATTGAATAAGCCATGTGATGGAATGTTTTATAAGATAAATGGTGTTTAAAGCACCACACTGTGACGTTGAAATCCTTCGGGATTCAACTATGATACGAAGAAATGCCCAGTAGAAGGATCTAATCCCCTAGGCAAATGAGATATCTCCATCATAGCATTGCAGTAAAACGGGAGTCTAGTTCGAAACAGATTCCACCTAATCAAAGAGAAAAGATGACAAATGACTTTTGGAAATGGAAACAGGTTTTTACCCCCATTTTATTATGCATGTTCATATGTCCTTGAAATGTATATACTCTACTTGAAGAAATGCATGCTTAGCTTCAATACCTTAAATGTTTCAAAGCTATATGTTTTAAGAACGCATAAATTTTGTGTTCTAAACGTACGAGCAATTGGTAGTGAGTATCTTATAAACTCTCATGTGCTAAACCACTACCAATTGAAAACCCCATGATGAATACAGGAATTACTCACAAGCTTAGATTAGCTTACCCGAATTTATTCAGACCCCCCTTTCAGGTAACTGACGGCAGACTAATTTTGAAGACGTTGATGATGAGTCTAACCATTTTTGGGAAGACTTGTTTAAATAGTTTCTTAGGAAAACCATATGAACTGTAATAATACATTTTGTATTAACAGACAGTGTAAGGATATGTATTAAGCCCCTCGGGTAGTGGATATGTAATGCTATTAAAGTTTTTAAGTTTTTAGTTATGCTCTAAATGTATGATCATGTGTACCATTGTGAAGAGCGGCAGTATCGAACGGATGTGCAAATTTTAAAATAAGAAAAGAAAAAAAAAAAAAAAAAAGTTTTCACACTTCCGTAACCACAGGCCGCACATCTATTCAATACCGCTGCGTATGCGAGCCTTGTCCTGAGGCCCTCGGGCCAAATGGCGGCAGTCGCGACTCGAGATCCGTAAAGGGTGGATTTCGGGTCGTGACACACCATGCCATAATGTAATCTTAATAAAGCATCTTATCCACACATGAAGCATGCTTCAGACAATATATTACACAATAACATTCCAATCATCAAATTCCTTCATCAAGGGTACATGCCATGCATAGTTCACTTAAACAAATGCTTTAAGTTACACATTTCATAATCTCAACAATTCTCAAAAATATAATTCACATATTATGCTAGCACACGGAATATACATATAGTCATGATCCACACCCATCACTTAACCAAACTTTCAAAATAAAAGATAACAAGAAACACATAAGCATATAAGCAATCAAACAAATATGTGAATCATCAAGTCAACATGGCAATTATTCATAACTTAATCATATTTCTTACTTAGCACAATATATCATACCTGACGGGTCGGTCTCAACCCAAGAATTCGTACTCGTAGCAGTAGCGGAACTAACAGTAAGAATGCAAAAGGTCAAACCACCTTCTCTTTGCCTTTCAGTGTTCCTAAAATCATGAAATATAACTCAGTTCATTTGCCACCTGAATTATGCTATTCATCAAATTTTATGTCTTTATTTTATGAGTTTCTATTTTGCTAAAATAAACTCTACTATCGAGTCCAGAACATCGAACAAAGTCAGGTTAGGCTTTCGCGAAATTCAATTTGGACTTCTGTACTAAAAAGGGTAAAACGGTCATTTTACACTTTTACGAGTTCTCACATTCTGAGACCTCTTTTCAAAAATCAGGACTCCACGATTGAGTCTGGAATGGTTGAGATAATAGATTTTCACTATTTGTTTACTTAAATCGGAGTTCGTTTGACTATATTTTAACTCAAGGGCATTTTGATAATTTTTAATGTTATTACAGGTCTTTTATTTTTTAGAACCCCGTCTCTACAAAACGGACCTCACCATTGGTCTCAGAATGGTCGAGATAGTCAAAATATACTAATAACTTGTCCCATTTGGACTCCGGACCATTTTGTGATATTTAAAATATTTAAAATAATTAAACTAATTAATTAATATTTTATTCAGGGGGGTCAAACTATTATTATTAAAAGTTCTGGGGGTCAAATTTGAATTTCCAAAAGTCCTAGGGGCCAAATTAGAATTTCAAAAAGTTCTGGAGTTAAATTGAAATTTCAGAATTCCCTATTCCAAATCCGAATAGTCAAACAGTGGCTAAGCCCCAAAACAGGGATAGGATATCTCTATTCTTGATTTCAATTCCAATTTAAATTTCTTAACCCTGTAGCCAAACACCCCCAATCCCATTTTAAATTTAAAACACACGGCTAACACGTGTAGGGTGGGTCGGTCTTAACCCGACCCGAACTGACCCAGACCCGAACCTGACCCAAACCAAATCCTGAACAGTGCCTTCTTCTTCCCAACTTTCTAGTAGGGTAACCCTAGGGTTCCGTCGCCATCTCCGGCGACAGCGACCTAATTCCGACAATATTTCATCAATTTTTAAATGCGATTTTCTTCAGCTTTTCAAGGGAATCACATATCTTAAGTTTGTTTTTGATTTAGTTCATCAAATATCCATGAATCTGAGGAAGACCGTGGCTCCAACCAACTATGTTTTCATGATTTCAAGCTTGGTTTTTAATTGTTTTGACTCCTATTCATTTCTAATGGATTTCTACATCACAAAGGAACATTTCCTCATCATTAAAACCAAGTTTTAAGCAAAATTTTCCAAACAACCGATTATCACCCCCACTTGCAACTCCTATTTTCTAACTCATTTCTACTCCATTTGATCTGATTCTTTTTGCATTAGCTTTTGTTTTTCATGCTCTACAAGTCCTTTTATTTCAATCTGTCATTCATGCAAAAAAATTTATAAAACAGAAACTATGCAAGCATACCTATTTTCTGGAATTCTCTCTATTGCAGTTTCTCTCCTCTTCTTTCTCTCCCTTGGTTCACCCTCTGAGCTTCTCCCAATGTTCACGAACTCCCCAGTTCAGCCTCTCCTTTCTGATTTCTTTCCTAACCCAAACACACATATACATATGCATCATCACCCGACTACCCCTTTCTCTCTCTACCCACGGCTAGGCCTACACACACTCAACACACCTGACACACACACACAACCACTTGCATGCATAAGTCACGCCACACACACTGCCACACACAATCTACATATATATATATATGTGTATATATATATATAGATATATACACACACATTATATTTAAACACACCCACTAACACAGCCATGCACAACCACACATGCACCCACTTGTCTGTACACACAACAGCCCCCCATACTCCCTTGTGTGTTGCACACTCAACCTGCACACACACACGGTTGGGGCACACACGTGTGATATATATATATATATATATATATATACACAACCTGCACACACACGGTTGGGGCACACACATGTGATATATATATATATATATACAACCTGCACACACACACGGCTGGGGCACACACGTGTGATATATATATATATATATACATATTTATGTTTAATTGTATTAAATATATATATATGTGCACATAACTTACATATATAATATATTTGCACATATACATGTATGTGTTCCACTATATATATATATATATATATCCACACTTACACAATACATATTTCATATTTAAAAAAAAAAAAAATTCCATTTCAAAAAAAAAAGAATTCAAATCTTTACATGATCACTTTTAGTCGAGAGCAATGATGATGGTTGGTCAAGTATATCAAGCAGTTGGTGTACTCGCTCTGCTATTTTTATTAAACAACGTTTCCAACAAGCTGACTATCCTTGTACTAAAGTAGATTGCACGATATTGGAATTGCCTCCGACTGTGATATGTAGATCTGTATTGAGCATCGACAGTGATGTTATGTCCACATATTCGATCTGCATACTATTGACTGATTCGTTGCCCATCTGAATTGCAGAACGAAGGAGTTTTCCGTTGAAGGAACCTGAGCGAAGAGATCCATAAAGTGTTGTAACCTTGATCGACGAGTTTCGCGATCTCGAACAGTTTTTCGCGACTGCCTCTTTATTGATGTCATGATACATATACATCTATTGAAGACAGAAAATAAAAATGTAGCTCCTCTTTAAGTTCCTGAGATATGGGTAAATTAAAGCCATAAATCACTATGATCTTGTGTTTTGCCTTTTTCTTGGATACACCTATCTCTTTGTAGGACAAATGCCTCCCATAGCTCTTTTGAGTATTCTGAGGAACTATATACTGATTTTGCTGGTTATCCTGTGGGGAAACTGCAAGCTGCCCACCCTGAGAAGAAACTACAAAGTTAGCCAATGGCCTACAAGAAACAGCAACTTACTGCAGCGAGTTAAAAGCGGGATCCTAAATTTTGTGAGCTGCCAGTAACCCATTGTGCAGAATTGCTAGGCGTATTTGAGACGGTTGAGTTAGTTTGAAGCTGCGACATAAGTTGTGCTTGGGGATTGAATTGATTACCCAATTGCTGCGATGAATGAGCAGTTTGCTTGGGGGCTTGATGACGATAACCCTGTGGCAGGATTATATTATCAAGTGCAGCATTCAGAGGTAATGAGGGCCTTAAGGAGGAAAACCCTAAATGTAGCTAAACACTTTCTAAGCCAGAAGGCTTTTCTTTGGCAGGTACTTCAGAAGCTAGAGTAGCAATAAGCTCAGGTGTTAAATTTACTCCAGCTTGGGCTATTGCTCCAGTATTAGTTTGATCTAACTAGCTGCACAGGTTGCTAAGCATAAGACCCAAACAGATCAGAACCCATTCCAGCAATGTCTCCTACATTGTCACCAGCATTATCTACAATCACAGCTGGGTTACGCGGATCATCTTTAGGGATGTTTCGTTCAACTTTACCGATAAGGTCAGCACCAACATCAGCTGCTTTTGTATATATACCACCCCCAACTCTTCCAAATAGTGCCATTGATGAACCCCCAAGACCATAACCAGTAATATTCAATCAGTGGCCTGAGGAAAGGAGCAACTCTTTCAAGACCCTCGAGATTTGCAAGTGATTGCACAAAAGCAATGGGTATCATGTAAAAGAACACCAGAGCAAATACTAATAACGATATCACAAGCTTGCGGATGCTAAGAGATACAAAGGGGATAGCCAGATTCTTCCAGTACACATCACGAGGTTTAGGGGCCCAATTTGTTAACCATAGTGTGGGATTCTTGCTTTGTTGTGTCTGTGCACACACGGCTGCTCTCCATCATGATTTAAATGAAACAAAGGCAGCTGCTTCTACTGATAGGTTTCACCCACTCGTCATCACATTTTTCAAGCTTGACAATATCTTTGGCAGCCAAGCAGAACATACTTTCTCTTTTATTTTGATGATCATCTTTACCGCTACCATCAACTGGAGTACTTGAATCAAAGCATAAAATAATAGCAAAGGGAGTCAACTCATTAGGACAAGCAGATTGATTGTCTATCAATAGAATATAATCGCTCTGATCCGTCAAGGAACTGGGAATGCAGTACCCCTTTCTGTCATTGACTGTCGTGAAGTGTTTAAAATCATTGGAACTGTTTAAATTTTGAAGCATCTACTCATCTAACAAAGCAGCCTTCTCCATCCACACTTGTACATTGTGGATGCGTGTGTCATCCAATTAAATAATCAGATCACCAGGAAATCAGATCACCAGGAGACCAAAAACCCAGAAGAAGGCGATGTAGAAAACACATCCAAAACTCGTAGGCCTTGTACCGGAATATCTCGGGCTCCACAAGCTTGATGGGCAGCTGTTGATCTTGATGAGCCCACGGCCGTGCTTGTAGTAGGTTACGGCAAGGGCGGTCTTCTTGCGGCCGAAGCATTAGATGGACTCGATCGGGGCCGCCATGATTGCGGGTGTCGCCTTTCTCTAACTCTAGGAAACGAGGAGAGTGAAATAGGAGTCGAGGGTTTTCTGCCAAACTGGCTTTTGTGATAGCGGCAGTGGAAGGCGACGACGGCGTGAACGGTGGTGGTGGCCTGAGTCGACTACTTGCGACGAGGGGAGTGGACCGATAGATTTGATATTGAGAGGTTGCTGTGAGATAGATCACAGTGGGTGTGAAATGATAGAAAACTTCAGATCTCTTTTTTGATGTTCAAGAAAAGAGATATGTGGAGGTGTGAGTATTTTCTCAATAATAGAATCAATGCACCTTCTGATGGTGCTAAGATTTTTTGATCATTCAGGCAACTTTCCAGTGGTCTTCGCAACAGAGGATTTAGGAGTCCCAACCTTCGCCGCGGCAAAGAGAGCCCATATATGTAATCAGAGCAGTCAAGCGAGAGTGAGAGTGGGGTTCTTTTAGTTCTGTGATCTGCACTCTTTAGCAACACTGGACTGAAGAGTTGGAGGACCACAAACAATAACACCGACATCAATGTGTCCCCAATGCTCTGCTATAGATTCGAAAATTTCTGCGTTAACAGAAGGCTTTTTGGTTCGATTAGTGACGATTTCTGCAACAAATCTGCAACTTGATCTGGAGGTTGCGCTATAGTGGCCATGACCAGATCTGCGAGAAAGAGAGAAACCCAAGCAGTTTCCGCCCTTTGAGGTGGCGTTAGAAATCCAAAGTCGGCTTTGTCAAGGAGAGAAGCGGAGAGAGTGTAGCTGGAGATGGAGCCGGCGCTGAACCCAGTTTTATGCACAACGGCGGCCTATAGAGCGTCATAGCACCCGGCATGAGCACAATTCCTTAGTCCTCGGTCAGACGGTCTATATGTGCCTGCATTCTGGGCGTCGAATTCATCGACCTTTGCTGAGGCTCTGACCGGTCGCATTTGGATAATATAACAGAGCAGCTTTGGCGATTATCGCCATCGAAATTTTGTAGAGAAAGAGAGAGAAATATCAGGGCAGGCTTTTCAAAAAGCAGTCAAATTCAATATTAAAATAATGGTCCTGAATTTCAATGAATCTCATATTCGATTCAAAAGATTTTGACATTGGTGCTCATATTGATATGTGTGTGTATATATATATATATATGTATATACATATATATTTGTATATATATAATGTTGCAACTACTCTATAGAGTTTGAACTCTACGTTGATGTTAAGGAATTCAATCCATTTCAATCTTGTTTAGTATTTATATAATTATATTAAACGTGAAAAAATTTAAATAATCATTAGCTAGAAATATTAGTTATAAAGAATGAAGCATGTTGACTGTCGTTCCCACAGATATAGACGACGGCAAACTGATGCTGTAAAAAATAGTATCGACGGTGATTCGGCGAGAGGGACCTGCAAAAAAGAGAAAGAGGACCTTCCGATGATCAAGTCAGTAAACAAAATATAAAATATAATAAATATGTGTAAAAAACAGTGATTGAATGTTCCTTTGAGCGTACTTGGCTCCTTTATTTATAGAGTTGATGTAATATCCCGACCCGGGATACGTCACGTATACCGAGGTAAGTCGGTTATCTAGTGTAACTTGAACGGTAAGATATGTATATCATGGTATTTCATGAAAACGTATGACTGGAAACTGTAAATGATGGAACTGAATGACCAAGGCTGGGTAACACCCGAGCACCACAGGGCGTTGCATCGTAATACGTGCATGCACGTATTTCCATGCATGCATACGTGAACATAGATGAGTAGCTCGATTAAAATGAATGTATGTAAATATGATTAAAAACGGATTTATACCCGTACACATGAATATATATACATGTATAAAACATGTATTTTATGTGTATATGTATACGTGTATAATGTAATGTATTATACATATATTATGTATATATGTATATGTAAAAGAGATAAAAAAAAAAAAAAAGGAAAAGAAAAGGGGAAAAAGGGGGCTGTTATCAGCCGTGAGTGTGTGAGTGGGTGAAGATATATATATATATATATATATATATGTAACAAGAGGTGTGTGTGTGTGTGTGAACGGTTGTAGATGTGTGTGTAATTAGTTGAGTGTATAACACTCAATAGGGAGTGGGGGTGACAGAAAGTGGGTGATGGAGTGTGTAAGAAGATCTCAGGGCATGGTGAGGTCTGACTAGAGAGAGAGAGAGAGAGAGAAAGAGGGGCCGGTATTGATAAGTGCACATATGCATTGTGCACGGCCAAGTTTGAAGGTGAAAAACAAAAGAAAAAAGAGAGTTTTGGAGTGAGAAGGAAGGGGAACAAATCTGGAGTAGAGGCGCGAGGAAGAGGGGCTCAACACCAAGAGAATCCGAACTTGGAGGTAAGCCACTGTTTCTGTTTTGAAACGTTTTAGCATGATTCGAATTATTTTGAATATAGGGTCTAAACAAGCATGAAATATGGAACTAAATGCAAAAGGAATGATAGAAAAAGGTTAAGAAACCAAAGAGAAAATCCGAGTTGCAGGTGTGATGAATAATCACGGGTTTTATGAAAAACTAGGCTCAAAACTTGTTTTAAGTTTCTAGAAACAACCTACATTAATGCAGAAACACATTAGAGATCGATTAGGATCAAAACAGTTGAGAACACAGCATGAGATTGAGAAATTACAGTTGGCTGAAGCCACTGTTTTTCTCTATTTCGTGAAGTATTAGTGGCTCATGTTGAAAACTGAGTTTAGAATATAGATCTATATGAAAAATAGAAGGAAATGGCATTTAAAAGTGGTTGAAAAACGATCGAAAATCCGTGACAGTCGCCGAAGAAGACGACTGTTCACCATCGGAACCCTACCGGAGCAGTGGGGAAGACGACCGAAAAGTCGTGGGGGCTATCGGGTCAAAACTAAAACGGATCCGAGTTCGGATCGGGTCGGGACCCGACCGGAAATGAAATGGGAACAATACTGTGTCGTTTTATGTTTGAAAATTAAATGAATTGGGCTTGTTTGGCTATGGAGACAGGAAATGGAAATTGGGTTTGGGCTTATTCCAACCACGGATAAGGATAGGGACTGGGTTATTAGAATCCGGTTCTTGAATTAAACTGAACCGTTTGGTTCAGGGGAGGACCGGACCGGTTTAGGGTTTCTAGCCGTGAGCCCACTGGTTCAGACCGGAACTTAGGAAAATTTCATTTTGACCCCAAATGTTTTAAGAAATCCCACTAAGGCCCAAAAGGAAAATTAATTAAATATTAATTTTTACAAAAATGCCCCTAATTCAAATATGGGTCAAACGAAGTCCAAACGAGGTAAATGAATAGTCAAAATTTATTATGTCGGACGTTCTGAGTCCAATGGTGGGGTCTGTTTTACGAGATGAGACCCTAAAGGATAAATACCGTAAAAGTGCAAAATGACCATTTTGCCCTTTTTAGTACAAAAGTCCAAATGGAATTCCACAAAAGCCTAAACCGACTTTCTTCGGCATTCCGGACTCAATGGTAAAGTCTAAATTAGTATTTGAAATACTTATGATGGAAAGGCATAAACTTTGATGAATAGAATCTATTCTAAAACGTATTCACTGATATATAGGGAACTCGAAAGGTGAGGGTACACTCACGGATTTCTGATCTAGAATCACGATAAAGGTAAGTGGATCACTCTCTCTTACATATGGTGTTTCCACAAGCCAAGTTCATTCTTTTACTGCCAAACTCGTACTCTTGAATGTATTGATATCCTTGTGTCCACAATTCTATATTTTCCTATCTTGTGGACATTTGATTGACTGATGTATCATTGTTATCATGTTTCACTGTGCCTTGAAAGTACCTCATGTTATTGCCATCCACAATGTGATATTGTTCTATCTTGTGGACATTGATTGACTGTTGTATCATTGTTATCATGTTGAACCATGCCTTGAAAGGCGTACTGTTATGCTTTCATTGAATCTATGATATTCCATTTATTACTTCTATGGAATCACGAATGATCATGATATGTTATGAATACCGGATTTGTGCTCAGTCACAACATCCATCCGATGCTTCTGTATTGACTGGGGACCTAAGGGTCAAGTCCATGAATGGACAGGTGGCAAGAATGAATTCCTCGAAGGCTTTCCACCGGCAATTGACTGGCATGATCACTGGCATTTCATTGCATTTCCACTGGCATTTCATTTGCAATTTCACTGGCATGTTACAGAATAAAAGCATCTCTTATGACTGACAGAACTTGATTGTTGAATGGCACTATCCCTTATGATTCTTCAAGTCTCGAAGGACTTGCATTGATTGATTTGATTGTGATCGGTTCATTGTGGCAGTACTTCATTGTGGTTATATTATCATTGAACTTCTTCATATTGATATTATACCCAGTACTTCTGATTGTGTATTGTGATTACTGTTCATTGGCCCTCGTGGCAATTGTTTTCATTGGCCCTCGTGGCAATTGTTTCCATTGGCTATCACAGTATCTTATTCTTATGATTGGCTATCATAATCTTATTCATGGATTCATTGATCATCGATACCAGTGTTGGAGATCCGCATTTACTTACTGAGCTTTGTAGCTCATTCCACCCCACTTACCCCCCATTTCAGGTGATGACGCTGCGAGACCCCAATAGGAGTCTGAGAGCGTAGGGGGACATTTTGAAGTACGGTATCAGTCTACGTTAGTTCTCCCATGTATTCACCACCCCCGGGTGCTGGTTACGTTTAGTTCTCATTTTGTCTTATGTAGAACTATGTCATGTATTTAATAGACTTTCACTGTTTAAATTATTTAAAAGACTTCCGCTGGATTACTGTAATTGATAAAGACTTCCATTGTTCATTGTTAAAATTTTTAGTACATTGCATATTAGTACTACGATACAGGAATGGAAAAAGTAGGGACGGCCTTTGGGTCGGCCCCGCGACACGAGATCCGCATAGGGTGGGTTTCGGGTTGTGACAGTTGAGAGTCCTTTATTTTAGCAGTTTCTTATATTGAATAGAATTCCTTTCTTGCTTGACAAGGTTAAGGAAGATGTGATAATCCTCTTAATTGGAGTAGGATTTCTTTCCGATCTAAAAGACTTGCGCTCCAAGATATATTCCTTGTTCTGAGGTCGGAAATCTATGGAAGACAGTGACCAATTCGGAACCCCTTCTTGCAGATATATTATTTTTCTCACCACGAGGTTTGTAATACATAGGTCGGTACCCTACTGCTCTGGAGGCAGTGTTGGAGGTAGTGTACTGTTCAGTACCCCCTCTATTCTGTTAGTTCTAGAGGCGCAGAGCTCTAGAGGTTCCATATACCTCTGAACCCTCGTGCCTATTTGTTCTGGATAGGAAAGCCTTCCTTGGTCTGCACACGTGTCATATTTGAATTGGTCCGTCATTTTATGGCTCATCAAATATATACATATAATCGAAATCGAGTTCTTAGAAAGAGAATCAAATAATAGATTTCGTATTCGAAGTAAAATCAGAACCGATCCAACCCAAATCAAATATTTTCGGGGTTGAATTAGTTCAATTCTATTATTGTTACGGTTTAATTCTGATTCTTATTTTTAAAAATCGTTCAAATTCAAATTAATTTTAATTTTTTTGTAATCTAACCCATGTACACCTCTACTCTCACAGCTTTCACTCTGTCGGCAAGTAGAACTTCCTCTGTTACCAAAATCTAATCATTTTTATATTATTGTAAAATTTATTTATTTATTTATTTTTGGATGGATAAGCAAGATCTGACCAACCACATTAACATTATGATATTTACTTTCCTACACGTTTCAAAATCATAAGGACTCAAAATTTAATTGAGAAAATGTTATTTCACCTTATTTATTTTGATTACAGTTGATGTGTGATTTGTATCAACTTATCGTGTGGTGGAAAAATAGTTTTTTTCTTATACCTCTTAATAATGTTATATAAAAATTATAATTTGTTAATCTGAGTGATAAATTATATACTTTTATTATATATATAGCCATGTCAAATATATATAACCTGTTGTATATATAATATATATATATATATATAATTTTAAAGTGTGATGTTGTTAAAATAGTTGTATATTTTTAACTAATTTGATTTATATTTATCCATGAATTCAGTGTACGATTATCTATTTTTACACCGGGTATAAATGAATCCCTTGTATTGCTTTGATTTATTCAACAATACCAAATTTAAATATGTTAAAATTTTGGTATAACTTTGAAATTTTTATAAAGTAGGATAATTTCACAACACTCTCAAGTTAACAATTGAATGAGGTATCAGTTTAAATTCAGCCAATTCTTAGAGCTTGTTTCGAATTTCTTTTAGGATAAATTATATTTCTCATACCTGTAGTTTGGATTAGTGTCACTTTAGTCCCTGTGTTTTTAATTTCAACACATTGAGCCTTAAATTTTTTATTTAGTAACAATGTGTCCCAATCACTCAATATTGTTAATAAATCTGATGGAATTTGATCACGCATTGTTTACGTGCATAAGGTTCAAGGGCTGTTAAGTAATTTTATTCATTTTTTGTCTAAACATAAGAACAAAATTAACACACATCTCAAATTATAAGAGTAAGAAGTGCAATTGGCTTGAAAAAAAAAGAAGAAGAAAATTTATAATTTTTTTTACCAAATATTTTTAAAATGATAAAAGAATTTATGAAACATATCTTACATCAAAACAAATTAAACGTTAATATTCCAAGTTTTAAATATTATTTTTACATTCATAAAAAAATAAAAATCAAATGAGTAGAAAAATGAAGGAAATTAAATGCATTGATATAACAATGCTAAATAACAAAGCTAAAAATGTTTAAATAAGATGATTTTTTAGGAGGGCTATTAATTAATGTTTTAAATAAGATGATTATAGTCTTTAATAATGTCTGCATAATGTCTGCAATTAACAAAGGACAAGTAAAAGGACCTAGCATAGAAAGTTCCTTATATCTCATAAAACAATTTTTTTTTTTTTATTATAAAGAGCTAGCATAGACAGAATTTCAGCATATATAGAAAGATTGTTATATATACTTGACGCAAAACATGTACATGCACTTAGATTCCATGCTATGGCCACTTTTCTTATTCTTCCTTTCGCATTTTCCTCTTTCGTTTAATTTCTCTCTATATATAAGTCTGAAAACCATGCAATTACTCTCTGAATTAATTACACAAAGTTCATTCCACACATATCATTCGAGAAAGAGAAATAGAAGTTAGACAGGAAATGACAACTTTACAAAGGTCTTCAAAGTCATTCAGGAGGCAAGGTTCCTCAGGTTCAGTATGGGATGAGAAGCTGTTAGAGGACTTAAATAAACTGACCACACAGAATGTTGATCACAGAGAGCTAAGGCCCTGTCAAAGCGTGAACGGAACCATGACCAGCGGATCAAATGCAGCACCTTCCATTTACGCTCGCAGTTTGTCTGCACCGCCTCAGAACTTGCCGCTTTCTTTCTCGGGTGCTTGTGAAAACCCTCCACCAACTGCTCCGAAACCCAAATCGGAAAAGCATGCTAAATAAATTTCATCGTGACTTCATGAACCTTCACATGCGTGTGACGGTTTATATGATTTTAGTTCTAAAGTGGGTCTTACATGAACTTCACAAAATATTGAAATTATTATGAAATAATTTCTCCCATCTTTGGATACATACATATATATGGTTCTTAATTTACTTCACTCTGTTTTGTTTGCGTGTGACGGCTTATATAATTTTAGTTCTAAAGTGAGTCTTACGTGAACTTCACAAAATACTGAAATCATTATGAAATAATTTCTCCCATCTTTAGATACACATATATATGGTTCTTAATTTACTTCACTCTCTTTTGTTTCTTCTTGCTTCATTTGATGATCAATAATTTTTATCTATAAGCTACCATGGTGAATCAATCTCAAAATTCTCAGGTCATTGTACTATTGACAACATAAACCAATATATATTTGTCTTTTACTTATCTTATTGTGATTTGTTTCGATTTAATTTCTAAATATTGTAGACTTAACAATTTGGTTAACCATAATCCTAATGGAGGATGATAAATTGGGTTCCCTAAGATATTATTATCCAAGTGGTCCAATGCCAAATGGTAATTTCAGGGCAGTAACTTTGTGCAAATTATGCCTAATACCAACTATTTCTTTTTATTGTTTTCATTTTTTGCTTTTTTGATTATGAAAACAATGAAAATTTTAGAAATGTGTGTGTGGGTCATTTTACTTTCTAATGAATTTGAGTTTTTTAAAGAGATATTTAGTAATAGTTTCCTAAAGTACATAATTTGCACAAGGTCCAAATACAAAAAGTTTTTAAGTATTTGGTTGACGAAAATGCTAACCAAGTATAAAAATTCACACCATGCGTGTCACGACCTGAAACCCGACTTATGCAGATTAGGAGTCCGTGATCAGTCACCAAGACCTTTCAATGATCAAATTATTTTTTTAATTATATATTGATCAAATGTAGCGAAATAAATTTTTTTTTTTTTCATATTCATAAAGTAAACCATATAATCTGATTAGTCATTTAACCATTGTCTCCGAATAATATAGTTTCCATGACACAATGCGATAATGAGTGGTTTTAAATTACACAACAGAACTAGTTTGTTAATAACATGTCTAAAACTCGCATAGTCAAAAATTATCTAATCCATTTTCAGTTAAGATCCATCAAAACAACTTGCTTCATCCTTTGAGCACTCAGTTTGCATTACCTGAAACAAGCCTGTCTAATCCTTGCTTGAAAATATGGTAAACATCTGTAATGAGCTCAACAATTTCGTGAGAATTTCATAACATGCCAAGTGTTTGAAAACTATTATGTAGTTCTATTTTGAAATATCTATATTCATTTAGAAATGGAATACGTCATATCCAAGTCTATAATTAAATCAAAGCACAAGAGTTCAATAAATAATATCAAATTTATTTTCAATAATTCTTAGTTCAATCACACTAAGTGAGGAAAGGCATGAAATTGGTGAAGGAATGAGGAGTTGCAAGCTTAGATAGTGAGAGAATGATAAAAAATGAGAAAATCTATCCAAACAAAGTAAGAACGCTCTTCTTCAAATTCCTTTTAAGTCTATCTAGTTTTGTAGTTAATTTTATGTATACATGGTGATATATAGAAGTGATTTGAGTGAGGATTGGAGAGATTAGAATGAATCCCATAACTAATCTTAATACCACCAGCAAAACTAGTTCAACTTTGAAAAGCCATAATTTAATCAATTTAAGTCCAAATTAAGTGAGATTTAGGTTTAAATTGAAGATCTAGATGTCTAATTTCTATTAAAATTGGTTTTACATGTAAACTCTAAGCTGATTTTGATTTATGAATTTTTAAAGTAAGGTGGTCAAAATTGGAAATTTAGTTGATGTAAAATAGTCCACTTCAAACTATCACATCTCTATCAATTCTTTGAATTAAATTCTGAAATTTTGCAGGGATGTATATATATATATATATATATATATCTTAGCTTTAATTCGATTTATTATAAGAATCATTTGGCCATAAGATGGGTTGGATATAGTGATTTTACTAAAACTATCTAGATTCTGACCTTAGTGAATTGATTGACTTATATCTTGAGCTGTAGGTAGAATTTTTAGGTGATTCTAGATCTCAATGAAATTAGACTCCATATTTAATGTTGTTGGAAATTTTCATTAAATTTGAATAGAGGAATTGAGAGGAAATCGAATTTGAATGTAGGGGTACTACTGCCTAGGAAATTCTGAAAAATCTAAACTTTCAAGGTTACTGTCCACTTAAAATTGCTTCATTTTTCCTTTCACCTTCTTAATAGTTTAGTTTATGTCATAACCACACATAATTAGGGACACTAAACAGAACTTAAACATATTTTTGGTGGCCTTGGATATGTATGTTATACATTGAGATTCTATTGGTTATAATAAACTCAATGATGAAACCTGTTTAACCAAATAAAGCTCATAAAGTATAGGTTCTTAAGAAATTTAGCATTAAAATAGTATTCAATAAGTGTTAATTACCTTTGTAGGACCTGAAAAGACTAAGGAGCATCCAAAAGGAACTAATTATCTAAGTGTTAAGCAAATGTGAGTAACCTTGGACCTTGAAATGGAGACTTTCCATTAAATATAGTCTCTTATAGTTTTATAATATTACGAGCAGTTTCTTTCAGCTTATTAATGTATTTCAAATAATTATACTAATTGTTTCAACTTTATGACCGTTTTCAGAATATCAAGTTGAATCTTTGAATTGCATGTGTTTAAGAAGCATCTCTTTAAATAGTTTATAGCATGGATTACTAAAGAATATTTTGCAAGTATATTTCTTAACATGAAATCAAACGCCATAAAATGTTCATGACAAATAGTCATGCCCAGTTGGAGGGTTAAGCCATATTCATAATATAGTCATACCCGGTTGGGGGGTTAAGCTAGGTTGTGTAAGCCTAGAGCTCTACATTACACTTAGTCACCTAGGTGACTTGTCAGGCCCCGAATTCCCGCAAACCCGAGGAGTGAGTTAAACGAAATAAGAAAATAAAATAAAAGACAATCTAACGGATTTAATTAAACAGGCATTCAATTCTTCAACATATAAATACATTCGATAGACATATTGTTCACATTAGTTGGGCTTATGCCCTTACATTTCAAAATATGCCTCCAAGGGTCAATTACACTTCTAAATCCTTTCCCCTTCTTTTTGTCAAGATATCATCAAATCTCAAGTAGCAGGGGCGTCATCTGTAATATGGTATCCCACGAATGGGTCAGCTCAACTGCTGGTATAATACAATGCTAATGCAAGGAACCAAATTAAGGCTGTGGCATGTGCAAGTGTACAGTTATATCTACATGTCATCCAATTCATCCATATCATGTACTGACAAGATTCGTAACGCATTCATACAAACTCTACGCCACATCTATGAATTCCTTAATGCGATGTTATAAAAATATGCGTGACACACCCATGCGACTCTATGCCACACCCATGTCTCGTTTTCAGAACACATCCGATGGATCCTGAGTACCAACACCCGTTCACGAAACACATCCGTTGGATTCTAGGCACCAATGCAATGGCCAATTTTGGGTTTTTCACCACAGGATCTATACCCTCATAATGCATAGCACCACGTGTTCAACCCATACTATGTCTCAAGGAATCACACTATGCCAATATGCTCTGATTCCACCATGCAACAATGCAATCTCATCAAAGCATTTCATCCACATAAGAATTATACTTTAAATGATGTATTATGCTTAAAACATCAATCACATTTAAATCACAGTTTTCCTTCCTCATGTGTGCATGCTATATATATTTCCATTTGAACACTTGCTCGAGTTACACATTCATAATCTTAACAATTTTTAAAGCACATAATCACATAAGGTACCAACACATGGAATATACATATGGTCATGGTTCACATATTATCACTTAACCAAACTTCCAAGAAAATAACAGGGAACACATAAGCATATAAACAATCGAATAAATATACGAATCATGAGATCAACATGAAAATCAATCCTAAACTTAATCCTATTCCTTACTTAACAAAATATCATACCTGATGGGTTGGTCTCAACCCTAAGAAACCGTGCTCGCGGTGTAGCCGAACTAATCAATGAGAATGCAGTCCTTTTCACTGTCTCCAACCGGAAGGTCTAGATTGCCTTCTCATTTCCCTTCGGTGTTCCTAAAATCATTGTGACACAACTCAGTCTTTCTCTACTTGAATTATTCTATTCATCAAATTTTATGTTTTTATATCATGAATTCCTATTTTACTAGAATAAACTCTACCATTGGGTCCGGAATGTCGAATAAAGTGGGTTTAGGCTTTTACGAAATTTAATTTGGGCATTTGTACTAAAAGGGCAAAATGGTCATTTTGTACTTTCACGAGTTCCTATTTCTTGAGGCATCCTTTCATAAATCGGACTCTATCGTTGAGTTCAGAATACTTCGAAATAATAAAAATTCACTATCTTTCTATTTTAATCGGAGTTCGTTTGACTAGTCTTTGACTTAGGGGCATTTTGGTCATTTTTGGTGTTCTTACGGGTCTTTTATTTTTTGGGACCTCGCCTCATAAAACAGACTTCACCGTTGGATTCAGAATGTCCGAGACATAGAGAAAACACTAATGACTTGTTTAATTTGGACTTTGGGTCGTTTCGGCATATTTAATTTAATTAAGTAATTAATCAATATTATTACATAATATATCTATTTTGTGCCCATAATATGACACGGGATTGTCCTGTCATAATTGGTTAAACGCTTCACTATTTCCCCCAAGGTTCATGGTTCAATTCCCAAGGGGACGTTGCCCCCTTTTTAATTTTTTTTTTTTGATTTAATTAATTTCATTTGATATATATATATATATACATATATATGTTTCGGTATTTTAAGCCATAAGGGCCTCAGTGGCCCAGTGGCTCGGGTCCCCCCCTTCTTCTCATGCGCCTCAGGTTCGATTCTCAGCAGCAGCGTGCACTGCTTCTTCAACCCCTTTTTTTTTTTTTCAATTAAATCAGTTGAAGCAGTGCAGCGCCCAGCCCACTGCTCCCTCAACGGCCCACTACTACTCCCAGCCCAAGGTCCAGCCCGCTTCCTCTTCTTCCCCCCACGCTTTTCTAGGCAACAATTCCAGCAGCTCCGATCATCACTTCAGGCGCCGGTGGTCGGAGAAACTAAATTTTCAGAATTTTTTTTCTACACTTTTCTTACTGTTTTGGAGCCATCGTTCATCCTAATTCATTCCTAACCATTTTTAAAACATTTAGATGGCCATTAAGTCTTCAAACTAGATGAAACAGCCCTACTCTATAAAAAAAAAAAATCAGTTTTCCGATCGTCCCATTTCTACCTTAGTTCTAACCTATTTTCTTTGTGGTTTTCTTCCAAGGTTCCTTATTTTCTTCCTAGGGTAATATTATACTATCATTCACAAGATTTGTGCAAGTTTAAAATAAAATCTAGAATTTTTTAAAAAATAAATAAATAAATTTCAGAGAAAAATTTCAAGACTTACCTCCTATTTTTCTACTTCCGAATACTTCTAAATCCTCCCGACTTTACGGTTTCTCCACAACGCTTTTTTCTTTCCTATTTTCTCTCTAACTCAAATGCACACATGTATATAAATACACATCACCACAACTGCCCCCCTCTCTCTCTCATCTGATTTTTCTCTCTCTCTCTCTCTCTCTCTCCTATTCTCTCTACATCAGACCCGCACGCCTTCAGGTCTGATTTCCTGCTCTTCTGAATCTCAACCTTCACACGCAACACTCATATACAAGGACATATGCATATATATATATATATATCCATGTGACAACACACACACACACACACAGAGACTCTCTTCCCTTGCTCAGCCCACCGTTTTCTCCTTTTTCTGATTTCCTTTTTACTTTCTTTCTTTTTATCCCTGCTCCCATTTAATGCTTGCTTGCTTTGGATGTTACACATATATGATATATATATTATATCACACACACACACCACAGCAGCATACACACACACAGTCGATGCCCCACACACACACACAATTGCCTGTTGTCTCCTACTTGTGATATATATATATATATATATATATATTTAAATACATGTACATACATATAACATATACTATCATACACATATACATACATACATTTATTTAAATGAAAAGTTTATTCCAAAAAAAAAAAAATTTGGATTTCTATATGACTATTCAAGATAAAATTAAAGAAAGATGGACATATATGATTTCATTGCACAGTTTATAGATACAGCTTCATGCTTATTATGTTTTACTCTTACAAAGCTGTTTAGTAAAAGAGTTTGCATAATTCTCTAATTATCTTATGATCAGTTATATGTATATGATTTATAAATGCTAATAGCTTTAGTACAAATCTTTTACCTACCATTTGTGAAAGTTTATGAAAGAGGTTTTTCTAAAAACAATAATAGGGAACTCGAATTACTCACGAGCTTTTCATAAAGCTCACAAGGTTATTATTCTGTACATTTCAAGTGGAGTTTTAGATAATTTAGCTTGAATGAAGAGAATTTAATTACAGTAATTTTAGAAAATTGATAATTTCGATACCTTTTGTAGGAATAGCCAAAAAAAATTTGTAAGTTGTAATATTCAGACACTATTATACAATGTAATGTTTAGTTGTGCTCAACCATAATTAAGTTTCAGCTACTTTATAAAGTATGAATGTATGGAATATATATACTAGATAAGAGGCATTATGTTGGTCACCTCATTAACATACTATAAGAGAGTTAGTATATTGATAAGGTGTTTAACTGGCCGGTCATTAACTCTAATCCGCACAGAGTGGTTCTGGGATGTGATAGTGACCACTTGTATGCCATTTCACTCGCACATGCTTACACGTATTACCATATGTTTTTACATTTGTTTAGAAGTTCCTACAGGGGTAGTTGTATTAACCCCTACTAGACGCAATAACAAGCAATGAGACTGCAATGAGTTAAAGGACTATCTTGATACCATTTTTGAAGATTTCATTTTACACATTTTGAGCATTCCCTCTCATGTGGATACATGTACATAATCCTCATCTTTAAGAAGATTTTTTGCATGTAAATGTCTTTTGTAAGGGGTTGTATTTTTGGGTAACACAATGTGTATAAATTAGAAGTACAAAAGGCAATATAAACTTTATGATTAACTTAGCTTGTATTTGGACCCTTATGGAGATACAATGTTTTGGGATTAGACTCTTGAATGAGCATTTGGTATGTAATATGTTGGATGTCAAACTTGATGTTGGGATATAAAATGAATATATATATATATATATATGAAAAAAAGAAATAGAACATTTATGGCATGAAAGAGCAAGTAGAAACAAGAAAAGATGACCAAAACATGTCAATTTTGCGAAACAGGTCAAAGTAGGGAAATTGGGGAGTGATTGGCACCCCGCGAGTTCTAATCGTCATAGAGAGGTGGAAAACCCCCTTCTCTGTGCACCGATCTGCGCTAAGGGAAGAGTCAGGCTGCTTCTGTATTTCTCTTTCCAGTTTGGCTTCTGAACCGACTTTTTGTCACCTGATTCACCTCCAATGGACCCCTTAACTTGAATAAGAGTAAATGGGCTTGTTTTCCATTCAATTACCTTGCTTTAGAGTGACTCGGAATTGGGTTACTCACCTCACCCTCGGGCTTCCTCAATTTCGGGGGGTGACAGAAGATGGTAATTTTGTCATTTAAAATATTATAACATCGTCACATCAGCACTGTTGGATTTGAACCTAGACAACTTAAAAACTCAAGGATTTTTAAGGTTGCAATATTTTTTCCTGTACCTTAACTTGTACACACTTATTTTGAGGGACCTTCGAATAATTAACTCTGGAATAAAAAACTGTTTAGGTCGAGCATAATTCTAAGCAGCAAAAGTTGTAAAACAAAGTTTTCATCATGGATTACTTATCAGAAACTATATGTAAATTACAAAATTGTTAATCGCCTTCATATAGAATTTTTTAAAAGCCCGCTATTTATACTTTTTTTTTTATATCTTTTGGAAATATTCTCAATGTCTCATATGATTATTCATGTTATATACTGAAATCAAATGACAGAAATCAAGTTATTTTGCTTTCCTCATTGTTGTTAGATCACCAATTACTTTAAAAGCTTAAGCTGTGAGAGAATGGACTAACAGTACATATCAAGCTTTCGACACTCCCCCTCAAGTGCGACTCCAGGGTCGCATGTGAAGACCAATGCGAAATAGAAGAAAGTGCAAATACAAACGGGAAACAAATACAAATAGAGAGACTTAAACTCAAGACTTCTCATAACCAAAGCTCTAATATCATGTTATATCACCGATTACTCCAAAAATTTAAACAGTCAAAAAATGAATTAACAATGTATATTAAACTCTTAGCAAATATAACTAATGGAACAGTGCATATGGTGATTTCCAAGTATGTTTCTATGTCAATGGATACACAAGTGAGTTTTTTAAACTTACTTTTGTAATTTTAAAAATTTGGTCAAATAATTTAGCACATTTTTAAAATAATATTTACAAATGCAAATGAAAATTCAAAAGCAACGGTGCAAACACTACTACATGAGCACTAGTTCAATTTTTTTATTATTTTTTTGTCTATGAAAACAAAAGAAATGGAAGAATAAAATCAAAAGAGATATCATGGAGAAAAAGATCGCCGATTGGAGGATAAAGTTAACAAAGTACTTATTTTAGGCCTCAGTTAAAGAGACTGTTCCAAATTTTAAGTATCTATAGTATAATCGAATTATAATTCTAAGGTTAATAAAAATTTAACTCTATAAAAAGGCCTCAAATTTTATATATTTATAATATAATCAAATTATAAGTCTAAGATTAATATAAATCTAATTCTACGGAAAAGGCCCCATAAAACTCTATGTAAAAAAACTTAATTCTATTAACAGAGTTTTATTCGTATTGTATTCTAATTTTTTATTGTTATATATTTATATTAAAAAAATTATGTAAAAATTTAATTATTAGAATTTTATTCAATAAATAGTTCTTTTTGGATGTAGGAAGAGAGTCATTCACCCTTATTACAACTTTGCCTCCTAGTGAAGTACTATTTGGCCTCCAATAGATGAGCCATTATTGGATCCAAAATGAATCCAACCTATGAACAATGAGATATCATGGAGAGATATCATGGAGAAAAATATCATGCAGGCCGATCAAAACATAAAACCAACAAAACAATTGTTTTAGGCATCACTTAAAGAGAATGTCCCAAGTTTTAGGTATATATAGTATAATCGAATTATAATTCTAAGGTTAATAAAAATATAACTTTACAAAAAGGCCTCAAATTTTACGTATTTCTAATATAATCAAATTATAAGTCTAAGATTAATACAAATCTAATTCTACGGAAAAGGTCCCATAAAACTCTGTAAAAAAACTTAATTCTATTAACAGAGTTTTATTCGTATTGTATTCTAATTTTTTATTGCAATACATTTATATTAAAAAATTATGTAAAAATTTAATTATTAAAGTTTTATTCAATATATAGTTCTCTTTTATTAAAAAATAATTAAATTTTATATTAGAACATCTTCAAGAATGAATGTAAGAAAAGAGTCATTCACCTTAACTATAACTTTGCGTCTGAGTGAAATACTATTTGATCTCCAACAGACGAGTTATTATTGGATTAACTAGATGTAAATATTGATCCCATGAGAAGAGAGACGATTCAAATCATGTTATCACAGGTATGGTGGAAAACTAGGGCAGTGCTTTAATGATATGGAGAGAAAGCAAAGGAATCTATTTTATCAAGAAATAGATAAAGATTCCTAGTATGGGAGAGAGAGACCCCTCTATTCTCAGATAACTTGAAAAGGAATGATAGCCGGGTTCGAGGTTTTTTCATTACTGTTGGGACCACTACTCTTTAGTCTTGGAGAGAGAAGCTTTCATTCTGTCGGCAAGTAGAACCTCCTCCATTACCAAAATCTAATCACATTGACACTATTATAGTTACTTCCATACACGTGTCAAAATCGTAACGACTCAAATTTTAATTGAGAAAATGTTATTTCACCTCTAGTATGTACACCTTATTTATTTTGATTACATTTGATGTGTGATATGTATCAACTTATTGTGTGGTACAAATTCAGCTCATTCCCGGGGTTTGTTTGAAAATTTTGACGAAACTCGATCACGCGTTGTTCACGTGCATTAAGGGCCAAAGGTTGTTAAATAATTTCTTTTATTTTTCATACAAACATAAGGATTAAATTGATCCACACTTCAAATTATAAGGATGAAAAGTGCAATTAATTTATGGAAAAAAAAGAAGAAAATTTATAATTTTTTAACAAATAGTTTAAAAATACTAAAAAAAATTATAAAAAAAATCTCTTACATCAAAACAAATGCAACGTTAATATTCCATCAAAATTAAAAATTTAGTGCTTTTTGGTTCGAGTTTGAAAACACATGGACTAAAGTCATACTAACCCCAAATTTTAAGAGTAAAAATATAATTTACCCATTTTTTAAATTAAATTAAGTCAAGACTATTCTTATTAAATTATCTAAATTTTAGAAAAATCAATCTTTCTCTAATTTAAGTTTTTTCAGATTTTAAATATTTTTTAAAAACAAATATCACTATTCTACTATGAGAGACTTACTATAATGAAAAAAAAAAACATTTTAACTTGAAACTTTTTTACTTCATGTTTTTTAAACTTAAATTATGCAGAATTTTAAAGTTTTTTTTATTAATTCATTATATTTTATTTAAATTTAATCAAATAATATAAACTTTCTATTTAAATTTTACCCAAAATAATTAAAGTTTTTTCTTATCCAAAAAAATATTTAAATTATATATTTGTAAACATATTCTTGTATAATTTTGACATCTTTGCGACAGAACACTTGTGCGGTGGATTTATGAAGGGTAGTTTAGTAATATCAATGTCTTTCCCAAAACCGAGAAACATTCACATTTTTCAAACCAGCACAGTACCCTGGTCCGGTTCCCAAATCGTTGCATCTAACTTTAAAACTCACTTCTTGACCGTTGGATTGTTTCTGATCCAACAGTATATGTTAGCCCACGCTTCCTATCCACTAGCCTTTGATTATACCAATCCCTTATGGCTTCTACACTTCCACGCTCATCCCTTTGTTCACTGTCGGATAAAAAATGACCGAACGGCTGGATTAGTCTCACCCCTGTCCCTCTTCTCTTTACTCACAGTGACATTAACATCCCGCTCTTTTTCTCTCTCTAAAAGAGAAATATCCCAATATCCCTCTCTGTTTTCTCTCTTCTCTCTCTGATTTGGTGGAGGGGAAATGCAAGAACAAGCAACAAGTTCCATTGCAGCTAGTTCTCTACCTTCAAGCAGTGAAAGATCTTCCAGCTCTGCTCTTCAAATTGAAGTCAAAGAGGGTCTGATCTTCTCGCTCATTTTGTTAAATTTTCCTTTGAATTTCGAATCTTTATATAATAATAACAATAAGAATTTGCATATTTTCAGTAATATTGCATCAATTAGTGTAGGTAAATTGTTTTTCTGAGTATAAAGACCTGTGTCTAATTTTCTTAGAAACCTGTATTTCTCATATTTACGTATATATGTGTATATTTCTTTGGAATTTGGCAATTTTCCATCTGGGTTTTGAAAAATGTGAGATTTTTCTCATCTGGGTGTCTGGACTTTCTTGGGACGTTGATTCCCGGAAAAGATCTCGAGATTGACACCAATTGGTATTTTCTAATGCGCTTGTTAATTTTATTCACGAAGGTATGGAGAGCGATGATGAGATCAGGAGGGTGCCGGAGATCGGCGGGGAAGCCGCCGGCGCGTCAGCATCCGGCCGGGACATTGTTTTGGCGGGCGGTCCGGACCGGGTTCAGGCCTCAGGAGAGGGCCCGAAGAAGAGAGGAAGAAGCCCCGCTGACAAAGAAAACAGACGGCTAAAGAGGTAAGCCGGACCGGAATTTAGTTCTTGCATACGTGGATCCTGCCACATCATCGTCTGGACTCACTTAGAATGAGTCTTTTGACGTGGCAAGATCTGCGTGGGCACTGGACCTACTACAATGTGCTGACATGGTTTTTTTTAGCCACTGTGTATGGTTAGTGCCATTTGGTAATTTTGTTTCTTTATGCCCAAAAATTGGAATAGGCTGCTGAGGAACAGAGTTTCTGCACAGCAAGCAAGGGAGAGGAAGAAGGCATACTTGAATGATATGGAGGTCAGGGTTAAAGACTTGGAAAAGAAGAACTCTGAGCTGGAGGAGAGACTGTCCACGTTGCAAAATGAAAATCAGATGCTTAGACATGTACGTCAATTCTCTCTCTCTCTCTCTCTCTCTCTCTCTCTCTCTCTCTCTCTCTCTCTTTATCTCACACACACACACACACTCACATATATATATATATGTATATACACACACATCACCATCATGACATGACATCATTTCATTCCTTGACCACAGTGTGACCAGCATGGAATATGTGTGCCTTGAATGGGTATTTTGGCCATTTCATTTTTCATTGCATAGTCATAATATGTATGTATGTAAAGCCAACTCTATATGGTTATCATGTTGTGAATATCATTATCCACCAACCATCATTCTTGGTTATTTGAATATCATGTCGTGTTCATAAAGTAACCAACTCTAGAGCCATAATGTTATGAATGTCAATATGTCTTTATCCACCAACCATCATTTTTGGTTATTTGAATATCATGTCGTGTTCATAAAGTAACCAACTCTAGAGCCATAAAGTTATGAATGTCAATATGTCTTTATCCACCAAAAATAAGAGAATGGGATGGACAGTTGGGTATGTTATGATTTTATAATTGTGGTGTCCCTATGGAGATTAGAGAAAATAGGATAAGAGTGTCCAAGGTAAAAATAATAATAGTAAGAAAACTAGAACAAAGAACTTTAAGACCAAATGGTAATCCTGGTGAGGCTTGTTTTGATTAACAAAATTATTTTATAAGACGACAATAACTAAGAAAATGTCTAAAAAATAGTGAAAGAGTTTTTTAACATGAATATATAAAAATACCAACAAGGTCTAGCTTGGTTGGTATCTCCTTCACCTTCTCATATAGGAGGTTAGGGGTTCAAGTCTCCTTAAAAGAGAAAGTGTGTGTGTGTGTGTGTGTGTGATTTACCTATCAAACAAAAGTATGAATATATAAAAATAAGGGAACATTTTAAAGTTTACAAATAATTGTCTTATTGAATTAATGACAGAATAAGACTTTATTGAATCGAGTTGAATTGGATCATAGTTGTGATTTCATAACCCATGATTACAGTTTGTAAATACATGAAATCATATATGTATGAGTAGCTTAGTGTCAATGACAGAATAAGACTTTATTGAATGGAGTTGAATTGGATTGTAGTCGTGATTTCATAACCCATGATTACAAGTTTGTGAAATACATGAAATCATATATGTTTGAGTGGCTTAGTGTCAATTCTCTAGCAGAAGAGGGAAGTGTGATGAGCTTATCATTAATGAGGTACATACAAGAATTGCTGGGTAGTTGTGAATTTTAGGTTATTTGGCGTGAACATGAGCTATGGGTGCCAAGTTACAATTTTTCATACCATATGCTTTTTTTGTTTTTTGTTGGGAGTGTGTGTTGGGGGGGTTGGTTTGGTTTCAGAATGAGGGCTCAAGCCCAACTTCATGGGCCGAATGTGGTTACACCACAACAGCCAAATCATTCTGAAGAAGATAAAGAGGGGACTTGTTTTAAGAAGCAAAGATTGCCCTCTATTTTCTAGGCCTAAATCTCGCATCCTCTTAGTTTAACCACTTTGCCCATTACTTCCAACAACATCGAACCAGAATGCTGGAATAGTAAACAGTTTCATGGAAGCCCTGAGCCCAGGAGTTCTACTGGGCTTTGGCATGATGGTGTTTGTTTAAAATGGGCCTGGCCCAAGTTTGATTGGGTCCCATGTTTAAAATTTTAGACCCTTCCTAGGAAACTTTGTTAGAATATAAAGACAGGCTGCAATAGTTTTGTTGGTTGGGTAAACAATTAGGTTGGAGCCTGGTTGGTGGTGTGGATTTGAATTTTGGGTGTTTTAGGCTTGGGCACGTGAAGTATATGATATACGTAGTGTTTGTCTGCAGAGTTATGTAAAATGGTGAATTACGACCGCTAAATCACTGCAACCTACTAAAAATTGAAATCCATCCTTAGATGGGCAGATATCTCCCCTAATTCAGAGCTAGGGTTATAATAACTGATGTTGAGAAATCTTTGTATGGTGGGTCAAGAATTAGTAAGTGCAATTTGCCATATTGACAGTTGAATTTTGCTTGCAGATGGTTGTGATTATGACAACTCTAGTATTGTTAATTTAGACATTCAATATATAATATATATTATTTCAGAAGTTGGAACAGGATTTGTAAACTTCTACTTGTGCAATGTGCAGATATTGAAGAACACAACTGCTGGCATGCAGGAGGGTAGGAAGTAGGTTCAATTTAGATGAGTTTAATGGCAAAAAGGGTGCGCGATTATGACTTTTTTTTCCTTCAAGTTCTACGTGTACATTGAAATAAGATGAGAAGTTTAATGCTAATTGGTGTTAAATGTTTCAATCTTCTCTCCATTTTCTTGCTTCTCATTTCATTTTGCGGATGGCTTGTGCTTTGTGATTTTGCACACAATGCATGATGAAAACTTGATTCTGAGGCAGCCATGAAACTTAATTCTTAGACTGTTGTAAGAAAATGAAAGCATGAAATGCCTTGCGGACCTTGTATCATGAGTAAACAATGGCTTTAATAATTGAACTTACATTTAGTGTTTGTTTGGTTGAGCGGTATGAAAGTGTTACTTTGAGTTAAGCAGTTGAAGGAATTAAGTAGATGGGTAATACTAGTCTTACCTTCATATTTTACCAAAAGTGTTTACCTTCATGAATTGGCAGTGTTATATTAGTTGAAAATCACATGATGTCACATCATGATGTGATATCCAGTCGATACAACACTGTTAATTTACGAAGATAAATACTTTTAGTAGAGTTTTTAAGTAAGTCTATCATTATTGTAAGTAGATATGTAAAAGTGTTGTTTTAATTAAATAATAAATGTTTGGTTGAACTATTAAAAAATGTTTTACAGTTATCAAATTGGAGCATTATATTTATTAAATTTTATAATAGACGGTGACCAATTTAATTCAATCCTTGGCTTCATGACTAATAAGTACTGTTTAAATTTTATTCCAACAATATCAAAATCAATTAAGTCTTGTGGTCGGAAGGCCCTTTAGTCTACCACCTGGACATGTCATTTTAAAGGAATGAACTAGACTTGCCATCCAAGCAAGATCATAGATTGCACTCAATTCTCTTTCCCAGGTAATGCATATGGATTTACTTCAAATGCACTTAAAGGGTTGGGGATATCCGTGACTCACAAAGTTGATATTCATGATTTAAGATTAGGTGAGCCTCAATCAACTTTTCTCTTAAAGTCAATGGATGAGTGATGCATAAAACTTGCAGCCACATGCTTATCAATCCCTTATAAGACTCCTGTGAGAGTCATTTATATATATATATATATATATATATATATATATATATACACACACACACTCAATACATACATACACATGATTTTATTTTCCAACTTTTGACTACACTAAGCTCCGCTCTTGATCAACTCTAAAACGCAGCTTGGAATATCATTATGTTTTCTGTTTTGCTTTGGCTTTTCTTAGGATCATTTTTACATTTAACAAGAGGTTAGAGTCATCAAATTGATATTTTCAGTCATAAAACATCCTTTTCACTAACCTGGGTGAGATAATCTATGTATAAATAACCCCCAAAAAAATGTGGAAATAATGATTATCTAAAATAGGGACAAGTTCTGCCTTCAACATTAAGACAATTTATAATTAACGAATTACTTGCAAAACATCTTTGATAATTCAGAAAATCTAAAGATAAAATTTAAGTAAAAATGATATATTTTTAAATTATGAAAAGAGTTCTCATCAAACAGTTACTATAAATGTTTTTAGAATTTCATAAAATTGAAAGAATTATAAAGATTTTGAAAAAATTCTAAGAAGTTTGTTACTATGACTTAAAATAGTGAAGCATGAATTTAGTTTACAAAAGAGTATGGAATCAATTGGGACGAGCCTAATGGACTACTCATACTCGCTTTCAAAGGAAGAGATCACTGAGTTCATCTCTCACTTTTCCTATTAAGAGAATGTGAGTACCGGAATCCTAATGCTTAGAAGTCAAACCTAGGGACACATCAAAACCAAAAAAAGAAAACTCACAGATTGTTATTGAACAGTTTGGTACCCATTTGCTGGGGGTCCGGAGCGTTTCAAGAGCATATAAAGGGTTTCATAGGCCAGACATCATTCTGGTTGAACTAGTTGCTTATTTATAAAATGAACCAAGTTATTTGAGTTTGCCTCATAATTAACTCGATTTATAAGAAAAAAATAAATTAAATTTGAACATATTTTGAAACTTGTTAGTTTATTAAATTTGACTCAATAAGTTAATAAATAGTCTAATATCATATATAAAATCAAGCTAATTAAGTTCGGCTCACGATCAGTTTGATTAGAGGTCCGTTCGAAATTAGCTCGAGAAAATAATAAGTCAAATTTTAACATAATTTGAAACTCTTTTATTTTAATTAGTTAAATTTAAACAACTCACTACTCAATTCGGTTTGACTCATTTACAACCTCGCTCTTTGGCTGGGTGGTTGCAGCATTAGGTCATGAATTTTGGAGTTTCAAAGTCCCGTTTTCAAAAAGCGGGCCAGAGATGCTTTCTTAGGGGTGTTTGGTTAGCAGCACAAATCCCAGTTATTATTGACCAATATCCTTGTACAAAACTCCATGACATTAGTTGAATGGAAAGGATTTAGAGGTTAATACCTCGAGGTTGTATGTTGGAGTTTCCTCCTTTAACGATGTCCATTGGTCGTGGAATATTTACATACATTTGAAGTTTGTCTTATAACCCCATATCCAAAGGGCATGTGATAATAGAATTCTTTGTTATTTAAAAAAAAATTAATTATACAAAATTGGAGGAATGGCTACTCAAAGTTTTCTACATGAAGAATTTGGATACTCAAGAGCATATTATTTGTGATTCTGGGTTATTCATGTTTGTTGTTGCGGGTACTTAGTTCATTTCGAGCATGACTTGTTAATTATACTTGACAACTGAACCCAAAGGAGTGACCAAAATAACTAAATCATCAATCTGAGATAAGCAACGCAACCCAATCTAGAATTGGCACATTACAGGCTACCGTCGAGGAACTCTAGAGCCCTCACGATAGAGCAACTATGAAATGAGAGCCCAGAGTTTGCTCGATTCATTCCTCTGCACCCAAGTTGGGTTAAAATACCTTTAGTTCCTGAAATGAGTAGCACAAAATAAGCCTAGTTATTGGTCGAGCTAGTTTCAACTCCCAAACCTAGCAGTATTATGTCAATATCTACATGAGCTATTCAAATAGCTCCTAGACTTGGCTGAATTCTCCTAGAGTTTCCTTCGAGAAACTCTAAAAGCTTCCTTCAATGAACTTTTGCTCTTCTCTTGCAAGGATACCAAAGGGCTTGGGGGCAAGTCTTCAGAAGACTACTTAAGTCTGGCACGCGGCTAATACTTAAAACTTCTAGGACGCACACGTGCGTCACTAATAAGTTTACTTAATAAAATGACAATGTTTTGGGCATTGATTTACTATTAGTGACGCTCAAATATCTTATTAGTGACGCACACTTGTGCGCCGCTAATAAGTCATTATATTTCTCTTTTTCGAACCAATACACCATTTCTTCTCTTGTGATTCTCTCTCTCTCTCTTTCTCTCCCCTTCTCTCTCTCTCTTGCCATCGACAAAGCCCCGCTAACCCTACGCTATTGTTGACGAAGCCCCGCCACCACCGACAAAGCTCATAGCCACCACTGCCACCATCCGCCACATTTTCATGACTTATTTTTCACTAAGCTTGAAAGAGGTTAGGGTTTCTTAAAATTCTCTTATCCAATTTTATTTTTCACCCATTATTTAGATTTGAGGTTAGGTTCTTGAGTGTTAAATGTTTGACATATTTTTTATGTCTTAATTTGCATATATATGTTTGTGACATAATTTTTTGGTGGGTTTGGTTGTACTTATGCTGCTAAAACCAAGACCTCATCTATCTTCAATTTGAAACTACGAGTATACTCAACGGAATTAGGTTATGTTATTTGATTTTAAATATTTTGTAGTAAGCTTGATTTTGTGATTTATATAACGCAAACAATCCAAAACTCCAAGATACAAGATATTTCTTTTAGTTCTTATTCTTTAATGAGTGTGCATTAGCAATATGAAAGATGCGAGTTTCAAAAATTTACAAAATTGATTTTAGTGGTGATAAGGCATGGTACATAAATTTCAATGTTGCTTTGTAATTTTTGAGAATGGGGAGGAAGGAAGAATAAAATATGAAGTTATATGATCTCTTTAATCCCTAATTGTTGTAAAATTCCTAACTTTCTTTTTTTTCCTTTCATATTTAGTGATTCAAATTAGACTACGAACACATTTTATATCCTAGAGGCCAAGAAACAAACAATTTATTTGTGCATGTACCCATGAAAAAAAAAATTTATCCTAAATAGGGATAATGCATGAAATAAAGAATTCATCCATAATATCTATAGGTGAGAACTCTCTTAAGGGGCAAAATTTGTGTGGTTTAAACTTCATCTTTCTTTATATAAAAAATAAGTTGTCTGTGTGCTTTTTAAACCTTCCCTCTTTCTTTAAAATCCTTGTAGGAACAAAAGCAATCTTATTGCTCTTTATTAGTGTAGACATTCGTCTTTTTTTCCAATTGACTAAACTATCTCAATCATTTCTTTTTACGCTATCCTTAGTATAATCTTTAGATCTTTGCAAATGTACTTTTTTATCGGTAAAAGTATATCAACATATATTAGGGGAGCACATAATTACCAAAAAAAAAGATCGGCTACATAAATTAAAGGTTAAGATTTTCAAAAAAAATCTATCAATCTATTTAGATACATGAAATATTCTTCCTTAATCCAAACAAAAAAAATTGTAAAACCACATCTTGAATAAATTTAAGACAATCATATATTGTTTTACAATAATTTATTTTATATATATTAACATCATTAAATTTAACGTACAAGAGGTTAGCAAAAGAAATGCATAGACCAGGAGCATGCAGAAGGTGAATCAATGTGGTGGTTCACGTTCATTTGTACGCCACTAGCACGAAATGATAATTATAAGTGTGTATTTTTTTTATTTAGAAATATATGACATTTAAGAATCTTCACTTGTGCGCCCAAATTGTTGCAGCGTGACTAGGACACTAGTGCATTGCCTAGTCCGATAGATATCTGGCACAAGACACATTTCAACCCGGAGGAGGGATGGGTTGACTCGGGGTCACAGAGGTTATACCTTAGTTATTACCGTATACATACTACTATTATTAAATTTAAATTTTATAAATATTTGTAATAGTCGTAACATAGCATTTATCATTTTGTAGAAGGAGATGCTCGAGATGCATGCTCGACCGACCCCTGAGGGGGAGACTCCGATGACTAGATAAAAAAGGTCGTTTTGGGCCGGAGGTGTGGATAGGTCCTGGGCCTAAGGGTCAGTATGCGGCCGACATCGACATTGTCTTCTATAGAGAGCGACGCAATAGTCCAAGCGGCCACACAGAGAACTGAGGCATCAGAGTGACACAAAGCTGAGTTAGAGCAGAGATTGTCCCAACTTAAGAACATTGTGTAGACGATCCTACGACAGCAGGGAGACCCTTCTCAATTCTTTTAAGTTTAAAAACCACATCTTTTGTTAGAACTAGACAACTTATAGCGGCACTCAATGTGTGTCGCTAATAATAAACTATTTGCGACACTCACTATGTGTTGCTAATAGTTCATATTATTAGTGCTCAGTGTGTGTTGATTAGTAGTGCTCAATGTGTGTCACTAATAATAAACTATTTGCGACACTCACTGTGTGTTGCTAATAGTTCATATTAATAGTGCTTAGGGTGCATCACTAATAATAAACTATTACCGAGGTTGACAGAATTTTAAGTGACTTTTTAGCAACTTTAGAGTACTCGTATTAGGGACGCTCTAAAATGCCGCTAATGACCGTGACTAATAGTATTTGTCACACCATTTTTAACGGCGCACAGGTGACCGTCACTAAAACATATTGGTGACAGTTCTTTTATTATTAGCGGCGCTCAGAAAAACAGCTAATTGTCTAGTTTGCTGTAGTGGATATTCTACTAAGATTTCCTAAAACCTTCTATTACCTTCTACCACATACAATAATTAACCCCTATTTTGAACTATAGTGCCCCTTGTGAGTAGTTTGTTACAAGGAACGTCATATTCTAATAGACTCACGTACTAAGACTATTATAAATAGCCAACTCATATCACTGAAAATGGTGAAAATGGTAACCTATCATAGCTAATACAATACTTGCTTCTTTAAGCCTTGATATTGTACTCCCAGTTATATCCATATAGGAACTCTAACCCGAAAAGAGTGTACTAGATATGAAGTTGTCATCATATTCATGATGATATCAATCAACACTCATATCTATGCCCCACACTTTTAACGAATTTCTCATGGCTAGATTGCGTCGACTTTCTTCCTGCCATCTCACTCAAAGTTCTAGAGTCATTTGATATAAAATGTTTACTCTTGTACGAACTCTATCTCAAACATTCCCGATCTGATCATTATGAGATCTGTCTACTATCAATAGTTGTTTATTTGGAAGGAAAGAAATGAATTCCAGTCTGAAGGCAAGTTAGTTAGTTTGTCTTTAATCAGCGCAAGGCAGGTAATTCAGTGTCTGATGCTGCACATTTCAGCCCGCACACCGTGGCCCCGTTCCTTTGCATGATATTGTCCGCTTTGGGCTAACGGGCCGTAGGTCCGTCCCGCACGGTTTTGTTCCTCCTGGGTTTGCCCAGGAAAAGGCCTCTTGCAAAGGGGGAGGGAGGCCTGTGCTTATAAGCGACAAGCAGTCCCGGCTCCTCACCGATGTGGGATGAAAGCGCCCACAACAGCTGCTCCCCCCAGTCGTGGACTGGTTGGAGCATGAGAACGAGGCACGTGGCTCAACGTTCCCACAGACGGCGCCAAGCTGATGCTGCACATTTCAGCCCGCACACCGTGGCCCCGTTCCTTTGCATGATATTGTCCGCTTTGGGCTAACGGGCCGTAGGTCCGTCCCGCACGGTTTTGTTCCTCCTGGGTTTGCCCAGGAAAAGGCCTCTTGCAAAAGGGGAGGGAGGTCTGTGCTTATAAGCGACAAGCAGTCCCGGCTCCTCACCGATGTGGGATGAAAGCGCCCACAACAGCTGCTCCCCCCAGTCGTGGACTGGTTGGAGCATGAGAACGAGGCACGTGGCTCAACGTTCCCACAGACGGCGCCAAGTTGATGCTGCACATTTCAGCCCGCACACCGTGGCCCCGTTCCTTTGCATGATATTGTCCGCTTTGGGCTAACGGGCCGTAGGTCCGTCCCGCACGGTTTTGTTCCTCCTGGGTTTGCCCAGGAAAAGGCCTCTTGCAAAGGGGGAGGGAGGCCTGTGCTTATAAGCGACAAGCAGTCCCGGCTCCTCACCGATATGGGATGAAAGCGCCCACAACAGCTGCTCCCCCCAGTCGTGGACTGGTTGGAGCATAAGAACGAGGCACGTGGCTCAACGTTCCCACAGACGGCGCCAAGCTGATGCTGCACATTTCAGCCCGCACACCGTGGCCCCGTTCCTTTGCATGATATTGTCCGCTTTGGGCTAACGGGCCGTAGGTCCGTCCCGCACGGTTTTGTTCCTCCTGGGTTTGCCCAGGAAAAGGCCTCTTGCAAAGGGGGAGGGAGGCCTGTGCTTATAAGCGACAAGTAGTCCCGGCTCCTCACCGATGTGGGATGAAAGCGCCCACAACAGCTGCTCCCCCCAGTCGTGGACTGGTTGGAGCATGAGAACGAGGCACGTGGCTCAACGTTCCCACAGACGGCGCCAAGCTGATGCTGCACATTTCAGCCCGCACACCGTGGCCCCGTTCCTTTGCATGATATTGTCCGCTTTGGGCTAACGGGCCGTAGGTCCGTCCCGCACGGTTTTGTTCCTCTTGGGTTTGCCCAGGAAAAGGCCTCTTGCAAAGGGGGAGGGAGGCCTGTGCTTATAAGCGACAAGCAGTCCCGGCTCCTCACCGATGTGGGATGAAAGCGCCCACAACAGCTGCTCCCCCCAGTCGTGGACTGGTTGGAGCATGAGAACGAGGCACGTGGCTCAACGTTCCCACAGACGGCGCCAAGCTGATGCTGCACATTTCAGCCCGCACACCGTGGCCCCGTTCCTTTGCATGATATTGTCCGCTTTGGGCTAACGGGCCGTAGGTCCGTCCCGCAAGGTTTTGTTCCTCCTGGGTTTGCCCAGGAAAAGGCCTCTTTTGAGTAAGGTGCCGCCTTAGCTCAGCTGATATTGTCCGCTTTGGGATCTGGGTATGAACCCGTAGGTCCCCGCCCCTCACGGATTTGTTCCACTCTGGACTGACCCAGGTGGAGGCCTCTTTTGAGTAAGGTGCCGCCTTAGCTCAGCTGATATTGTCCGCTTTGGGATCTGGGTATGAACCCGTAGGTCCCCGCCCCTCACGGATTTGTTCCACTCTGGACTGACCCAGGTGGAGGCCTCTTTTTTGAGTAAGGTGCCGCCTTAGCTCGGCTGATATTGTCCGCTTTGGGATCTGGGTATGAACCCGTAGGTCCCCGCCCCTCACGGATTTGTTCCACTCTGGACTGACCCAGGTGGAGGCCTCTTGCAAAGGGGGAGGGAGGCCTGTGCTTATAAGCGACAAGCAGTCCCGGCTCCTCACCGATGTGGGATGAAAGCGCCCACAACAGCTTGGCGCCGTCTGTGGGAACGTTGAGCCACGTGCCTCGTTCTCATGCTCCAACCAGTCCACGACTGGGGGGAGCAGCTGTTGTAGGCACTTTCATCCCACATCGGTGAGGAGCCGGGACTGCTTGTCGCTTATAAGCACATGCCTCCCTCCCCCTTTGCAAGAGGCCTTTTCCTGGGCAAACCCAGGAGGAACAAAACCGTGCGGGACGGACCTACGGCCCGTTAGCCCAAAGCGGACAATATCATGCAAAGGAACGGGGCCACGGTGTGCGGGCTGAAATGTGCAGCATCAGCTAGCTGTTGTGGGCGCTTTCATCCCACATCGGTGAGGAGCCGGGACTGCTTGTCGCTTATAAGCACAGGCCTCCCTCCCCCTTGCATCAGGCCTTTTCCTGGGCCAAAGCCCAGGAGGAACAAAACCGTGCAGGACGGACCTACGGCCCGTTAGCCCAAAGCGGACAATATCATGCAAAGGAACGGGGCCACAGTGTGCGGGCTGAAATGTGCAGCATCAGTGTCTATTTCTAAAGACTTGCACAATGAGAGAGAAAGGTACAACTCTGTCAGCAAAGAATTGTAATCCCATCTAAGAAATTTGAAAATTTCGTTAATCATTCTTTATAGATAAACATCCAAGTACCTCAAACCATGATATGAATTAGTAGTTGGTGGAACCAACTTATGTTTAAAAAAGGGCAAAGAATGCATCTTACAAACATGGCTTGCCTAATGACTGCCATTACCTTAAGAGGGATCCTTAGTTTGTACTTTGTAGGGTACTTTAAAAAAAAATATTCCTTTTCTGCAAATTAAAGGTGACAGATGAAATTTGTTGAAGGTAAAGGTCCAATGTGTGATAATTTAAGAAAAATATGAAACAGTCGTCAAGAAACATAAAGAAGAAAATGTGACATTTGCTTGAGCATAGTGAACAGCACATGGCATGGCAAATCATATTGCCAACAATAACCATTAAAGCCAAAACAAGCTTATATAATTTGGGTTGGTGATTCTTTCTATTCTTCTTCCAAGTCATAATTTGATGTGATATCCTATCTGTCAAATACACACACACACACACATATAACCACTCTGCAAGGGCCAGCTATAGCTCTATATATCAAATGAAAATCAGTTGGTGCAGCAAATAGACAATCAACCTAACACTAACCCCTGTATCCAAATTTCAAAATCACAGACTAACACTTAACTACTTGTGCATGTATCAAATGAAAATCAGTTGGTGCAGCAAATAGACAATCAACGTAACACTTACCCATGTATCCAAATTTCAAAATCACAGACTAACACATAACTACTTGTGCAGGTCACCATTATGAATAGGAAGCGATGAATGATAAATTTCATGGAAAAGTTTACAATTGCAACAAAAAGCTGGGAAACCCAATATTATATCTCATTTTCAAAGATACTAAGTAGTTAGAAGAAAAAGCCATTGACAGTTCCCAATTGAAATTTCATTTATTACATGTCTATTACATATCTCATTTTCAAATGACTGTTGCAGCTATATATATTAATGGATTTCCACTAAGGTAGTGTTAGCCATTGATCTGTGTATCATCTATCATCATTCTTAGTACTCTCTGACTTATTCATCCATCTAACAGAATAACAATTGCTTTTCAAATCTTCAATTGACAGCAACATATTTTGTTTATATTATATTAATAGTGACATGCAAATAGGGTTTTTTGTTCTTGGTTGTACTTATGGATTGAATTACCTTAAATTAACAGAACTAATCTCATTTCAGAAGGTACAATAACATTATGAAAGTTTCTATAACCCAAAAAAAAAAAAAAAATGAAAATGATGTGAAAGACTTATTGGTGGCATTTTTATTTTTTTTGAAAATCATTCTACACACACATATAGCATATGTCTCACACATAATGTAAGATCCTGTACAAGTCCTTGAAGCTCCGGCACTTATGATAGACACTGGATTCAACAGAATGTGAAAGAAGTGTTAAAAAAAAAATTAAAAAGGCCAAATTTCAAGGGAATCTCTCTTGAAGCCTAACCTTAATGAATATTTTCTTTGGTGGGTTTCAGGCAAAAGAAGTAGATGGTGTGTGTTAAATAAATCACCTTCTAGGTATGTATAAAATGAACTTGTACCTAAGTGGTGTGAGTGTTTCTTATATAATTGCCTAATTAATTTAAGTTTGATTCTTCTTTGTTATCATTGTATAAAAATATAAAACTTTTGAAAATACGAACTAATTAGATATTAGATACGGTGCATATATGATACAATTTTTTTAAAAAAAATAGTCAATACAACGAATTTTCTTATCCTATTTTTTTTAAATATTTATAATAAGTTCTCTCACTTTATATTTAGAAGTAAAAGAAAAATGAAAAAATGGATTATGTATAATATTATTCAATTTTAAAACAATATTACTTAAAAATGAATGTTCCTTTTTTAAAAAAAAGAAAAAAAAATTGTCAGCTATTATTATTATCCTTGTAAAAGCAGTGTATTTTGAGGGTACAGACATTCGGAGAGGACTTGTGTCTTAACATTGGAAAGGGAATCTTTGTAATTTTGGGAAAAATCAATTGCGTTTAGAAATCATGCAGTGCATAAAATGAGTCCACCGACAGGCGCGGGAGAATAACAACCGGCAACAACAGGTAATTAATTGGTTAAGAATATCTAAAATACATAGATGGACTTGGATGAAGTAATTACCGGTCCTACGTGTCGAAATATTATTGGATGCAATGAAAAGTGTATGAGAACATCAACACTATATTTGGATAGGAAGAATTGAAAAAAAATGGAAGGGAAGGGAAAGAAAACTTATATTATGTTTGTTTTAAAAATTAAGAGGAAATGGAAGAAAAAGAAAGAAGTATTTAATAAATTTTTAATAATACCAATATTACCCTTAAAATTATAAAAGTCAAAATAAAAATGACACCTCTATCTTAAAGCATCTAAAAGGGTATAATAATAAAATAATATAAAATTATTCTCTTTCCTTTCTCTCCTTTACCATTCCTAAACAAGATGAAATGATTATATTAGTCTTTCATTTCCTTTTCTTCCCTTCCATTAGTTATCCAAGCATAAAAGAGGTATTACTCTCTACTCTTCTCTCTTTTCCTTTCTCTTGTAACTAATACTATCATCTCCTTTTCTTTCCCTTCTACTTATCCAAATGAACTGGAAGAGTTTTATTTTTATCATAGGAAGAAGACTGATAGTTCCAGGGGTAAAAGATTTTAAACCCACTAAATTTACGATAAAATGTATGTTCTGTGGGAGAGCTGGAGATGCGAAATTGTGCTTCAGATGTTTATGCGAGTTTAAATTTATTAAGCTATAATTATTAGAATATGATGGAACAATGAATTGACGAAAGAGTCGACTTATAGTTCATTAGATCAGTCGATAGTTTAATCAGTATTATAATTATATATTAAAAATTAAAAAAATAATAAAAAATATTTTTTATTCTTTAATAATTAATAATAAAATATAAGCATAATCATTGAAATTATCTTAATGTATAAGTTTTATATATTTGTATATATAACAAAAATGAATGCAACAATATCTTATTTTATACCAAATTTCATAAAATTTTGTGAAGAAAAAAACTTATAAGTGATAAAAAAGATAAAAAGTGGTTCAATTGACTTTTTAAAAAAATCGGGTGTTTCATTGGATTTTTTTAAAAATCGATCAGTTCAATCAATTCTTTAACAAAAAGGGTATATTAATCAAACCGAACTAACTTAATGTTCAGTTTCTAGTTGAACCAGACAGATCGATTTGATTCTGATAACTATGATTAAAGTTGTTAAGAAGAATGATTATGTAAAGAAATACATTAGTTAAAAAAAATTGTTTTAAGAAATAGTTTAATGTTTGAATTGATATTTTCAAACATAATTATGATAAGCATTGATAATTAAGTATTTGAATAAGATTCTTCATAAATGATTTTTAGAAACACAATATCTTTTTTATTCTGTCCTTAAATTTTATTAGATAATTTGGAATGTATTTGACCATTTATTATTTAAATAATATTTTTTAAAATATAATTATAGAATATATATATATATATAATTAAATATGATTAATTTATGATTTGTAATATTCAAAATTTCTTAATTTATTATCAAATTTTCATAATTAAATATGTTTTCTTTTTGACTCAATATATTTTTATATTTCAATTATATAATTTAAATTATGTTGATTTTCTCACAATAATGTAAAACTAAGATAAGATTAAATTTTATTATTTGACCAAATTTTAATACATAATGAAATTTTTACTAAAATTTAATTTGATTTGAGTGCACATTAATTATTTAGTGAAAATTAATTACAAAAATAAATTTATAAAATTTTTGATTTAGGTATATTATTAATATTCAACAACAACTCAAAAAATAAAATTATATGAAAAAAAAAAAAAAAACAAATGAGATATTTGTGTCATTTATATGTACTCAAAATTTAGGTGCAAATATATTTTCACTTCATTCTGAAATTTCTTAGATTAAAAATAATCACATCATTATAAATTTTAATCTAAATAAATAAAACAAAAAAAATGAAAGAGAGTTTGTATTTATATAAAATAATTTTTTAAAGTAGGTTTTATTAGTCCAATCAATATTGTTCGGATGGGGAGCGGGGTTGGTTACAGGCTACCGGTTTAGCCGGTAAAAGCAATACGTTGTTAATATAAGTAATATTTTAATAAAAATTATTCCAAGAAAATGATAAAAAAAACAAATTGGCAAAAGCAGTCCTCACTAGTCACTACTGATATCAAATGTAAGGAGAAGTATAGATAGAGAAAGAGAGATGGCCAATGGATTGGGCTAAGAATCAGGGAACGCCCAATCTTCACATTTTGTTCATATTCCACACATTTTGAGCTAAATTTCATCACATCTCTCCTCTGATTTCTACGAACGTAAAGGTAGGACTTCAATTGTTGTGTATTCCACTCTACACTGATCTATTTCTTCACAGAAATGGAGGCAAATGCTGGAATGGTGGCTGGATCGCACAAGAGGAACGAGTTGGTTCGAATTCGGCACGATTCGGATAGTGGGGTTCGTGTTCTTGATATACCCTTTTTGATTTTATGCTTCAGAATTGTTGTGCCTGGAAATCTTTAATCTGTTTCTTTGCTTGAAATGTTTATGTTTAGATCTGCGTGTTGCTCTTTCTGAAGTGAACCTCGAGCTCATATTGTGTTTAGTTCTGGTTGTTGTTCTTGGGAACATTGTCTTTGTTTCTCTGCATGAAATATTACGTTTAAATCTGAGTGTTGGTTTGTAAGTAACTCAATTTTTCTTCGTTCATGAAATTCGGTAATGGGTACTGGTTAATTTTGATTTCGACTCTAAAATTTGTTGTTGTGAAATGGTTTTCTAATTGCTTTCTTTTTTTCTTTTATATAACATTTTCGCTTGCATTATACTGTTTAGATGCGAGCGTTGGTTGTATGAGAGTGTGGTTCGAGTCCAAAGCTTGTTTTGTTTTGTATTTAAAAAAATGAGTCTGTTAAATTTGGGGATCTGGTATCTGGGGTTCAAATTTGGTTTATTGGAGCTCTGATCTTGTGGGAACAGTTGGACTGTTGGTCTTGATATGGTTTTGGTTTTTAGTTACACTTATAGTCTGTTTTCGACTTTTCCTATCAAATTGAATGCTTATCTCCTAAAACTGAGGTTTTCATAGTTGGATTTGGTGAGATTTGCCTTTTTTGTTTTCCAATTTATATGCTGGTACTCTTTAAGTTATGTATTAAAGCTGAACTCTTACTGGAACTCTTTAAGCTCTGCTTTTACATGCTAGACAATACTGTCGCATTGTTTGAGTGGCTTTACAGATTTAATTTGAACTGAGGTGGGGGTATACCTTTATCTACTTCTTTCATCCCCCTTTTTTTATTCAGCTTCATAGAGCATTTACAACAAGTTTTCAAGGTTGCATGCAAAACCATTCTTTCACTATAGATCTTTAAGGTTCTGATGTGTTTTCTCAGTGATTTTCATGGTTTTCATTGTCTGTTATTGGTTCTGTAATTTGTAAGTAATCAAATTTTCTTCAGTTCAACTGAATTCCTGTTTATCTGCATGCATAGAAAGCAATAAAATTTGAATGTGCTAATCATTTGCCTGACATAGTAGACTGTTCAAGGTCTGAATCTTTTTTTTTTTCTTTTCCTGAATAAGAGATGAATATTCATCAAATTTTGAGCACAACTAGGTTACAGTTTGTGTTTCTATATCTAAATCTATTAAATTTCTGTTATATTTAGTCAGTGCTTGTTTGTGGATAATGCAGCCCAAGCCCCTGAAGCATTTGAATGGCCAAATATGTCAAATTTGTGGTGACACTGTTGGGCTTACAGACACCGGTGATATCTTTGTCGCTTGCAATGAGTGTGCCTTTCCGGTCTGCCGGCCTTGCTATGAGTATGAGCGCAAAGATGGAAATCAGTCATGTCCCCAATGCAAGACTAGATATAAAAGACACAAAGGTTAGCTTGCTTGTCACAATCGATTATGGATTCTATCTCATTTTTGTTTATAGATGAACATTTGGGAGTGAAGTATGAGTTTTTCATTCATCAGGGAGTCCTAGAGTTGAGGGAGATGATGAAGAAGATGATGTTGATGACCTGGAGAATGAGTTCAATTATGCCCAAGGAAATAGCAAGGTGAGACGACAGTGGCAGGGAGAAGATGCTGACTTCTCGTCATCCTCTAGACGTGATTCTCAACAACCAATTCCCCTCCTCACCAATGGGCTGCCGGTAAGTAATTAAACAATTCTGATGCTTTTATAAAGTCATTAATAATTGTCGTAGGTTCAGGTTCTAAATCTCTTACCCCAATTCCCCAAGGTCCCAAGTTCAACTCCTACCCCAAAGGCCATTTACCTATAAAAAAAAGTCATTAACTTCTGTGTGTTATGCTTTCTGGACTGGCAACTTGGATTTTTAAGTATTCTAGATCCAAATTAATTGTTTCTTTTAAATTTTCAACATCTTGTTTTTGTTTGGTATTCAGAGCAAAATACATCTTAGCTTTTCTCCTCTATTGGTGGCTTGTGCTTCCTCTTACATATGCTTCTTGTCTTGTCAAATGTGCTAAAAAACTTGTACCTATTCTGAGCATTGCTCAATTTATTGCCTAGTGGATTGGTTCTTACAAGCGTTTTGTAATTGAAATTTGAAAATGTGACTCTTGTCAGATCTAGCTAACTCGATCGATGCTCCAATGCAATAAATGAAAGATTGCTTAACATTGGAAAATAATTATTTCATAGGTGCATTAACATATGATTTTCATAATTAGCATTTTCCTAGAGTAGTTATGTATTATAGCACAAGAAAACCCTTCTCACATCTATAGACGGGAGCTTGAATGTTTTCTCTTCACTTCCCTTCAATTATTGGCTCATTAATATTAAAATAAATGTTTTATCCAAGAATAAAATTTCAATTTGATTTTCATGCACACATTGATCCATGCAAGCATTCATGGTCAATGTTTTGTTTTAGAAATTTTTTGATTATCAATATCCCATAATTTCTCAGGTATCTGGTGAAATACCCAGTGCCACACCAGATAATCAATCTGTAAGGACTACATCAGGTCCTTTGGGCCCTGGTGACAAGCATGTTCACTCACTTCCCTTCATCGACCCAAGGCAGCCAGGTGCCCTGCTAACTTGAATCTGTTGACTAAGAATTCTCCAATGAACTTTATTTTCCTATGCTTGGTTTCATTTGACTCTGACCTATATCACTGCAGTTCCTGTAAGAATTGTAGACCCTTCGAAGGACTTGAATTCTTATGGCCTTGGAAATGTTGACTGGAAGGAAAGGGTTGAAAGTTGGAAACTCAAGCAGGAGAAAAATGTGATGCAAATGAACAACAGATACACCGAGGGGAAGGGAGACATTGAGGGCACAGGTTCAAATGGAGAAGAACTGCAAATGTGAGCATCTTACATTTAATTTTTTCTTTAGATTGTGGCTGGGTCAATTGCTAAAAGTTTAACAGACGAGTGAACAAATGTTCCACCACATAAGAATGAAATTATTCCTGTTTTATTATACCTACTTCTTTGAAAAGTAATAATTTCTACCATAGAGAAATTATAATAAGGCTGCTTTATTTTTTCTAAAGTATTAGATTATTTGAGAATGCAAGGAAATAAATAATAATTCATTCGTAAATTTTTTGTTTCTATTGTAAAGCCTCATTTTTTCATTTATATTTGTCAGTGATTGCGTAGCTAGATTTTTTTCATTCATCATCTTCATAACTATTAGAACAGGAAATTTCACAATCAAATGTTATGGAGACAGAATGGAATGATTATGAGTAATGCTACTCTTACCAAAAAATTATCTCAAAATTACTTCTCAAATGACATGACAGTGTAGTATCGGATAGCTATTAAATCATGAGATGATGTACATCTAATGCAATGTCATTTGGGAAACAACTTTTGTGATAAACTTTTGGGAATGATAGCATTATTGAAGGATTATGAGTAATGCTACTCTTACCAAAAAAATTATCTCCAAAGTAGTTTCCCAAATGGCAGTGTAGTATTGGATAGCTATTACATCGTGAGTATGTATTTGGTCCGTATATTTCTCGAGGATGTTTTATAGTTTTTTTGTGGCACAGGGCTGATGATGCTCGGCAACCCTTGAGCCGTGTGGTGCCTATTTCTTCATCTCACCTCACCCCATATCGTGTTGTTATAATACTTCGGTTGATTATCTTGGGTTTCTTCTTGCAATACCGTTGTACTCATCCAGTGAAGGATGCTTATCCTTTGTGGCTGACTTCAGTTATCTGTGAGATTTGGTTTGCCTTATCCTGGCTTCTAGATCAGTTTCCAAAATGGTCTCCCATCAACCGTGAAACCTACCTGGAAAGGCTTGCATTGAGGTCAGTTGGATTCATTTTATTTTGGAAAATTTCTTTATATGGAATGTTGAGTGGTTAGTATGGGGCTCTAATCCACAGGGAATCTCTTTGGCATTGGTTTTTGTTCCCACATTGATTATTAGTTTTTCTTTTCTCAGATACGATAGGGAAGGAGAGCCTTCACAGTTAGCACCTATAGATGTGTTTGTCAGTACAGTGGATCCTCTGAAAGAGCCTCCTCTTGTTACTGCCAACACTGTGTTGTCCATCCTTGCCGTGGATTACCCTGTCGACAAAGTCTCTTGTTATGTTTCAGATGATGGGTCAGCAATGTTAACATTTGAAGCCCTGTCTGAGACATCAGAGTTTGCAAGGAAATGGGTGCCCTTCTGTAAGAAGCACAACATTGAGCCTAGGGCCCCTGAATTTTATTTTGCTCAAAAGATAGATTACTTGAAGGACAAAATACAGCCTTCTTTTGTGAAAGAGCGCAGGGCAATGAAGGTAAGTGATAAGATTTCTGATGACTGATGTTGCTTCTATAGGGTGATGTTAAATTAGCATGCTGAATACATCTCTCAAAATATAGTCCATACTTGTTAATATGATGCTTTCTCAATCCTTAGTGCAATTTTCTAACGCCAACAAAACTAATGATTGAAAATGTTGGTAAAGTGATTGTAGTTGTGCCTCATTGAGGAACAAGAAACAGAAGTATGACACTATCTTAATAGCAGTCATAAGGTGTGATTGATTATTAATTTCATTCAGTCGCCATATTGTTGAATCATGGGGTTAGGATTCGTTTACCATTGAAAATTATAAACAAATATGATCTGAAAATTATGATGATGTAGGAAAAATGTACCAACATGTGAGAAATAAAAAAATGACTTAAGCTTTAAATGTGGCATGTTTACATTCCTTAAGTGGTACTTCAAATAAGGTGAAAATATGGATCATATCCTATGGTGGAGCCCAGTTTATTTATTGTGATTCCTCAGTAACTTAGAAAGTAATTTCCCAATATGATGAAAAGCCACGATTTTTAATTAAAATATGAATAGTTTCAGATTTACTTTAAGCTAATGGAAAATACTGACTTGGCATTACTCAAAGGTCAATGCCTACGGACATGGATTGTTACACTTCCAATTTGAGTTTTGAACGTGATCTGTTAAAATTTGGATTCTCAATTAGATCTTTGGAAAGATAGGAGTAGCAATAGATCAGTCTAACTCAAAGGAACATTTAAAAGACAATGGTAAGTTCTTAACAATATTATTATGACATTTGTTTTCAACCGTAGTGACAACAAAATTGGTTGTCGGCATGCATATAAAATTAAATAAACGTGTCCTGACTTATTTCTATGTCTGAACCGAAAACTCATATGAGGCTACGAGCATTGTATAGTTAAAGAAAATTTGAGTTGGTGCTCTAAATAACTTGGATAAGGCCTTTGAATTATGATGGTGTTGATTATTATGCTGATGAATTGATGTTCTTTTCCTGACATCAGCTGATAAATGGATCATAAGCATTGGGTGTCCACACTCCACAGTATGACTATGATAATAGCGATAATAGCCTTATAATGTAGTCGACATTAGGAAGTTTTGAAAAATTAGCATAAATAACCTGAAAATTATTGAGCTGTCATCTGTCTTATTTACTTGTATAAATATAATTGCTTGTTGCTATAAATATAATTGCTTTTGGTGTTTGACCTATATTTTGATGAAGCACTTTTAATTTGTGAAGTTGTAGAGAAACAAATTAACAAATGCTTAAATCCAAAAGTAAATGATCTCTTGTAACCCTAAGACCTTGTGTGGCTGTACCCAAACTGCTTCAGTGTTGTCCAACCACTTTATAAGTGTTACAACTGACAAGTTACAACCATTAAGTTATTGCCGGCCTGGCCCTTTTAAAGGAGGCCCATTAACTGCCAACGGGCCAGGCCACTTAGGAGTCATGTTGTGCCGTGCCATGCCATGCTACCAAAACCCTTGGCTCAGCACGGCCCATAGTGGGTTGGGCCGGGCACATTACGTTGTTAGTTAGTTATTTTTTTTGTTTGCTTTACTTTCTAATTTTTATGTCAGTTGACATTTTGTTTAATTTTTCTAATTTTTTTCTTTCAAAATTGTTTCGTAATAGTTAATAATTAGTAGTTAATTAACTATAATTTCTTACTTGAAAATAAATGGATAATAATAATAATAATAATTGACGACAATGGAAAATAGACATCAACATTTTATTAAAAAAGAAATTCACTTACAACAGTTATATTGTTGTTGGGAGTGTAAAATGGTCAATTTCATCAAATTTTCTAACATGTCCCTCAAATTAGCTGTTAATATGGTTGTTGGAGGGGCAAAAATGTACTTGGAAGCATTTAAAATCAAACGGGCCTGGCAGGCCTTGCCCGTGCCCGTGCCAGTGCCCTGCCAAACGGGATAGTGGGCCGTGCTGTGCTCGTGCTTTTTGCGGGTGCAATGTCGGGCCCATGGCCCGGCATGGCCTGTAGGCTCGTGTTGTGCCTCGTCCCGGCATGCCGTGCCCAGCCCAGCCCAGCCCAGCCCATTTTACACCTCTAGTTATTTGTGTCTTTGAAGGGCAAACATGTCATCATCCATAATTTGTGTGTCACCAAACTTTAGATTTCCTTCTTTATAGTAATAACATGGACAACATTTTGTTTTACAGAGAGAATATGAAGAATTCAAGGTAAGAATCAATGCACTTGTTGCCAAAGCACAAAAGATGCCTGAAGAAGGTTGGACAATGCAAGATGGTACTCCTTGGCCTGGAAATAATCCTAGGGATCATCCAGGAATGATACAGGTATTATCGTTGTTTTTTAATGTATTTATGATTAAATAATGCAGCCCATAAAAGGCTCAAGGAAAAGCAAGCTCAAAGATGAGAGCAATGTCGTAAATTAGTTGGATTTCAAGGTGGAGTTCATTTGGGAGCTTGCCAAAATTATTTTTGTGTCTAGTTGATATAAGTTAATTTGTGGTTAGTTTAATTTTACGTATGTTTTTAGAGTCTATTATATTTTTGTAATTTCTGGATTTGCTGGAATGGGGCTGTAATTATGACCCACAGACCGTCTCTTGGTTTTGGAGGCAAGGGTATTTTTTGTAATTTCTAGATTTGCTAAAACGGGCTGTAATTATGACCGATGGGTCTTCCTCTTGGGTCAAGTTTTTGCTATCAAGTCCTTTTTGTTGGTTTTAGTAAATTTTATATTAGGTTTTAATTTTCAAAATCTTTGGTCCTATCTTTCAGAATTCAAGTCCTAGTAGAGTTAAAGATTACTTGGAGATCTATAGATAGCCATGTAATGCACTTTTAATTCTAGGAAGAACACATCTTAGAGAATTATTGCAACTATTGTGCTTTTTTAGTATTGTGATGCAAATCTAGTCTAATTTGTGATGCCTATGGAAACCTAAATGTGATGTCTAGGTTCTTCTTCTTTTTTTATTTTTTAAATTTATTATTATTATTGATATTATTTAACTTTGAGACCTTAAAAACCACTTTTTCAGCCTTGATAAATTCTATTTTGGTAGGCTCAACTCATCAATCAACCAAAGAATTATGGCAAACAAACAAATTGTCAAAAGGTTCTGTTCATGGATACTATTCACGGCACCCAGAACAGCTCACCAAGTCTCCCTTTCCTTTTTTTTTTGTTGGGGGGGGGGGGGTGGGGTGGTAATTCCCTTTCCTTGTTTATTTAGAGCGTAAAAGTTTAACCCTTTTTACACCTTTGCAAGCCCTATTTGACCACAAATAAAAATAAATCAATAACAACATCAGAAAACCCCTCTTCATATCTGCCTACATCAATTTCATGTCTTAGCTTGTAGGAGAGTGTAGCCCCAGTCCCCCACACTTGTCCTACATCATTCAACCTTTGTCTATTTATTCTGTTTCTAATTTTGTTCTTCACTCTTATGGATGGACAGGTGTTTTTAGGCCACAGTGGGGGCCTTGATACAGATGGAAATGAGCTACCACGACTGGTTTATGTTTCTCGTGAGAAGCGTCCAGGCTTCCAGCATCACAAGAAAGCTGGAGCAATGAATGCTTTGGTCTGTGATCCCCATAGCTCTCATTTCACTCAGTATTTTAGTTTTAAACATGTTCAATAATGATAATCACAAGTTTCCACCAATCTAGTTAATGCAATAACTATGCAGATGTGTTGTAGGATGAAAAATTCACTGATCAGATTTTATGATTGTAATAGCATATATGCATGAAAATTTACAGTTTACAGTAGTGTGATGGATGAGGACTATTGATAGTACTGATTGTTGGATCATTGTCTGACTGCCAAACTAGGTGCCATATTAAGTTTCCCATACCAATATTATTAAAATCGCATTGCCGTACGTCTTGCTATAGAGGAGTGCTGGCTTATTCTTACTATGAAGGACACACTGTTGATTAATGGAAACAGTCTCTTTTTGGTGAAATGATGTTACGCTTCTGCTTACCATGATTTTCTGCAATATGATTTTGTGACCTTATGTACAAGGAGGGGCTTTTGAGCCAAAGTTGCAGATCTGACCTTATCTTTCTAACTAATTTTTTGACTTAGGGTCTTTGTATTTATTATTGCTTTTTATTGTGTTTTACAGATTCGTGTTTCAGCTGTCCTGACCAATGGTGCTTATCTTTTGAACGTTGATTGTGACCACTACTTCAATAACAGCAAAGCTCTTAAAGAAGCCATGTGTTTCATGATGGATCCTGCTCTTGGAAAGAAAACCTGCTATGTACAGTTCCCACAACGGTTTGACGGCATTGACTTGCATGATCGATATGCTAATCGCAATATTGTCTTCTTTGATGTAGGTTCTACTTGATGTGTTATCACCCTGGCAATTATTTTTATCAGCATTATGTTTTCTTATGCTTGTAGTTAAATTCTTTTTTCATTCTGGTCCTGTATTGCAGATCAACTTGAAAGGGCTAGATGGCATCCAGGGTCCAGTCTATGTGGGAACTGGATGTTGTTTCAACAGGCAAGCTCTTTATGGCTATGATCCAGTCTTGACAGAGGCAGATTTGGAACCAAACATTATTGTCAAGGGTTGCTGTGGCTCAAGGAAGAAGGGAAGGAACGGTAACAAGAAGTACATTGATAAGAAGAGAGCAGTTAAAAGAACTGAATCCACCATTCCCATTTTCAATACGGAAGACATTGAAGAGGGTGATGAAGGTAGGTATTGATAATAAGTAAATTTTTCCTTTCTTTGGAATTATTATACTTTACACAGGCAGTAAACTCAAATATCATTAATCAAGCAGGTCGAATTTACACAAGCAGATGCACGCACGCACACACATCCACAAACAGGAGGGGTAGGGGTAGGGGAGGGGTAGGGGAAGGCAGGGAGACTTTAGAGTAACATTTTATATCATTTTGGGCCTTTTTTAAATTTAATCTAGAAGATTTAATACAAGGTTTAGATGATTATTTTGATTTTGAGCCATTTTTTCCAATTTTGACCTTTTTGCTTCAATAATTTCCAGTAATTTGATACTCTCTACTAAAATTATGAAATTGTGTTCTGTTTCAGTTTGGATCTAACTTAATGGGGAAACTGATATTCACAGTGGATTGCTACATCTATGCTGCTTTGTATTAACTGCATTCCTTGGATTTTACAGGTTATGATGATGAGAAATCACTTCTTATGTCTCAGAAGAGCTTAGAAAAGCGATTTGGTCAATCTCCAGTTTTTATTTCTGCCACCTTTATGGAGCAGGGGGGTATTCCACCATCCACTAATCCTGCAACTCTTTTGAAAGAAGCAATCCATGTTATTAGCTGTGGATACGAGGACAAGACTGAATGGGGCAAAGAGGTAGTTACAATAGTAATGTGGCATTTATAATACTTAATAACTGGCTTCTTTGATCGATTGTGTTTGCATTTTGAAATACCAATTGAGTGAGCTTCTTTCTTTCTTTACCATCAGATTGGATGGATCTATGGGTCTGTGACGGAAGATATTTTAACTGGGTTTAAGATGCATGCACGAGGATGGATTTCAATCTATTGCATGCCTCCCCGACCAGCATTTAAAGGGTCTGCTCCCATCAATCTTTCTGATCGTCTGAACCAGGTTCTTCGATGGGCTTTGGGGTCAATTGAAATTCTACTAAGCAGGCATTGCCCGTTATGGTATGGCTACAATGGAAGACTGAAGCTGTTGGAGAGACTGGCATACATTAATACCATTGTCTATCCCCTCACCTCTATCCCACTGCTTTCTTACTGTATACTTCCTGCTATCTGCCTTCTCACTGGAAAATTTATCATTCCTGAGGTAAATGAGATATTTTACTTCTGTTGGTCTCAATTTGTCTAATTCTTCTTTCAAGCATTATCTCAACATTTGTCTCTTACTTCTTTGTATATGCACCTGCATTATTACAATGGGGGCCTGTTTGGGAAGCCAAAAATTTAGGCGAAAGCCATGAGTTCCAAACCAAAGTGCACCTGGTTATCACACGGTTTCCACATGCCAAAAATTCAATAGTAAAGTCTGGAAATGTGAGGATTAGATTGCTGAGTCAAATATCCGTCACCCCTTCCCCTCTCCTCGTTGGCACTTCCCCAATGGCTTTTCTAGATTGATAATATCTAGTGTCTTTTTTGCAATTGTAATCTCTTCTTGTGAGGGACATGCTTTTCATTTCATTAAAAAAGCAAAGATACTTTGCAATTCAATTGTTTACCAATTTCTTGCTGAAATGATGGGCACACATGTTGATTGGAATATGGGATACGATGGGTGACCCTTACTCCTCCCTAGATTGTTAACTTTTGCGGTTCTTTTTGTTACTCTATGTATTCATTTGTGGGCCCTTATCAATCTGTTACTATTTTTCTGCAGATAAGCAATTTTGCTAGTATGTTGTTCATTCTTCTCTTTGTCTCCATTTCCACAACCGGAATACTGGAGCTTAGGTGGAGTGGTGTGAGCATTGAAGACTGGTGGAGAAATGAACAGTTCTGGGTCATTGGTGGTACATCGGCTCATCTCTTTGCCGTCTTCCAAGGGCTCTTAAAGGTGCTTGCTGGGATTGATACTAACTTCACTGTCACTTCAAAGGCATCTGATGAGGATGGGGATTTTGTAGAGCTTTATGTGTTCAAATGGACATCTCTTCTCATCCCTCCAACCACTGTCCTTATTGTGAACTTGGTGGGTATTGTGGCTGGTGTTTCTTATGCCATTAACAGTGGCTATCAGTCTTGGGGACCTTTATTTGGCAGGCTGTTCTTTGCCATTTGGGTCATTGTCCACCTGTATCCCTTCCTTAAGGGTTTGTTGGGTCGCCAAAATCGTACCCCTACCATTGTCATCGTCTGGTCCATACTCCTTGCTTCTATTTTCTCCCTGCTATGGGTGCGGATTGATCCATTTACCTCTGACACCGCAAAATCTGCTTCAAAAGGTCAATGCGGCATCAATTGCTAGTTCTTTTTGAAGATAATTTTGTTGAGGTAAGCTCCATGGCCTCACCTCCATGCCTACCTTTTTGTAAATAGATAAGAAAATATAATATAATATATTGAAATCACATGCACGGTCTAAGTTAGTTGTAATATTGTTCTTTATCTGAAAGGAAGTGTGATGAATGGAGGCATCAGAGGGACCCATTGTGTATTTATTTTGCAATCAATATTGTTCTTTTTGTATTACTTCCGTTTTATTTTCTATTTCATACATTAGTGTTCACGTGAGTCATTACAAGAATAGTTCTCAAAACCCTAGTTTGATTTTGTTGTCCTTGTGCAGTTATTCCTTGTATCTACAAACTGGTTTTCAGGCTGTATTACTGTATTTTATATTGTAAAAGCAATGTGGCCATTAGTCCGTTTTGATCCCACCAATGTGAGATGGTGGGTTTATCCATTGCATTTTTTTATGATATTTTTATTATTATTTAAGAAGAAAAAGGTTGGCAGAATCAAATATGCACTTGAGCAAGATATTCTAGCAATGATCTCTTGTAGAATCTGAAAGGCTTATACAAGGACCCTTGATTGATCAATTAGAAGCTGCCAAGTATACAATATACACAAAACAATTAGAGCAATGGTAATATAGATGTATATGTGACTTATTATCTGAACGTTAGAATCATTGAATGAATTTTTTAAAAATTTAACATATTATATACATAACAGTTGGTGGGTAGCCGGATTTCGGACCATTTAATAATTTTTTAATATGATTATTGGGACAGCTGACCATCATGGTAAAGTTCTGATATTATTCACGAAGGTCTCTATCTAAACCAGCTGAGTCTTAAATATATCTTCATAAAATGGAAAATACATTTTGATGGGTTTTTGGAGTTCCACCTTTTTGTGGGAGGTACAAATTAAACATACAATTAAATACTATTAATTAATTGGAAACTTTTTTATGAAGTTTTACTATAATTTTTATTTAGAATTTTTTCTTCTTCTAGTATACAATTTTTATCATATGAATAAGACATGCATATGTACTTGCAAGAGTATTGAACTTTTTCCTTATAAAATATATATTATATTTAATTTAAATAAAAAAAACTCTTAATTTTCTTTTTTTTTTTTCTATTAAAAACCTCATGTTAGTAATAATTTTTGTATAGCAATATATAAACAAACACATAAGCATGCATATTTATCTATTCAAATAGTTAATAGCATAAAGGGTTTTTTTTTAAAAAAAAATTAATTATGAAGTAATAAAATTATTAATTATTTATCATAAAATTTACTTTGTTTCTCAAAAAAATATCAACTAATAGAGATTATTAACTTATAATTCAAATTTTATTTTCCTTTTCGTTTTTTGGCTTCTAATCATATTTGATGTTATAAAATGGATGTTCATGCTAGATTGATATTTTTTATTTTGTTGTTGCTAATTTAAGGTATTTGTTGATGTGTACAAAATCTTCAGAAAATTTATAAATTTCTCGAATTGTTATCAAACAAATAAATCCTAAATCTATCACAAATATTTGTAAAGTTCTTGAATTTTATCTGCATATCTCGAATATTATAAATAATTCTAGCATTTTTATGAGTTTATTATTTTTCATGAATTATTCCTAATAATTGTATCAAGAAAAATCACATTTTATATATTTTTTAACATATTTATTGTTTTACTCAAAAAGTTATCTTCATTTTTTTAAATATTACATATTTTTTTTCAAATAGTTGTCCAAGAACTTGTCACTACACTTTGTACCAATATTTAGGGTTGTAAATGAATCGAGTCGAGCTGAGTAGTGAGTTGTTCAAGTTCGACTTGCCAAAATAAACGAATTTCAAATTATGTTCTAATTCGGTTTGTTAATTTTTCAAGTAAATCTCAAATGAACCTTTAAGTGAGTCAAATTCGAGTAACTTGATTTTTTATACAATATTAGACTACATTTAACATAATAAACCAAGCTTAGTAAATTAACAAATCTCAAAATTTGTTCAAACTTGATTTATTTATTTATTTTACGAGCCGATCTCAAATGAAACTTTGTTACGAAAAACAAGGCCACAAATACAATTATGTGAAAGACCTTAATGAGTATATTCAGGAGCTATGTAATCAAAATCTTTACTTATCCTGTAATAGCAAAATGGCAATTGTATAGCTACTTTCATAGTTGGAAGCCATAAAAATCAGACACTTCGCAAAGTTTACTTTATCAAAACTAATTCACTTTCCTAGTAGATTAAACGCAAAACTTCCATTACCAATTAATGTTTTGTAATCATCTTAAAATGGTGCTTTTTTCTCAAATCACCTTAACTCACTATTTTCACATTTTTTAATATATACAATATTTTTATTAAATAAATGATGAAAAGAAAATTTCATTTTGTAAAATTATTTTTAAATAACTTTACTAACTATACAAATAACAAACTGATTCTCTCAAATCGATTCCCTATTAATCTTTTTATTCAAAATTAAATCTAAAATTCCTCAGACAAAACTTAAAGCGACTTCGAGTGTGTGAGGGATAGGAATAGACAATTTTGCTCCAGTGGTATGACCCCCTTCTCCTTTTCTTTTTTTTGGGGGGGGTACAGGGCAATGGGCATGGCCATCCCTGTTTTTGAAAAAGAGAATGGCCAACTCGGAAAAAAAGTTGCAGCAGAGAAACATATGCCATACAAAATACTAGGAGAAAAAAAGGAAATTCTTTGCCCAACCAGTAAGTTGCCCAGGACAATACTTTTCCCATACAAGCAATATGGAGCCAAAATCTCTCGAATAGGCCAATTTACCTCCCAAAACATATTACTGAAACAGCTATATTGTGCCACAAGTGCATATTTCCTTTACAATCGTACAGGAAAATTCAATAACTACCCTCCCTCTTATGTGCTAATTGACTAGAGCCTCAACTGAAAATTCGAATGATTTTCATCAACTTTATCCAACAAAAAAAAGAGCTCATGTTAAAAGATGAGTAAATCATCATGGATCCATAAAGTATAATAAATATCTACAAGAGAATAATAAAGAGACCAAAAAACCAGCTTGCATAATAAGAAGCATAATTTCATAAAAGCCTTAAACTTCTCAAACTAAATATCAGAGTTCAAATAGACCATGAGAAGTAGCCTCCTTTCAGTTTCCATCTACCACTCATTGAAGTTCCATTACAATAAAAATAAATACCAACAGTCCAAAACTATTTTGAATCAATTTATATGGCCCCATCTGAATTAAAATTCATCATTAACCATCAGACTATATCCCTCATCCCCATTTCATAATAAGAACATGCATGTGATCATCCAGCTTGCTGCTGATTTATACACGACGTTTCTTCCGAAGTCGGCATCCATTATGGGGACGTCGAGTTGTGTCCTCAATATATACTATCGGATTTTGATCTCCTCGAGAAAAAGTATAGCCCTCTCTGAAGTTCAAGATTGCTTGCTTTTTCTTCTTAAAATAAGTAAACCCGTTCACTTTCATTACAACTGACTTCAACCCCAAGTTCCTTGCAAGTCTTCCAACATGTTCTGCAGTTGCTTCAGCAGCATATCGAGAAACTTTGGGCCCTCCTTTCATTTCTGACAAACACCCCGAGGAAGCCCCAACTTTTTTGTTCCCCTTAGAATCTGTCACAGTAACAAATGTATTGTTGCGGATCAACTTTATATGAACAATATCTGCATTTTGCTCAACAGCATACCGAGGAAGTTGAGAACCCCCCGTGATGTCCTTCCCATTTTCCTCGATAATACCCCTCACAAAGTCCATGGATCTGGAAGTCCTCACCTCAAGCTTGTTCTGACTCGTAGAATGTATGGAACTCCTAAAACTCATTGCACATGAAGGAGAGACATTCTCCTCCACTTTCATAAAGCACAACTTTGTTCCCAAGTTTCCCAAGAATTGGGGCAGAAAATTTACATTTGCCCCTGCCACAACATGACTAGATGTGCCTTTCAAGTTCTTTAAACAACCTGCAAAAACCACAAGATATTTTTCAGTGATAATGGTAGTACCATTATTGAAAAGAAAATCACAAAATTTCGCATTTCTACTTTCGTGCAGAAAATTGCTAAAATAGGGATTTTCATTTTTTATTTTTTTGCTTTAAATGGGGATTCTCGAAAACCTTATTCATTAGCTTCTTCCACTGAACTATTTTATGTATGGAAGTCCCAGCAAAATTAAAACAACCCACTGTGTTCTACACAGGCTTCAAAGGAAGTAATGCTTCAAAGAGAGGTGGGCCATTACAGAAAATTGAAGTCATCACAGATATGATAATAAAATGTTGAAAAACAACAGAACCATTTTCTTTAATTGCCTTAGTTCTTAATCTTTTGAATAATGAATTTCCACATTCGAAAGATATTAAAAACACAATAAATTCTTTCAAAATCCACAAGACATCTAGAATTAAGTAACTAGTAAGTGCATTTAACTTTCTGGTTTGAACCACCATTTGCCAAATTTTTCTCTTTGCTATTATCGAACTATATAAATTACCTTAAGATGGGTTAAACTTAACTGCAGCAACTTCTGCATTTTCCTTTTATGTTAAATAACTTAGAAAACTGTGGGAAACTATTAGAAAATAGAGTGGTGGTACATACACCGGTCTAGTCTACCTAAACTATTCACCGGATGATGCGGGTTCTGCTGTGATGGGTCTTTCTAATTTTACAGCCTAAAACAGAAAAGGGAATAATTTAGATTGGAAATTTCCTTAATTCTGGTATTGCCTGATTGGCATATGATTCTGTTACTCATGAATTCTCTTTCATTGTCACCAAAGAAACCCTCTTCTCATTCTCCCCATCGCTGGTGGATATCAACGATCTCCTTCGTAAAGGTAAGCGGCTTTCTTTTTTTTCTTTTTTATTGTTGCGAGTTTTTTATGGTGTTTTCTTTGCTCTGTTTTTTAGTCTTTAATTTCTGATTCTTCTTTGTTGTCATTGCTCTAATTTATTTAATTTTCACAATAAAACATGTAATCCTGATTGTTATGCTTTTTTATGGTGTTTTGTTTGCTCTGTTTTTGGCTTTTTTTATTGTTGTGCTTGTTATTGTTCTCTCTTTTTTTTTTTTTTTTGGTATGCAAATCAAGCCAATAAATTAGTTATGAACATGAATCTTACTTGGGGCTATAGAATCGCTACTCTTTACTCAACAAAGTTTTATCAAAGTGGGTATGTTGTATTATTAAATTGAAATATTGAATTCTTTTCCATCTTAGTACTATTTTTGAAGTTTGGCTTTAACAATCCCAAGTTACTCTTTGTGAAGGATAATGCAATTCAATTCACAACTTGTCCAAAGTGTCTTCGGCATTCTTTGCTACATTCAATAATAAGGTCTACAATCTCAATTTGCAAAAAGTGCTAATCTGTAACTGTCATGTTGACATATTGAATTTTTTTTTTAAAATCTATTTTACCTTAGGATGTGAACTGATTCACTTACAAAGTTGGCCTTATATTTCTTATTGCTTAGTAGTTCTAGATTTCATAAACTAATTATCTTCTGATTGCTTAGTAGTGCTTATGTCATGACAAAATTTGGTGAAGATTTAGAAGCGAACTGTACTAAAGAGACATGCACTAATGAGCATGAATTGGAAAAGATTTTTGATGAGGTCATAATGAAGTAATCCCTAGTAATGATTGGTCGCTTGATAAAAATATCCAAGAGTTTAATAAGGATCATGATAAAGGCGGATGTGATGAAAAAACACCTATAGTAGGGATGATTTTTTAATTCTTTTGAAGATGTTAATGAAAATGGATAGTGCTTACACCATGACAAAATTTGGTGAAGATTTAAAAGCGAACTCTACTAAAGAGACATGCACTAATGAGCATGAATTGGAAAAGATTTTTGATGAGGTCATAATGAAGTAATCCCTAGTAATGATTGTTCGCTTGATAGAAATATCCAAGAGTTTGATAAGGATCATAATAAAGGCGGATGTGATGAAAAAACACCTAAAGTAGGAATGAATTTTTTAATTCTTTTGAAGATGTTAATGAAAATGGATAGTGCTTACGCCATGACAAAATTTGGTGAAGATTTAGAAGCAAACTCTACTAAAGAGACATGCACTAATAAGCATGAATTGGAAAAGGTTTTTGATGAGGTCATAATGAAGTAATCCCTAGTAATGATTGTTCGCTTGATAGAAATATCCAAGAGTTTGATAAGGATCATGATAAAGGCGGACGTGATGAAAAAACACCTAAAGTAGGGATGATTTTTTAATTCTTTTGAAGATGTTAATGAATTTTACAAGTAATAAGCTTTTGATATTGGATTTGGTATAACAACAAGGTGGTCTCAAACTGGAGAAGATGGAAAACTAAAATATTTCACACTTGCTTGTGCTAGAGTAGGTAAACCAAAATGTAGAGGAAAAAATCATTTTCATGCGAAACCTTCAACCAAAGTTGACTATAAGGCTAGGATCAATGCAACATTATGCAATGGTCAAAAACAAATAAAGGCATTAACTATATTTATTATGCTCATTATTTGTTTTTGCATGACAGGTTTCTAAGAAAAAAGTTAGGGACCAAGTTGATGGAGGTGACATACAAGCAAATAAAAGAAAAAGGGCATCGTTTTAAAATAAATCTTAAACTACTATTATTCATGTTTTCTATTTTAGATCAAACTGAAGTAATGGTTGTATTTTTCTCTTGAACGTTGCATAATAGGTTTCCGATAAAAGAAACAAAGAGGACCAAAATGACTTACACCTACCTAAAAACAAGAAGGTATTTCTTTGTAATGATAGTTATATTTCTAGCAATTCATAACTTTCTAGCAAGTGTTACTTTATAAAATTCTATTGTTTTCACCTTAGTATTATCTATGGTTTTTTTTTTTTTTAATTTGCAATGATAGGTCAATCCTTTAAACCTTTCTATTAACAGTCAAGAGAGCACAGAAGTCAATTGGGATGTTCACTCAATGGTGCCATTTTATATGCCATTATTTACTTGAAAGATATTTTTTTATTTCAATACTGACTTCAAAGATATAGTTCTAATTGTATATAATTATTGAAACACGGCAACTCAACTCATTTAGTCAATATACCTATGAAAATTTATATGATCAACACTCAGTTATAGCCATCTCTTATAGGTATATGCCCTGCTTAATTATTATTTTTTGAATCATTTATATGTTTACAAGAAAGGGCTCTACTTATATATATATATATATATATATGCATTTACTTTTTTTTCTACAGCAAGTGACTAATAATCCAACTAATGACGATGCCTTAATTGCTTACAATGATGCTGACTCTTGATATAATTTAGAGGTTCATATATTTTATTATTCATTAGTTGCTTTCTTATTTTTGATTCTTTAAATAAATCACTTGATGAATTGTTTCATATTTTTGGATTGTCACAGGGTTCATGTTTAGCCATCATTTACAAGCAGCTTATGCAATTTTTTGGGGTTCAGAGATCAATTTTATGTTGAAGGATTAGCTCTACTTATTAAATGGAATGTTTCAACTATTAAATAGGATTGAGTAGGATTTGACTACTAATAATGTTGAGTTGGATTTCATATTTGTTAGCATTTTCATTGATTTTGTATTAATCCCTTGTCTCAAGTAACAATGATATTATTTTTTAAGTAATTCTACGAATTCCTTTCTTGTATTCGTGGTGACAAGTTAATTGCAAGGTTTAAATTGGAGATTGTGCATTTGTTCAACACAATTAAATTGAGAATTATAATTTTGGACAAATTGTACATATTGCAATCATCTATCAAGTTGAAAAATAGAGGGGTTTGAGACTTATTATTAACTTTAGTTTGAAGTCATTTATAGAAGTTAAAATAAATAGATCCAGTTCAATGCAAATTGTTGAATTTAATATAGCTCTTTTTTTTTCAATAAGTAAGAGATGTAATATATAAATGAACCCAAGAAGGGTTACAAGGGCAAAAAGCCCTCAAAAGATTACATATGAATTTAATATAGCTCTTAGAAATTGGTATTGCAGATATGTTTTCAACCTAAGAAGCATGGATACGGACACCGAAAACGGATACGATACGACACGATACAAACACACAGACACGTTATTTTTCAAAAAAGTAAGACACGAACACGTTAGAGACTGTTGAATATATATTTTTATATGACCATATAATAAAAATCTAATGTTATTTCAATTAAAATTTGTATAAAAATACACAAATAACAAAAATATTATTAGAATATTAAAATTACAAAGTCATTAAATAAAAATTAAAAAATTTCTTCATTTAATCATCAACATCCTATGATTCAAGCATCCGACACTGTGTTGGGGAAGTGTCCGAGAGTGTCGGTATTCAACACGGACACGTGAGTCAAAATAAAGTAGTCCGTGCTTCATAGTCTTCAACTATCATCATTGCATGCTTCGGAGAGTAAATTTAGAAAATTATTTTGGAAGCATAAATTGAATTCAAGAATTATTCAAATGGACAGTGACTACATGAATTAGCTACTCATTATCAACTATGAATCGTAACTTGTAGAAACGATTGCTTGATCATCCAATAACGGTTTCACAGCAAAAACAAAAGGGGGTATTGGTGTAGCAACTAATTATATTAGTAATTCTTTGCTGCCATAATAAATTATCCTGTTATAATTTTTTTGTTAACATTACAAGTTGAACAATTAGACCCATTTAGTTGATACTCCAACCAGATAAGTTAATTAGATGATACATGGAAAGGACTTGATGTTGTAGTTTCATTTTTTTTTTCCTTAAGACATCTGATTTTATTTTATTTTTTTAAAAAAAAAGGAAGAGGAAGAGGCAAACAAATACCCAGTTGGATTTATAATCATTAATCGAGATAAGTTTGATATATATATATATATATATATATAAAACATAATATATATATATATATATAAGTTTGGCATCATTGATTGGTTATATTTTCTGTTTACAAGAACTTAAGAAATTTTATTAATCTGCAATTTATGTTTTGGAAGAGAATGAAGAGAAGTTAAAATGGAATAGGATTCTTGAGAAGAGAAGTCAATGTGAAGAGAGAGACCAAGGATTTCTTTAATATGGAAACTCCTTAAATATAGATAAGAAGGGCTGCCACATTGGATTCCACATCACCCAGTGAAGTCTTCCGGGATTCCTAACCGGTAGCTTTCAGCATTTTCCTAGAAAATAACATCCTGATTCGTAATTTTCATATTGTTTTGTTCCCAATAGACCAAATGCACACATTAAATAAACAGAGTAAGAGTAAATGTATAATTCACCATCGTTTTCCCAATAATAATACTGAAGAAAAAGAAGTAAAACCCACTTCAAAAAAAAAAAAGTCGGACAGATAAACTTGCCTGAAAGAGCGTCGGAGTTTTGTGGGATTTCAGAGGAAGACGTAGGAGATCGAACAAAGTTCTTAGACGCACACAATAGCGCATTGAGGGAGCGATCAGATCTGGGATTGAATATCCCAAAAGCTTGAGAAAATCCAGCCCGTCCATATAATCGAGAAATCGGGTCGTTGGAAGATCATATCTTTGATTAGGGTTTGCTGATTTGCAACTTTCTTTCCAACTGCAAAACGGTTTTCTGATTTTGCAAAACACCAAAAATGGCATACGCGTTAGATCTATAGGAATCCAGGGGTGTAGAAACAAAGATGGATACCCAATAAACCCCTCAACTGCTCGTACCTTGATCTCGAAACAGCCAATAATGGCTTCTCTGCTGATAGGTTTTTCAGTAAAGGCAATCACGGCTCGTCCACAAAGCCATCCTCGAGGACAACAGGCCCATTGCCGCCATCAAGAAGACCATAACAATATCCGGTCCGTCAGCACAACTGTACAAACAATCTCGCAGAGAATGAGATCGAGACAATTTAAAACCCTAGGCTTGTGAATTTGTTAGGGTTCGAGAGAGAGTTGTGGTGACTGGGGTTCAGAGGAGGCCAAGGGAGTCAGGTCGGTGAGATAGCGAGGGTTTTGGGCTATATAAGATTAAATTCATATATATATTTATAGATTTAAATATTTGTTCCATACCATTTTTTTCTTTGTTCTATCACTTTTATTTTATGATGTGGAAAGTACAGAAATAAATTGAAATTAAAAGAAAATTATCTAAAAAATTAATTTAATTTTAAAAATTATTTACACTAATAATAGTTAATTTTATGAATTAAGTTTAAAAAAATAATTTTAACAAAGTTATTTTTAGTTTATAATTTAAATGCATTGGCATCTTTTTGACAGTTTTTAAAATTATAATTAAACACATTTTCATATTTTTACTTTGTTAGCAAATTATATTCAAATGTGTTAGAAATTAAAATAAATTATAGTTTTACAAAAATTCTCTGAATGAACAATCTAAATGGAATAGCGAAGACCCCGACCCGCCCCGACCCATCTGGGAATTAATTATGAATAAAAATACAATGTCCTATAATGCAAAAACAGTGTCTTAAATATGTACAAACCTCCCCTACATGAAAAAAATATAGCCTACTACCACCAAAAATCAATGGATTCAATTTTTATTCGTGCATTATGGAGTTTAAGGGTCTGTTTGAGAAATGTTAGAACCGATTCTTTAGAATATAGATAAACTGGTTTTAAATTTTGTGTTGTTTAGTGAGTACCTTTTAACAGTATATTGGTTCATTTCTAGTCATAAAAAATACTTAAAACCTGAACAAAGTTAAATTAGAAAATAGTTAATTTTTAAAAAACCAAATAACTTAATAGGAGTGGTTCTAACCTGATCCAATTTAAAGAATTCTCAAACTGCCCCTAAGCTTGAAGTGTCGAATGGCATTATGCTACATGTATGTAAGAAGTGTTGGATAATTTTTAAATATAGGATCATAGAATACTGCTAAATATTAAAAGCATAATGAACATGATGTAAAGATAAGATAAGAAAAACTTAACGGCTGAGTGTATGCAATGACACTATCCTTAAGAGTGATTTCGTCTTTCAGAAGAAGAACTTCAGGTGTAGTAGGTTAATGGCATCCCACCTTTCAGGATACAACAACCGATTTGCACAAGCATACACTCGCAATGTTTGGATCAATTGAACAACCCTTAACGATTCTTTGGTACTTTGGTAGATACAGAATGAACAGTAGCGAAAGTTCTCAACAAAATGAATAAAATTTCAAGTAAGTGGAACAACATAGAAACTCTTAACAAAATAAAGAATAATGAAAAAAATTCTAATTAACAACTCAGAATTCAAAACTTGTATCTTATATCTCAAGAGTTCATTGGTTTGTATAAAGTTACACGTGGAAGAAATAAAGAAAGATCACTTTATTTATGGATTGGAATATGTCTAACATTGATGAAGGATCTTTGTCTAAAACAGTTAGTCAATTAAATATAGGAGGAAAGTTTGACAATTGAAATAGGATACAAATCAAACATACGAAGAATGTTTGACAATCAAATTAGGAAGTTTTGACTATTGAAATGAAAAAGGAAACAAATATATAAAGAAAGTTAGAAAATCAAATTAGGAAGTTTCTCTCAATATCGGATAACTATTTTGAAATACTTATATATACCAACAATCCCCCACATATTTTAAAATACTTGAATTATATAAAGGTAACATAAGGAGTACCAAGAGAATGACATGAATAATGAAAGAATTTCAAGATTTCAATGCATCAGAATTGGTGTCTTTTGGACTATGAACCAACCCTAGGATGAGTCAGCTATGACCTACAGAAACTTGATGAAATTTAAAAATTTCTATGAACCATTATAAATCAAAAACCATACTACCCACATTGTCTCCTAACATGAATAATTTGTTCTAAATGGGTTGGTGCAAATAGGTCGTGCGCCCTACCTGGATATTCATGAGCGCTCTAGAAAACATGTTTCAACTCTCATGGGAAGCGGCTTTACTTCCACACTCATATAGGCGAATCCATCAAGTGTGTACTACAATCAACACACCACCCATAAGGGCTATGGTATTCATTAAGAGAATCTTCTCAACCTTATACATTGCAATCTCGCACTACCTACTCCAGAGGGAGGGATTCTCAATATAAAAATTTGATAGTACATCACCAGGCCGCCTAGTAACTTGTTAGTACCCATATGAACCTACTTCCTAAAATCGTCATTCATGTCGGTTGGGTTGACATCACAATTGACTCTTGTTATATGCATAAGTTCCACCCCCTTGATGTGTTTGGTTAGAGGATTGGCCATGATCTATTCTAACCTCACATAATCTGCGAATAACACCCTAATATCAAATAACAGTTGTTTCACAATATTGTATCATGTGCATATTTTTTCAATTTTCTGCCATTTTGCTTTTTGCAATTGCTATTTTAGCTTGACAATCATATCACATAGGCACAACCAAAATTGGTCTTTTCCATATAGGAATATACTGTTAATAGCTTACTAAGCCAATTAGCCTTAAATCTAGATTTTTCTAAGGCTATAATCTTGGATTTCATATTGAACCAAACTATGCAAGTGTACAGGACAATGTTCCTCAATTAAGGGTAAACATATAGTAATTTATGGATTTCTTCCTAATCTGAATCATAAATTCAGATAACATTACTGTAACCCTTTAATACAATAAAAAATCCATTATACATTATAATAAAGAATACTGCTCAAACACATATGTATTCAATTTATACTCATCCAATAGTCCTTGTTAGGACTTTGTGTATCTTCTCAAGATGTAACCTACACAAACAATGTCAAGTTTACTACAAATACATCAACATACCAATTAATTTGAGCATATATTTTGGTACACAATTATCACATGAGATAAATCAATTTTCACAATCAAATCGATTTAATTTTTTTAGTATTCTTTCAGTCATCATGTAAAGATTCAAAAATTTGGAATAGAATTTTTTTTTTACGCTATGGGAATGTCCTTAATTTCTAATTAATTTAATTTTGAAAAAAAAAAATAAAATAAAATAAATAAATAATAAAAATGACATAAGACGCGAACGGACACCCAGAGACGTCAAAACAAATAATACTGATATTGAACCAGCTTTATACCAACTTTATTTACATTCAAAATTAATATATGAAAAATAAAATAAAATAAAAATAAAAATATGTGTAATGGTATACATGAATGAAATATAAAGTATGGTATAATATATATATATATATATATATATATGGGTGTGTGGTGGAAAATGAATAAAAGAAGAAAAGAGGGAAAGAAAAAGAAAAGGGAAAAGAGAAAAGAAGAGAGATACGGTGCAGGTCTTGTGAAAACAGAAAAGAGAAGAGAGAAAGAAGAAAAGAGAGAAAAAGGGAAAAAGGAGAGAAACGGACGGGGCTGCGGACGGCGGTGGTCGCGAGGGGGGAGATCTGGTCGACGGCCATCGCGTCTCGCGTGTCCAAGCTCGTGATGGATTTGCGACGGGTTTCGCGATGGTCGATTGGGGATGATGGCACGGGTGTATTGGCATGGACGAAGCTGCGATAGGTGGTATATGTGTACATGTATATGTATAGGCGTGTAGATATGTGCGTGTTGGTGCTGTGGGAGAGAGATTTTAGAGAGAACGGTGCTAGTTGTGGTCCAGATCTGCGTGTGGATGGTGCGATTTCGTGAGGGGCACTACGGGGGTTGCGGTGACAGCAGGTGAACAGGCTTTGTCTCTGTTTCTTTCCTTTTGATTTGGTTGCTATTGTGTGTATATGTACGTACATGAGTGGCGAAGCAGTGTATTGTGTATTGGAAGTAGCCACGGTTGTGGTGTATGGCAGTTCGGGAAGAAGAAGGAGGAGTAACGGCAGTACGGTTGGGCTTCGAAGCCGAGATCCTTGCGGCTAAATCAGTCCGTTGGGTTGTTTGAATCCAGTAGCAGTACAGAGGTATATATATATATATATATATATATATATATATATAATCACTGTGTTGTGAAGCTTGTGCGTGGATATATGTAGACATATATATATGTATATATATGGGGCTTGATTGTGTTGCGGTTTGTGTGTGTGTGGCTGTCTGGGTTCGACGTAGAGCAGGAGAGTGGAGCAATTTGGTTCGGAAAGGAAGGACAGGTCCTATCTCTATCTTTTTCTTTTCCGTTTTGGTTGCTATGATGAATGGGAGTTATTCTGATTTCCTGAGATTTTCGGAAGGTGTTGGCTGAATTGGATTGCTGATTCGGTCATGGCCGTGGTTGGGTTTATTGATCCGGTTGTGTCGGTGTTTGGAGGTAATGCTTGTGTAAGGTTTGTGGTTTGTGATTGGAATTGAGGGTCGACTGCCCTGTTTGTTTTGTGGTTTCTGTCGGGGGGCTCGGTTGTCGCTGCTGCGTGTGTATAGTGGCAGCAGGTGTGGGGATATTGCAGGATTTGGGTTTGGGTGATTGAAAGGTAACAGAAAATGGTTCGGTCTGATTTTGTTGATCCAACCGCGCCTATGTTTGGAGGTGAAGTTGGGAATTGGGATTCAAATGCGAGTTATGGGACGGATTGTCTCACGAGGTTCGATCAAGTGTCGGTTTCTTGTTGCTTTGTTGAACCTCCTTGTAGTTGGTTTGTTGAGGGGAAATTGATTGGTATGGATGGAAAAAGGAAGCAGATCTTTGGGGGGGGTATATGGAGATATATGTGTGTGTTTGTTGGAGCAGGGGAGACAGAAGTGTTGAGTGGAATTTTGGAGGAATTCCTATGCGATTGATTTTGATTTAGGAGATATTTGATGATGACGATGCTTCCTACAGTGAAGGATGACTATGAGAAGCTACCGAGATGTTTATTAATAGGTCATAGTTGCCAACAGAATTATTTGAGGAGATTGTCCAGGTAGATCTTGAGGTGTTGTGTAGCGGTTTATTTACGGAATCCAAATGAGGTCTGGCCATCCTTGTTGGGATATTGGATATATAATTCAACATATGCACAGAGGAAAGAAAATCCAGTAATGGATGAAGCTGACTGTTCGGGTTAAAACAAGCCATGGGTTCTGACTTTGCTTGTAATAATCGGAGCTACTGATTTGGAGGATTCTGCACAGTAATCTGATGAGAGGAAGGGAAAGTTCTTCAATATCTGATGGATGGGATGATGAAGGGACGGACTTTGTCAGGATCATCATCTGCTTGGGGGAAAAAGGTTGAAGAAGCTGATAAAACTGGATTTAAAATGGTTGGCCGACTCGATCAGCCTGCGGGTGTGTTTTCTTCAACTGCTGAACCATGGACTGGAGAGCAACCTCAAACTCGGGATGCACGAGGGTTTGGTTCACGCTTGACTGCAAATTCTCCAAAGATTGGCTGAGTGGAGATAAGCATAAGCTTGATATGATTCCATTGGAGGACCAAGTTACTTACGGGTTAGTTGGATTGCATAGTGGACACCGCTTAGTAGGGTTGTGACCAACCCTATTAGGTATGATATTTTACTAATGTGAGAAATGAGATTAAGCTTAGGAGTATTTGATAAGATGATTGAATGTTCTCTATGCGTAATTGCTATTAGGAAACCACTTAGAATTTGATTGTTTATATGCTTACGTGTTCTTTATGAATCTGTGGGTGTTATGATTTACTTCTTGAGTTGTCATCATATGGGATTTATGTTTTAGAAGGATCGCTGATATTGCGACATGTAGAATTGTATAAGTGTTGGGATTGATCGAGCATGACACGTAGATTTATGGATGAAATCTTGTAATTTAAATGCTATTGTTAATCTTAAATGTGATGCATTATTTAAAGCATGTTGCATATGCTTATGAAAGAGATGTTTCATTTGAACCGTATCATTGCATGATGAAATCATGGCATATTGGCATCGTGTGATTTCTTGAAAGCATAGTGTGGGTCAGCACGAGGTGCTGGTGCATTATGAGGGTGCAGATCCTGTGGTGAAAAACCCAAATTTGGCTATTAGGTACTCGCATGCCTGACGGATTCCGGACCGTGAAGCGAGACATATGTGGCGGTACTCATGCCAGCGGGGAAGGACCGTATCATGAGACATGGGTGGGCATAGAGTTGCATGACGCATACTGCTTACATACTGTATATTGTTCATATACTGTCATCATTACATCGAATGCCATATAGAAATAACTGTACACTTGCACATGTCACGACCTTGGTTTTGTTTCTTGCATTAGTATTATGTCATACCAGCATGTTGTCGCTGACCCATTCGTGGGCACAGGTTTCAGATAAAGCTCCTAGCACGCGGGGCTTGATGAAATCTTGGAGAAAGGAGAGGAAATGAATTCGGAAGAATATTTGGGCCCTTGGGGCGTATTTAGACATTATAAACGATTGGTGTATTTCTGAAAAGAATGGAAATGACATTGTATATTGTAATAAATAATGAATTTGTGATCCTTTAGTTTAAGTGTAGGAGTAGACGTGATGGATTGTATAAGTAAGTGATGTATATTTAACTTTGATAGAGTTGTGGCCATCGAGTGAGGATGGATTGTGACTGTTGTATATATATATGTTGTATTGTGTTTATCAGGGGGAAAAGGTTCGAAAAACAAAGGAGGTGCTGCCGAAATTTTTAGAAAATTAAAGAACTCTATTTAATTTGTCGTAAATTCAGAAATCTGTTTAATTATCTTTTATTTTATTTACTTTCTGTTCGTCAGTCGCACCTCGGGTTTCGGTCAGAAATTCGGGGCGTGACACATCATATAGTTTTATTAATTATTTAAAACGCGTTCACGGTTTAAACACGTGACCACACATATGTCATTTGTAGATCTACCTCATTTACTTAAACATACATTATCAAGGTTCTCATGTCACTTGTTTGGAAGCTTGTTTTAGATCATATAATAATTTCATCAATTTATATGCTTTATGTTCTTTTTTCAAAACATTCAAATAGAGTTCTTCTAATTCACCATGCAATTTTAATATCTATTTGATGATAGGATTATCAAAACTATTAAAACTTTGATAGGAAAAATTCTAGTTATTCAAGCAAAGTATCAAGGAAAATTATATCATTCCTTTACTTGTAGCAGTTAACTAATAATCTCATTTTATGTTTATATATGACCCAATAGATTTTACTTCTTCTAAATATCCATTTTCACATTAATATTTCAACACCATGAGATTAATTCTCATTTTTTGTCAAGACAATCTTGTCATACTCACATAAATGCTTTACCCTAGTAAGGAAAATGACACAAGGATCCATCAAATATCTTGAACATGAAATATATCACTAAGCGATACAATTTTTCAAGAAATTAATTTGAGAAGAATTTTTCCTTTGTCAATAACTGACCGGGCTTCAATTTACCCATATATATGCTCTTCCCCTTCCCCTACAAGAGTGCAGAAAAATAAAGCACTTCTAATTTCACATATGTGTTTGGTAGCCCCAAAATCTATCATCCAATACTATGCATTAATCACCATGTTCACATTAGAAATAACCACATTATTATGTCATCTGTCTCAGCCAGATTAGCGTAGGCAGAATTGTCATTTCTCTTCTTATGTCTGCATTATGGCTGTAGTGCCCAAATTTTCAAAAAATAAATAGTTTTCTTTCTTTTTATAATTTGGATTGAAGATCTTAAACACACAACACATTCTATATTCTTGGTTTATACTCTCTTCAATTGAGTTGATTTCACTATTATATACCAAGAATTTATGTGTCCCACAATTTTGTATATTTTCTATAGACAGTCAAATATTATATGTCTCAATTTTAATTTTAGATTCAAGAAAGAATCTTTTAGTATAACGCTCCCACTTTTTTGGGTATTTGAGATTAGGTACGTACATGTGATTTATGTAATATTCTTTAAAGAGAATTATAATTTTATTATATGTATTCTACAAGTAGAAATTATGTCTTTCCTTTACAAGGAAATTGATACAATATAATTTATGATTTCTATAAGGCATCATTTTTTTAATACTATCTCATAGAATAGGTAAGTCACAATAAAATTTTCAAGACAGTACATTAGTACACTATCCATATGCACAATTATTTATAATCGAAGTTTTAGAACTCCAATCCTAGAAGATTTTTATAATCTAGAAAGTAAACATCTTAAACATTCATACTATTGAAATTTAAAATTTTTGAACTTCATTTAGCAATTGAAAACTCAGTTCAAATTAGATTCAAATTTACTGTCCCAATTTTTCTAAAATTATCATCTCAAATTCAATATTTTATGACAACCACATTTCTCTATAAAATTGCGTGAAAATTTACCACAATACAATAGATACATTAGGTCACATAATATAAAATTTTCAGATCAGTTTGAGCAAAAAAGGTTAGGTATGTTGATTTTTAGATTCAACACTTAATAATAATTTCCAGCAAGTTATAGTTCAGCTTTTAAAATTCACTAAACATAAAATACTTGTTTAAGATTTTATAAATTTATATGTCTTGATTTAGACATTTTTAATAATCTTCTGTCAAAATTTTTGACTGTTTTAAACTCAATCACTTGGTTAAATAACATTTAAAGTTCACTTGACAACACAATAGATTAATTTCCAGCAACAGAAACTCAATTTAAAAAATTCATAGTAAATTCAATTATTCATAATTTTGAATGAAACAAAATTTAGTAGAACCGTTAATGAGTCTAGTTTCTTAAATTCCAAATTTAGTTCCAAAAACGAAATTTGGTATTGCAAATAATTTTGTAAATCTACTACTATCAGATATATATATATATATATATATATATATTTTCCGCAAACAACAATTAAGATATTGCCAAATGCAATGTAGTCACCGAATCATGAACTCAAATATTAATTTATTATATGTATTAAGATTTGAAAAATATCATCAAAAGCCCAATAATACTATAAACACATTTCCTACAATAATAGGATTGTACACATGCCCAATAACCCAACAGCTTGTCTCCACATTCTTCTATATTATATTCTTTTCATATTTTGATTATCAAATCATTGGTACATGATATAGAAACATATTTACACTAACTTGAACTTTATTAAGTTCTAATTGAAGAAAATAAATAAACAAATAACAAGAATTAAAGAGGACAAATTAAAACTCACAAGATAAGCCTTAATTATATTGATTTAGAGACTATAAATCAATCTAAATTAGGTATTAATTATTCACATAAAATCAGCCATGGAGTGAATTATACTCATTATTTTGTTACAAAACAAAGATTAAATCCATCTACCATGCAATCATATTACATGAATAGGGTTATCAACATAAATACATGATTGCATTTATTTATTTATTTTTATTTGTCCACAGATTCCGTGCTTCATGTATGGTATCGTACATGCATTATATAATTAATGTTAAACTGTATAATCACATTCATTTTTTTTAGTAATATACATGCAAATCACTCTTAAAATTGTTGGAAAATTTTAAAAATAGGATCTAAGAGGACTGCTAAATATTAAAAATATAATAAATATGATGTAAAGATAAGATAAGAAAAACTTAACGACTGAGGCGTATGCAATGACATTATCCTTAAGAGTGTTTTGAAATACTCGTATATACCAACAAGAGGTTAGTAATTTTGGAATTTTATCAACTGCAAATCTTATGCCTAGTTCATAGATCAATTAACCATAAAATCAGAAGATACCCCGGAAATTAGAACAATGACGGTCTCTCCAAGTGTAGATGTGGTCGCCTGCGGGGCAGCTTGCTACAATATCTCTTCTTTCAAACAATGATATCTAACAATAATTGTTAAAAATACATGATAAGTAAAACTATTCAATAGATCTAAGACAATACCTAAAAGAAAAAACAGAATAAATCTCCAAGAATTAGCGCCGCTGAGGACGAAGAGAGGCGTTACAAAAAAAAGGCCTATGTAATATTTTATTTTTCTACAATATTAATTCACTTTTTTCTTCTCTATCTTCTATATTATCACTTTAAGAAATTATTTTGAAATTTTAATCTATTTTATTTTACACACTACTATATATATATATATATATATATATATATATATATATATATATGCAATCAAAAAAAGATTATCGTCACCCAATTGTATATTTATAATTTTTCAATTTATTTATCTTTACACACTTCTTAGTTTTATAGAATTCTGAAAGGGAAACTTTTTTTTTTTTTTTTTTATTTTGAAAATATATTGGTCCTTACCTACATCATTGATCCATTTTTTTTTTCTTCTTTGGACTACGTTATATATTATTTTTCAATTTAATATGTAAATCATACTTGTTTTAAATTTTTTCAATTTTTTTTACACTTATTTCTTCTATAATTCGAAATGGATTTTTTTTTTTATCGAAAATGTACTAGCTTTTTCCTATAATATTGATCCATTTATTTTCATTGTTCCATATAAATTAAAGAAATTCATTTTTTTGAATTATAATAGTCTTTCCCTACAATATTGATCTACTTTTTTTTTTTCTCTTCTTCTATATAATCACATCACAAGATTTTATAATTTTTTAATCTATTTTTATCATACAATTCATGCATTTTTAGGATTTTAAAACTTAGAATTTATTTTAATAGTTTTTAGGATAAATTATACTGACCCTCCTTGAGATTTTTGATAATTATAGGGACTTCTCCTGCGGTTTTTGAAATGAAACTGACCTTCCCTACTTTTACTGACAAATGAAAATTCCTTTTAACTTTATTTTTTTTTTCAAAATGAAAAAAATGCCTCTTTTATTTATTTATTTTTTTTGAATTTTTAAATTTTTGACCTTTTCTAACATTTTTAAAGATTTTTTTTCATTTTATATAAAAAATAAAATTAAGATAAATAATTTATATTTTTTTATTGTCAAAGAAGATTTTAATTAATATTTATTTGAACATGAAAAAAAAGTTTAAAAAACTGGTCAAAATTTTAAAAATGTAAAAAAAAAAAAATAAAATAGGTATTTTTGTCATTTTGAGAAAAAATAAGGTTAAAGGGGAGGTAAGTATCATTTCAAAAACTTTAAAAGAGGTTCATGTAATTGTTAAAAACCTCAAACGAAATCAATGTAATTTACCATAGTTTTTAGGTCCATAAACTTATATACATATATAATATTTGTACATATATACATATGTATATATAATGTCCAATATTTTTTATATATTTTACACACTTTTATGTATTTTATAGTTTTAAAATGGAATTTATACAAACCAATTAAACTCTCTTCCCTCTATATTGAATCATATGGAATAAGAAGTTGTGTGAAAAAGGTGTATTCTTGGTGAACGTGAGAGTTTTATCATCATAGTTTTTTACATATATAAATAACAAGTTTGAGAGAGTTTTATCATCATAGGTAGGGATGAAGCTAATAAAGACTCATGGAGGTCAATTGCCCCCTCCCCCAACTTTTTTTATTGAAAAATCTTCTTGTATTTTTTGAAAAAAATTCAAATATATCTTTTTAATTTTAATTTTTTCCCCCATAATCAATTTGTTTTACAATTACTCTTTCTAAAGTTTCAATATTATTCCTTTTTGTTTATTATTTTCAAAAAGAGTTCCTGCGTACAATTAAAGAATGTCCCACCTGTAGTTATTCAATCAAACGTGGAACAACTTAAAATGTTAATACACCTTTCATCTTATTCCGGAAGGGAAAAAAATTCCTATGTGTCACAATTCCCATCCATTGTTGACAGCTCAATCACAAATATTAGACCTTCCTTGAACACATACACTAAGTCTAATGGAAGATCAATTATGTATATATTGAAAGGAGCATTTTTAATATTATTGAATGACAATTGTGAATGTGTTATACATGATTGAAAAGATGTGAGTGTGTGTGTGTGTGTGTTTTTTTTTTTTGGAGACTTTGTTGGATGGAGGATGTCATACACAACTTTTTTTTTTTTTTTTTTGAAAATTTTTTTGTATAAGCTATAGTTTTTTGTGAGTCCTTTTTTTGGTTGGATTCTTGTCTAATTTTTAACCTTCTATATATCAACGAATATAGTTATTTAGAAAAAATATCATCAAGAAATATTCCATTTTTAAACTTATAATAGAATATTAAAAATAAAGTTTGCCCCTTCCTAAGATAAATTCCCAACCCCGTCCCTGATCATAGGTTTTTTTAGTTAACTTGAATTCTACTATTATAAGTTAATTTTAATAGAAAGCAACCTAAATTAGTATTCTTAATTAAAATGGTATAAAAAAGGTATAAAATATAGAAAATATACTAACGTGTGACTATAAAATATATCAAAAGGATAATTTGGGAATATAGAAAAGTGTAAAACACTTAAGAGGTTTGGTACATTTATATATAGATATAGAAATAGAAATACATATAAATATAAATATAGATATATATATATATATATATATATATATATAAAATGGGGCTATGAATGCCTTTTATTTTTTTTTTTAAAGATAATGGGTGAAGGGGTGTAATCATCTAGCATGCCTATTGAAGGGCCATTGCCCCTCCAGACTGCCTCGTTTTAGTGGGTCAAGTGTTTAGAAGAAACTTGGGTATGATTTGATGATTTTAGATTTTTAGTTTTAGTCCCAAGTTTTTGTGGATTAAGGTTTGTTGAATTAAGTTGAGCAATTCAGATTTTATCAGGACTGAGGAAAACTTTCAAAAAGGTTTTAGAATAACATGCACTCAGAAAGTTAAGAGTAATCATTTTGTACAAATCATGTCAAAAGTTAGAGCTATTTCTAGTCCATTCTCCCATCACATGCATTTTAGCTTATTTTTTCCAGACTTGCTTGATGTTGTGTCTTTTAAAAGACGGTCCCACAATATAAAATCAGTTGCTTAGAAACTTTGAGGATTTAGCTCCTACTACATAATTAATTGGCTGATTCATTTGCTCTTCTCTTGGTGATGATTTTCAACTAGTAATAGGTATGTAACAATAAGTCCTGTGACTTGCCCAATCTAATAATTTAGATAGGCCTCTAAGGTAGAATTTTAGTTGGTGGCTAAGACTTTATAGATGAGATAATTCACATTGTTTGTCCATTGGTTGTTCATTCATGGGTTGGGTTTGGGTGTAGGCTTTCAATTTTAATGCACTTCTAGATATTTTGTAGGCACACTAAAGTTTTTATTCCTACAAACCCTAAGTTTGATAGGTTGGCAATTTATTTATTTTTATATGGGTGATTGAAATAGTGTTGGGAAAGACATGTTGAAATACGTAATGCCTTGATATTTACAAGTTATTTAGTTGGGTTAAGTTAATATATTAGTATTTATTTTGTATTGGAAATTAAAGGAGTCAACATAGAGAAGTCTAAAAGTCTTGTATGAAAAATTACAGAGAGTTGAATTCTCTTTCCCCTATTTATGTAATGCTGGGATACATGGGTATCTCACTAATACTTGCGTCCCAACATCGGTTGGAAAGTGAAACTTTCCTTAGTAAATTAGTACACATACTATTGGACTTTGTAAAGTTATGTAGAGTAGTGGGATAACTTTTACTTACATGAGACCATGGGAAGTCTAGTGGAATTCGGGCTACCCCGTCTGAAAACCAATTAATTGGGCGCGTCCATTATGCCTGCGCAGGAGGTGCAAATTTCCAAATTTGAGCCTTGTGCATGTTCGTGATTGGCCAAGGTTTTTTAATTGTCAAACTTACCTATACAAAATTCTTATCACCACTACAAAGTCTGATTTGATTCTCTTATTTAATTGTGAAACCTACTTATATGAAATTAGACAAAATCAATTCAATATTAGACTTTACTTTATATATGTTTGGTCAACTAACCGTTTACCTTTGATTTGGGCATCAAATCTGCGTCTTGTACAAAATTCTTATCACCAATACAAAGTCTGATTTGATTCTCTTATTTAATTGTGAAACCTAGCCATATGAAATGAGACCAAATCAATTAAATATTAGACTTTACTTTATATATATTCAGTCAACTAGCCGTTACCTTTGATTTGGGTATCAAATCCGCGCCTTGCCTTTATTATTCTCCACCCAACAAGTACAAATAGGGTGCTTGGGTTCATTATTCTACACACCAAAAATTCGAAGAGCATTCTTATGTTAGGTATTGTAGTTTGTTTCATCTTTATTGTTTTGTGCAATTGTTCTATTTTACAGTCATCGCTACCAACCGTTGCAAGTTCCATTGCAACTCTTGTTTTATTTCCTCAGTGCTACTAGTTTTCATTATTTATTTCTCAGACTAGAGAACATAAAGGAGTGATCATTCAATCCATACATACATAAAGGAGTGAAAATTCAATCCACACATTGCGAGTGTATGCTTGTACGGATTTTGGCTGTCGTATGTTGGAAGGTGGAGCGCTGGCAATTTGCTACACCGAGGTTTAACCTCTGAGAGGCGAAATCACTTTAAGGGTAATGTTCTCACATGCCTCAGCCGCTAAGTTTTCTTTCTCCCCTTTTTTTTTTATCACACATTCTAGTTTGTGGTTAATAGTTTTATGATCTGTTCTTGCCTTTAGATTAAAAATAGTGTTCATACTAGTCCTAAAAATCTTTCAAAATTACAACAATCTTAAGAGTGATTTTTATTTAAAATGAATGTTACTTTGATCACTTCTAAATTCATTCCCAAGACCTCTAAGATTAAATCATTTAATGGGTCATTCTTTAGTTTTTGGCAAGAACGAATTTATTCTATCTTAGACATGATAAACATGGTTGAATACTTGACCAAACCCAAACCCGTTGAAGAGAATGAAAAGAAAGAAGTAGAAAATTGGAAAAAAGAAAACAAAATTTGTAGGCACACTACACTTAGTACACTCTCAAATGAGCTATTTGATATTTATTGCACTTTCAAAAATGCCACTGAAGTTTGGAAAAAAAATTAACTACGAAGTATGTAGTTGAAGATGTTGGAACACAAAAACACGCAGTAGAAAATTTCTTAAATTTCCAAATGGTTGAGAATAGAGATATATCATCTTAAATCCATGACTACCATAAATTAATAAGTTATCTAAAAATAAAAGATATTGACTTACCCGAGGCATTCGTGACTAGATGCCTAATTGAAAAATTGTCAGAATCTTGAAAAAATTACAAGAATAATATGAAACATAAAAGTAAACAACTCAAACTTGAAGATGTTATTTTGCATATTTGAATTGAAGAAAATAATCAACAAAGCTGAAAAGGCCAAGAAAATTTCTTCCTTGGCAAACCTAGTGAATAGTAAACCCAATAACTATAGGTTCAACAATAGGCCCAATAACCACAACAACAGACCCAATAACAAGTCCAAAAAACATGAACACAAACTTGAGAATAAAAATAAAGCTTCAAACCCGACCTTAAAAAAGAAAGGGAGTTACTTCATTTGAGAAGCTTGAGCATTATGCTAACCAATGCAGACTTGGGAAGAGGAATGACAATCTTGCCCAAGCTAACCTGGTTGAAACAGATGACATAATTATTGAGGTCATTTTTGAAGTGAATACGATAATAATGCGAATGATTAGGTGGTATTTTGATCAGTCATTTATTTTTTGCTGATGATTCATTGGTGTTTTGTAAAGCTTTTCTTGTTGAATATGCTATGATTAGGTCTTTATTGTAGTAGTATAGGAAAGCTTCTAGGTAATATATTAATTTCCAAAAATCCTCTATGTTCTTTAGTTGAAATACCCCAAGAAAGTTTCAAAAAATTTTATCAAGATGGTTGAGGATTTTTCATGTGACATGTCATGATAAATATTTTGGCCTCCTAGCTGTTGTGGGTCTTCTTAAAAAGGATCTCTTTGCCGCTATTCGAGACATAGTTGAATCCAAAACTCAAGGCTGGAAGGAAAAGTTGTTGTCCCTTGCTAGCAAAAAAGTTGTTATTAAAGTAGTAACATCGACTATTCTAACTTATTTTATGTCATGCTTTAAACTCCCAGTTTAACTCTATAAGGACATCACATCCCGAATTAGTAACTTTTGATATGGTCAAAAGAAGGAGGAGAAACGCATTCACCAAATGCGTTGGTCTAAAATGAGGGCATCTAAAAAGGATGGATGACTTGGTTTTTGAGACTTGAGTGCTTTTAATTTGGCCTTTTGGACTAAGCAAGGTGACGTTTAATGCGTTATCCTTCCTCTATGATAGCCCAATTTTTTAAGACTTGATATTTTCACAATGATACTTTTTTTTTTTTTTTTTTTGGCTCTTTGGGTAATAACCCTTCATTTGGGTGTGGAAGACTATTATTTAAGGCTGGAAGATTCTAGCCTCTAGTTCACGATGGTGTGTTGGGGATGGTACCTCAATTCGCGTCTGTCAAGATTTGTGGATTCCAAAACTTCTTACTTTCAATCAATGTTTTAAAACCAGACCCGAACGGACCGACCGGTTCAACCAGTTGAATCGTCGATCGGTCCACAAAACAGTCTGGTTTAACCTATAAACTCGTTTTAAGTTCAAAACCGTTCTAAAACTAGAAAACCGGTAAAACCGGACGATTCGATCGTTGAACCGGTTGACCCGGTTCTGGTTCAACCGGTTCTTGGCTGCAATTTTTTTTTTTTTTTTTTTGTATATTCAAAATCTCAAATTTCATGCAATTTTTTGGTTGAATTTTGGCTGAGTTGAGTTGGTCTTTGGCTGAATTTATTTTGGATTGTATTTAAAATTTTAAATCCTTGAAGTTTGAAACTCCAGTATTATATATTTGTATCATGTCGTATTTTATTTTATTTTATGCATGATTACTAGTGTTTGTATCTTCTTCTTTTTTCATGTAGTTAAAGACTAAATTATTGAATTATGCTTGGATTAGATGTTAAAATGATTTTTGTTATGGTCCTTGCGATTATGGAAAATGGCAATGAAATTTCAACTTTCAACATTGTAATGTTTACTATACTTTTTTCATTTTTTTCTTGAAGTTTTAGATATTAAGAAAATTCATATTTTGTAAATTTTTTTTATATAATTTTTAGTAATTTTTGTATAATTTTTTAAATTTAAAATATCAATAATATGTATTATTAAATTTGTTAATTATATAATTATGACATCACGGTTTGATTCCGGTTGACCCGACGGTTGAACCGATAACTAGTAACCCGGACATTTTTTCGGTTCGATGAACGGGCTAGGTCTAAAAACATTGCTTTCAATCCTACCACACAGATAGGGTGTACCTCATCCCTTACTTCAGGACTGGTATCTGAATACATTGATTATTGGTTTTGCCGGTAGAAAGAACTTGATATTCTCTATGATTTTTCTTTTCTGATGATGCTTCCTTAATTCTGCAAATTCTCTTGGGGAGATTTTGTAACACTGGTCATTTTATGTGGCATTTTACGACTGATGGCTTGTATTTGGTTAAATCAGGTTATCGCCAGACTTGTTGAATAAAAACAGAAATTATAGACTCGAAATTCTGCTTACTTATTTTATTAAATCAACTCCAGCTACTTATAAAGCTTCATTAGAGATTAGATTACACAGAAGAAGGAGATATCTCAACAATAAACTATTGCACTACTAACAGACTCCATAATGTCTAGGAAACTACAACAGACTTCTGACTCCTAAAGAATAGGACAATTCAGTTTATTCAAAAGTAAACAACAACTAAAAATAAACTCTTAACACTCACCCTTAAACTAAATGTTCTGTTAACATCAGTTTACAAGAGCTTCTTCCAACGTGAAAACCTTCATCGAATCAACACCCAAAAACTTTCTTAGCTTTAAGAACACTGGTAACTTAAGAGGCTTTGTCAATATATCAGCGACTTGATCTTTACTACTGCACCAAATCATATCAATAACTCCATCTCCGCACAGATCACGCAAGAAATGAAATCTCACATCTATATATTTGGTTTTTCCATATAAAACTAGATTCCTTGAAAGCTTGATTGCTGAAACATTGTCATAATAAATGGGTGTTGAATCTTGCTACTGGTAGCACACTTTTTTGCGTATCCTTCTTAGCCAAATGGCTTGATAAGCTGTTGCAGCTGCAGCAACGAATTCTGCTTCAGTGGTTGATAATGTCACAATTGGCTGCTTCTTTGATGACCAAGATACAGTTGCTGAACCCATCATAAAGACATAACCTGATGTGTTTTTCTTGTCATTAGGATCTCCTGCATAGTCATCATCAGAGAACCCAAATAAACCAGATTTTGCACCTTTTTTTTTATAGAATAGACCATAATCAACTGTGCCACTCAAGTAATGAAGGATTCTTTTTGCTGCAAGGAGATGAATCTTAGTAGGACTTTCCATGTAACGAATGACAAGACTAACTACATGCATTATGTCAAGTCTAGTAGCTGTTAAGTACATTAGACTTCCAACAATTTGCTTGTACAATGTTGCATTTACCTTCTTTCCACCAGAGTGTTGTGCTAACATCAAATCTCAAGATGAAGGAGTGCCAACAGAATTGTAATTTTTCATTTGAAATTTGTCTAAAATTTCCTGCACATAACTTTTCTATGAAAGGAAGTTCCCAGCATCTGCTTGTACTACTTCGACGCCGAGGAAGTAACGCATAAATCCCAAATTTGTCATATCAAACTCAATCATCATAGATTGTTTAACGATGTCAAACATAGACTTGTCATTATCTGTGTAGATCAAATCATCTACATAGAGTCAAACAATTAGTATTTTCCCTCCTTCCCCAAGTTTTGTGTAAAGTGTAGACTCATATGGGCATTTCTTGAAGCCTGCTCGAGTAAAGTATGCATCTATGCGACTGTACCAAGCTCTGGGTGTTTGTTTCAGTCCGTAGAGTGCCTTCTTCAATTTTTACACCTTCCTCTCCTTTCCTTGCTTCATATAACCAGGAGGTTGATCAACATACACTTGCTCTTGGAGCTCACCATGAAGAAAGGCAGACTTTACATCTAGCTGAAAGGTTGGCTAAGAATTTTCAACAACCATTGAAAGAACTACCCGAATAGTATCAAGTCTTGCAACAGAAGCAAACACCTCTGTGTAGTCCACCCCGTATTCCTGCTTGTACCCTTTTGCCACTAGACGTGCTTTGTGTTTGTCAACCTCTCCCTTCTCACTGAGTTTAGTTTTGTACACCCACTGGACACCAATGGTTTTATGTCCTTTTGGAAGATCTATCAACTCCCAGGTTTCATTCTTTTCTATATCCATAGCATTTTTCCACTTTGTGTCATAGACCATATCTTGAAATGTCACTGGACCACAATTTGCAAACAATACAAAATGAGCAATAGTATCATCATCAGAGAGTTCATCTCCACTCACATAGTCAATCATCCAAGCTGGTCTTTTCCTTGGATGTTGAGTTTGAGATGGTTGCACATTTGTTGGTATAATCACTGAAGAACTGGGCAATTGTTCATCAGAGGACTGTTGTGTTTCACTCCCATGCTCTATCTTATTAAAATCAACTGGAATTTGTTGTAGTTCTTTGCCTTTTCCAGTCTAATCCTACACCATTTCTTCGTTAAAAACCACATCTCGGCTAGTAATTACTTTCTCGGTAATTGGATTGAACAACTTGTAGGCTTTGGAGTATTCACTAACTCTAAGGAAGACACATTTTTTGCCCTTGTCATTGAGTTTTTTTCTCTTCTCATCTGGGATATGTGCATATGCTATGCACCCGAACACTTTGAAATGATCTACTGCTGGCTTTCTTCCACTCCAAGCTTCCTCAGGTGTTATGTTTTTAACATAAAAGGTAGGACATTTGTTCAAACCATGAATGGACCACAAAACTACTTCAGGCCAGAAACTTTTTGGAACCCTTGAACAGTAAGCTTCGCACCATGTTGAGGATGGTTCAATTCTTCCTCTCGGATACACCATTTTGTTGAGGTGTGTATGCAACTATAAATTGTCTTTTTATGCCTTGCTCATCACAAAAAATTTTAAACTCCTTTGAACAATACTCTCCACCACCATCAGTTCGAAAGATTTTAATTCGTTGCCTAGTTTCATTCTTAACAAGTGCCCTAAAAATTTGACATACATTAAGAGCTTATGATTTTCCCTGCAAGAAATATACCCATGATTTTCTATTAAAATCATCGATAAAAGAAACAAAGTATCTCTTTTTACTATTTGACACAGGATTGATGTGACCGCAAATGTTTGAATGCACCAACTCTAGTGGATTATGAGCTCTCCAAGCCTTTTTTTTGGGGAATGGTTCACGGTGTTATTTTCCAATAACACAATCTTCACAAACTTTGGATGGAGGAGTGATCATTGGGAAACCTGTCACCATTTGCTTCTAATGAAGTGTTCTCAGCCCATTAAAGTTCAGATGGCCATAGCAGAAATGCCAAAGCCATGATGAATCATTCTTTTTAGCCAACAAGCAACCTTAAGCAACCCTGAACAGTCTTTATTTTTAGCCAAAACAACCTGTTTGGTGTCATCTAAACTACGGTAATAGCACCCCTTGTTGGATGATAGATTTCACATGCACCTTTCTAAAATGTTATAACATAACCCTTATCTTGCAATTGACCAACACTCAATAGATTAGTCTTCAGATGAGGAACATAAAAGACATTTGAAATTGTTTCAACAAGATTGGAAGCGTGTCGTTAACACTCCAAAAATAAATTAACCTTACTTCTTAACACAGTAAACACAGTAGCTAGCTAAGTAAGAGTCGATCCCACAGAGAGTGTCTGCAATTTATTTATTTTATTTATTTTGACTAAATCTAAACTAAAATTCAATTAATAACAAAACAATAAAAGGGGGGTTGGAATTTTGATTAAATTAATTACGAATGAAAATTAAATTAATAACAAAAATCAATGAATTTAAAACTTCAGTTTTTCGGTTCAATCTCACCCTCACAGTCAATGGAACAATCAATCAATTATAACATTATTCTCCCCTTCAATGAATCTAATAATCCTAGGTAACAACAAGCTCTGCTACCCGAAATTTCCCTTTGTTCCTCACTAATGAAACAAGCTCTCCATTAGATTCTAACCATTATACAATTTAGAACAAGCTCTCTAAATTTAATACAATGGCAGCATTAATATTTAAGAAATTAGATTATTCTAAGCAACAATCACACAAGCTCGGACTGTTTAACTTAGGACATGATAATCATAGCAATAAACAAAAGCTTGACCACAATCATCTATCATTATTTGCCACAATTGATTAGGAACCATATCAATTACGTAATATATTTCCTGAATCTAGCAATTGATAATAATCTGATCAATCTAACAGGCCTTAATTGAATCAATCAAACTAAATATCAATAAACAATTAAAATAGATTATCATGAACAGATTCATAAGAAAAGGGAGAAATAACGTTACTGTATTGATTCAACCATTAAACTGCAATGAGGGTTCAAAATCCCCTAGAACTGAATTAAAAATCTAGCCTAACATACTCGAATAAGAAAAATCTAATAAATTATTTATCCTCTGTTTTCCTGTACAGCGCCTCTGTTCAACCTGTGCCGCATGTTGCCTTCACATATGCTCTGTACGCTCTCTCGCGCCGCACAAGCTTCTTCACTGGTTTGCGCCGCTTCTCTCTTTTTTTCTTTTTCCAAACCCTTCTTTTCTTTCTTTTTCTTTCTTTCCCTTGGGCCCCACACGTCCACTTCAGCCAGCCGCACCCCTCTTGGGGCTTTTCTTTCTTTTCTTTTGTTTGGTCTTGCTTTTGGTTCATGGGCCCCACTCCTTTGACTTTTCAACTCTTTATTCTTTCTTCAGCCATTCAAGCCACATACTTTTCTTGGTTCAGCCTCCCAAATCACACAGCAGCCGCACTTTAATTAGGCTAAAACTTACGAGCTATTTTTATATTCCAAAATGACTGAATCTTGACTCGGGCTCTTCACGAAAGTTGTAGCCTTGGATGAGTAGATAATTATATGATTTTAAAACACCTGATTTGGGCTTCGGAAACTCAATTTACGGCCTGTTGAAGTTGGCTGGTCGGACAGGATTCCACTGTGCGGGACAGCTTTCTAGGCCTGATTTCGACACAATGTTTGGAGGCCCAAACGAACTTGGATTTTTGCAAACCAGACCTTTCTGAAAAGCCCAAGACGTCCTCTACAAACTTCATGAAGACCGCTTCCTCATTCTCGGACTCTAACACCTTCCAAATCTCAAGTGAAGCTTCATAGGTAAAATCTGTCCAAAAACCAAAAATTACACAAAATTATTCTTTACCATCAATGCTTCCCTAATTCAATAAATGAATCAATTAGCTCACTTCAATAGAAAATATGTCACAAAACTAAATATAAGGGAATTAAAAATATGAAATATTATGCTCCTATCAAAGATCATTCTTAGTTCTAATATGGATATCACCGTTCCCCAACACATTCACAGTAGAACTATCACCAAAACTGATAGTATTATGAAAATCTTCATATAAGAATGAGAAAGAAGACTTACTACCACTCATATGATTGCTGCAACATGTGTCGACATACCATACATCAAGCCCAGGTTCCTCCTCGGCATGATAGGCCATTAAACACGTTTCTTCTTCCTGCCTTTTAGTAAAGTTTGACTTCACTACTCTTTCTTTGTCTTTTAGAAGCTTTGTGTGGCACTCATTGCTGTAATGCCCATAATTTGCACATCGATAGCACTCAATCTTGGACTTGTCTCCTCTTTCTTTGTCCTTTGGCATTTGGGTGTAAACTCACTACTATAATGCCCATAATTTTCACATTTATAGCACTCAACTTTGGACTTGTCATCCTGTCCTCTTCTTTTATTCTGATCATCATCTCTCTAGAGAAACTGGTGGTGTCTACCTTTATCTCGGTTGCCTTAAGCACTTCTTCCACGTCCTCTACCTCTACCTCAGCCTCTTCTTCTAGAACTTAAGGATTCAACAAAGGTAGAAGCTTTCAACGCCTGCTCTTTTGAAGGACCTCGATTCAGCTTCTGTTTATGAACCAACAAAGTGCTTTTCAGCTCATTAATTGACATTTCATCAATGTCATTAGCCTCTTCAATAGAGCACACAATGAAATCGAATTTTGGAGCTATTGATCTCAATATCTTTTCAACAATAGCACCATCTGCAATCTTCTCACAATGGATTTGCATGTTGTTGGCAATCTTCATAACTCTTCCACAATAATCAGTAGAAGACTCTCCATTTTTCATTTGAAGAGTCTCAAAATCTCTCCTTATGGCTTGAAGTTGTGCCTGCCTCACTCTTATTGAGCCCTGGTACTTTTTCTTCATAGAGTCCTAAATGTGTTTTGATGTATCTTTTTGAAGAATGGTCTCCAAAACTGCACGACCAAAAGGTTGGAACAAGTAGTTCTTCACCTTTAAATCTTTCAGCTTCTTATCATTAAGTTTCTTTTGTTGTGGCTATGACAATACCACTCCTTCTGCTGGTTCAACAAATCCCGTTTCCACAAGATCCCAAAATTCTTTGGACCTTAGGAAATTTTCCATCAACATGCTCCAATGATCATAGTGACTATCAAAGTGAGTTATGGCTGGCTGAACAAAGTTCTCTGCTAACTTCTCAATCGCCATGAATGCTTGTTGCTTCAAGATATGGTTCACAGGCCTAGTGGGAGCTCTAATACCAGATGTTGAATAAAAACAAAAATTATAAACTCAAAATTCTGCTTTCTTATTTTATTAAATCAACTCCAATTACTTTTAAAGTTTCACTAGAGATTACATTACACAAAAGAAAGAGATATCTCAACAACAAACTATTGCACTGCTAACGGACTCCAAAACAACTGAGACTCTCCTAATGTCTAGGAAACTACAAGTGACTCCTGACTCCTAATGAATAGAACAATTCAGTTTATTCAAAATTAAACAACAACTAAAAATAAACTTTTAACAAGGCTTTGACCCTTTTGGGCACCGACACTACTATTACTATCTGTTGAATCCAATTTAGCTATGGTCCGAAAGTCCTTTTGATCTTCTTTGTGAAAGCTTCACATTCCTTGCAAACTGCAATTGTTCATGTGGTAGTGTGCATATGATATTTTATCTTTTGCGGCAAATTTAATTCGTAAAGGTCTATGGTCAGATGATTCTTGCTCTTTTTGTCACTCGACCTTGGAGACTGCCATGTATGTTTTTTGTCTCTTGTTCGTTTGCTCATCAAATGTGGTATATTTCAATTTTGCAGGTGGACAATATTTCCATCTGAGGTTCTTCTTGCATTGATTGGTGCAAAATTTGTTAAAGAAGTGGATGCATCATATGGACAGAGTGAATTTTGATCGTCTGGTAGTGTGTATTCTTTGGAAAATTTGGAAGGCTCGGAGTTCTATGTTTTTAACCACTCCAAAATCAGTCCCCCTTATTTTTGTTAACCACATTGCTTCCCTGGACATGGATTATGCTTTTGCTTGGGAAAGCACCGCTGCCGGTTAGTTCTTGAACTCCTCTCCTTCTTCTTCTGCGCTTCTCCAATGTTGGATCCCTCATTCGGTACATTTTTTTAGGATGACTACTGATGGCACTAGGCGCAAGGAGGGCGACACTGGTGGGATTGGAGTTGTGATTCGACATGAGACAGGTGCTTTTATTGTTGCCCGAGCGATGCGGGAATCCGAGTTGCTAGCCCTTTGCTTATGGAGGCCTTTGTCGTATTGGAAGGCCTTAATTTTTGCCCGTTATTTTTGGTATTGAGGTTGATATCGATAATCAGTATTTGTCTTTGTCTTTGGTGCTCCAAGAATAGAAGGTTACTCACTCGAAATTGGGGGTGGTAAGTGATGATATTCGTTTTGTTCAACGAGAAGTGGGTGTCTCTAAATAAGGTTTCATCCCCCGTTCCGGCAATGGTGTTGCCTGTGAATTGGCAACGAGATGCTCCTTGCCTGATGATGTTGAGGTTTGGTTGCAGGACCCTAGCTTGGTTGGGTTCCTTTTTAGTGTCTGATGCTTTATCCTCTTTATGTATTTCATGAGGTAAGGAGTGGTCTACGGCACACAGCAATGTCATTAACTGTATGCATTGTTTTTTTTTTTTTTGTTTTTAAAAATTTCTTGCTTTTGATGTTGAACCTTCGCAACACTCCGTGGACAAACCTGAGAACTGAACCTGCATTTATCATACATGCCTAAAGAAAAAGAAAAAGAAAAAGAAAAAAGACTTAGGGTTTCCATTTTTGAGATGCCGACATGATCAAATTAGACCCAAAACTTGAACTTGTTAGATAAATTTTTATTAAGGGCAGCTCATCTTGGTAATTGATATGCTTGCTTATTTTCTTGCGTCACTAGCCACAAGACGCGCATTGGGTCAAAAACTCAAGTGGGTTAATGCTGGATGACTCATGTTGTTATCTTTTAGTTAGACGATTTCAAAGGAACGTATTTGAGTTGTGACAATGACCAAAATATACAAATGAGGAGAGTCAAACTTAAACCCACGACCTCTTCTTAAGGAAGAGGACATAGTGGCCAACTAGATAAATTCTTATTGAATAGATTTGTTGAATATAATATATGCTGAAAAAATATTAAGAATTTTTAATTAGTAGTTTATTTCTCGTAATAACATTAGAATAAAGTTTGTAACTCCAGATTAAATTCTTGGCTATCGAGCCCATTGGGGATTGAGGCCATTTCTATCTTCAGTTCGTTTTCATTGAGTATGATTTTACCTGTGTTAGTGTGTGGAATCTTCAACCACGGCAATGGTGCTTTTAACTGTTGGACTGTTTTAACTGTTGACACGTGAAATTGAAACAGATTTGATTGAGAGAACATTTCATTTTAGTTGGTGCAATAACAAAAACAGACTAGAGAATTTAACTGAGGGTAATATTGGCCCTCTGATCATTAGTTTACTAGTGTGTGTGTGTGTGTGTGAGAGAGAGAGAGAGAGAGAGCTACAAAAATGGTTCAAACATGCATTTTGTGTTCTCTTATGAAACGTGTGATCTGTCCTTGCCAAAACTGTATTTAAGATCCCTTGTTGGCCGAATAGCAAAATAGGGACTGCAAGAAAGGTGAGAAGTGAGTTGGAGGAAGCTCAACCCCTAGCTGGCTTAAACATCTCACCTTCTGGTTCCACTTTCCCTAATACTGAGATTTATAACATACAGCATGTTCAAGTTGTAGGTGAGAATTGGAGGTGGCTAAACAAATCGATACCCACTCTTGTGTAATTTGTTTAGATTCCTCCAATATCTCATCTCCGACTTCTGCATTGATCGAAGGTATAGCACGTGTTCAAGTCGTAGGTGAGAATTGGAGGATGCTAAACAAATCAATGCTATATCTTTTGAAAATTGTTTGGTTTCCTCCAATATCTCATCTTCGACTTTTGAACTTATTGAAGGAACAAGAACACTTGATTGAAGTTACAGTGTGTTCAAAGTTGTATGTGAGAATTGGAGGACACTAAACAAAGAATGCTAAATTTTGTATAATTTGTTTAGTTTCCTCCAATATCTTATCTCCGACTTCTAAATTGATTGTAAGTATAGCGCGCATGTTCAAGTCATAGGTGAGAATTGGAGGTGGCTAAACATATCAATGATATATCTTCTGCGAATTTTTTGGTTTCCTCCAATATCTCATCTCTGCCTTTTGAACTCAATGAAGGAAACCCAACCGAAGACTTGGAAGGTATGGTGTGTTCAAAGTCATATGTGAGAATTGGAGGACGCTAAACAAAGTGTTAGATTTTGTACAATTTGTTTAGTTTCCTCTAATATCTCATCTCCGACCTCAGAACTATAATAAGGTACTTAGCTCCAATTTCTCAGGTCCAAAGAGCTTTAGAGCATGTTGGTTCACTTCTTGCCTAATTTGTCCTGCATTTCCTCCTAATATTCCCCGTCATTTTCAAACTCTTTTACATAGCAGGATTTCACAGCACCAAACTCAAAAAGTTATTGACTCCAATATCAAAATTAAATGCATCTATATTTCACTTGTAACCCTTCCTCTGCAAAACCCAAAAAGGAATCAACATACCAAGATAAACTCCCAACAAAAAAAAAATGCCTCTTTTTCATTACTGATTTTACTCCAGTATTGGAATACATTAATATCCAAAAAATCTATAGTCATTTCTTGTCGTCCCATTATATATCACAGGTTGTGATTCTTGACCAAATAAGGCAGGAAAATAAAAACATTTAGACATAACAGAGGAAAACATCAACACAGATAAATGAAACCCTTTTCTTTTGTGGTAAGTGAATTTTATTACCCAACAAAACCAAAACAAGCTGAATATAACAGTAGCAAGAATAACATATGCTAGACAATAGCAACAATCAAAAAACAATATATAATAAACAATCCCAAAATACCAGACTGAATAAAAAACCAAGATCCTACAAGCAGCATGTCCAGACCAAGGCTCACCAAACCAACCAACACCATACAGCCACATCAAGGGCACCAAAACCCAACCTTAACCTATTGTCTCAGCAGTTCAAGCAATCTCTGTTCTACCCCAGAGCACACTTAAACCAGACTGACTTCATCCTGTCAAAAGAAGAGAACCAGTCTCAGCACAAAACAATTAAGCGAAACTACCTGCTCCAAAACAGAGAATTCTCGGACTATTGTCTAAATATGGAATTAGAAACTCCTAAGATCCAGCTTAGCATCCATTTTTCATAAATATTAGGAATCCTCCAAGTAGTAACAATTCCCCGTATAGCTAAAGCTATTTCCTAAAGCAACATCTTTCATCCTATTCTGCATCACCCTACAATTTCTTTCAGCCCACACATAATATATAGATGCAGAAAATGCTAGTGGGCACATTTGAATTTTGAAAGAAAGCTCCTTTCAGTTGGATTGCCCATTGCAGCTCTGCATCCCACTCCAATGGATTCCTAGTAATAAAACACGAGTCCATGATACCCTTCCATACTGTGACAGAAATAAGATCCAAAGAAGAGATGCCATATTGTTTCACCGCCATTCCCCTCATAGCCTGTTATACTGATAAATCAGTCATCTCTAATAATCCGAATTCTACATAGTATCTACCATCAATGTGAATAAAAACCATTTTTGGAGACGTCCATATGCTTTCAAAATGGTTTTCCAATAATTTCAAAATTGAGAGACATAGGAAATATCATGCTCTAGGGGAGAGTTTCTGTTACAATGATAGAAAAAGACATGTTGGTTCTACCCTTGTAGACCAGGCTCCTTAACTGAATCCCAAAACAAAAAATGCCAGGTAAAAAAAAGATGGCAACATATAAATAAAATTGTATCCCAGAGTCCCATCTATGCTCAAAGGGTGCACGGTATGAACTCAGTTTCATTTTATTGCTTTGAAGAACTCTTCTATTCATCATCCTCTTTCTCTACCAATATTCTCTTGCACGCTTCGTAGCACATGAATGAAATCCCGGCAGCAGGTACCAACTTCATGCAGCTGGGGCCAAGCCCTTTATACAAACCTTGGATCCCTTCCTGTTCAAGTATGCTAGAGAGAGCATGAAGCACATTATCGTACACTTGTCTTCCACTGACAGCCCCTACTTGCATGTGTTTGCGAGCCACCTCAAGTGGGAAAGTTGCACTACTTGAAATAGCACCAGCTGCAGATCCAATCAAAAGGGTTTCAATGTTACCGATTTTATCTTGCTTGAAAATTTTCCGGTAGGCTTTGCGTAGTGTGTCATAAGCAAAGTAATTGGTAGCAGCATATGGAACTACTCCAATAAGACTAGGGGTGAGACCTCTGTAGAGCTCCCCAGGCCCCCCTCTTGCAATATTTTTATGAATGCATCAAACAGACCATCGTAAACACCCCTCTGCATATTCAATAAAACCCACAAAATACAGATAATTGTTACATACATACTTGGAAGTGTTTAGTAGAAATACTAAATGACATAGTCGGATGGTGGTTGAATTTACCTGTATCGTTAGCCGAGTCTTAAGTAACTCGAGGGGATATGTCACCAGAGTGGAGCTAACTCCAGCACAGGCCCCTGCAACCAACGAGGCAGGGATAGGGAGTTTTGGCTGTTCCCCAGGTTTGGGCGACAAGTTCTTGTTGACTGTATCGTAAGCAAACAGCTGCAGAAAGAATAAATAAGGAAAATCATTAGGATCAGATTATATTTCTAAAATATTCAGTAAAAAAGGGCAGTGCTTGATATGTAAAGGTGAAATTGTAATCTACTTCAATTCTAATTTGAACTAGTTTAGAGCATAGAGTACCATGAAAGTGACCATTTATTATGAAATTTATAATTCAAATGTCAACCCAAGAAAGACACAAGTCATTTTATTCACAAATGGAAAATTTTAATATGTAAAAGTAATAAAAAATGAATTCGCTATGCGAGCAAACCAATTTTTTAAGGTGATGATGCTGCATTTTTTGGCTGATGTGTATTCCGAGCTCGGCTCCCTCAAGAACACTCAAAGAAGAAGATCATAGGACCACCGGATTGGCTCCGGCGATAACTGCTTCGATGTGTAAGTTAATAAACTGAATTGAAAAAACTGTAATGTAAGCCAAAGAATGAGCATGAATTTGAAAGCGTACCTTAGGGTTTTATTTATAGGCTTTGTGATTCCTAAGTTAATTAGGATTTGGAATCATGAAAGAAGGGATTTGAGCATCGAAAAATGGCAGTTACCATGTTGGATACTACATCAGAGAGATAACTATGCGTGGCAGTTTCCTTGTAAAAGACTATTTCCTTATTCTCTGCCCGGCAGGTGTTAAGGCGGTGGTGAGTTCTGAATCGTGGGGAGTGCTCTGAAGGTCTATGCTCAAACTTGTGAGTTCTGTAAGAATGTAGATCTGCTCTGAATGGAGTGTAAGTTCTGGAGGGGCGTAGGTCTGATCTGAATGGCCGAGCATTGCCTGGTCTGTAGGCATATGTGTCACATGAGGATTGGTCTGTCACTTTGTGGTATATCAGCTACTCCCCCCCCCCCCAAGCCTTAGTTTGAGCTCATGGTGTAACTAAGGTTATGAGCCCCCGAAAAGTCACGCGTTTTGTCTTCTCGTTTTCCAAGACCACTGTTGGCGCGTCATTTATTGCGCAGTTGACGGTTGGGCTTTCGAAGCCATGACAGTCCAACTGGGTGCCGTTTCAACTTAAAGGTTCTATATATATGGAGAGGGGGCAATGTTTTTTACGCTTATCCTCCCTTCTCCTTGCTCCCCAGATGTTCTTCTATAAGGGTGAACAAAATTTTTACGAAGGCTGCCGCTGTTTAGAGCTTCCTTTCGTTTCCACTGTTCAAGCTTGATTTCACTCATCTCTATTTTTTCTGTCACTTCGTCATCTCCTAACCATAAGTTTGGTTTACACGTATATGTCAATACATAACTTTCTCTCTCTTTGCGTGTTTAATTCTTTGCAATTCATGCATAGTTTCGTTACTATCACGGATCCGAAGATGATCGATGATCTTCAATCTGAGTTGGATGAAACGAGGCTAAGGACAGTAGCAGTTCTACCTTTTGCCTTTACTAACAAGGCAAAGTCGACGGAGGCTGTGGCTCTCTTGTCCATCTTAGCATCTGAACTGGATTTCCTTGTTTGGTCGTGGGAAGTTCTTGACCTGGCTGGGGCCTGGAGCATTGATGATGAAGATGATGACTTGTGGTGAGGTGTCAAGGAAAGTGATGATGACTGCTTGGGATTCAGAATCCCTGCTCTTTGAACCTGAAGAACTCAAGGAAAAAAGGGGGTTGACAACATGGAGCACGACAGCGACTTTCTTGTCTGAGGCAGTTTGTAGTCTAGGTTTTTTTGCATTTTGTTTCTGTGTAAACTTTCTAAACTGATGTAACTCTTTGTTTTTGAATTCTGATGTAAACAAACGTTTTTATCAATGGAACTGTCTTTCCTCCAGATCCCTCAGTGTCTTTGCCTTTTTTTTTTTGATGTACCAGAACATACTTATTAATGATAATATCTTTTCCTTAGAGCTTCTTGCCTTCTTTCTATTTTGAATGATAATACTTACAAATTTTGAGGTTGATCAAGCATTGTCGCAAGTCCTATTGTTCTGTAGTGTATAAATGGGCTTCAGCCCTTCAAACTTGCAATTTGACATAAGTAAAGTTGCTCGAGAAATGTCTAACTCTTTGATAGGTCATGAGTAGTGGGTTGTCTTCCGAGCTGCATAACTTGCAATAATTTGAACAAAATTGTAATAACTGTGTAAGTTTCTTTGAAAGTAGGAAAATCAAAGTAAGCAACTGAGCCTGGGCCTGAAATTGGGGGCATTTGAATATGAACTTGTACTGAATAACTTGAACAACAGGTTTTGTGGAAGCTAGCTGCCGAGCCGAAAGACTTGTAATAATAACTAGACTGATAGTATCGTGTAGCCGAGCAGCTGAGTTAAGTCATTTCCTTCTAGTTTGGGAATGACCGAGTAACTTTAATAAGATGAACCAGACTTGGAGGTCTGTCTATTAAGATGGACCAGACACGAGGTCTGTACATTAAGATGGATCAGACTTGAATTCTGTGCATTAAGATGAACTAGACATAAGGTCTGTACATTAAGATGGACCAGACCTGAAGTTTGTGCATTAAGATAGACCAGACACAAAGTCTGTACATTAAGATGGACCAGACGTGAAGTTTGTGCACTAAGATGGACTAGACATAAGGTCTGTACATTAAGATGGACCAAACGTGAAGTCTGTGCATTTAGATGGACCAGACGTGAAGTTTGTGCATTTAGATGGACTAGACATAAGGTCTGTACAATAAGATGGACCAGACGTGAAGTCTGTGCATTAAGATGGACCAAACACAAGGTCTGTACATTAAGATGGACCAGATGTGAAGTCTGTGCATTTAGATGGACCAAACACAAGGTCTGTACATTAAGATGGACCAGATGTGAAGTCTGTGCATTAAGATGGACCAGACACAAGGTCTGTACATTAAGATGGACCAGACGTGAAGTCTGTGCATTAAGATGGAAACACTTTAAGGAATATTAAAAGAAAAAATCTTTATTGATAATATTTTCGTAAGTGCTCTATATTCCAAGGCTTGGGAACAGGTTTCCCATCCATATTTTCTAACCAATAAGTGGTAGGTCTAACAGTCTTTGTTATTTTGTAAGGGCCTTCCCAATTGGGTGATAACTTTCCTATAGTGGGATCTTTGGTGTTTTGAAATACTCTTCTTAGGACAAGATCTTCAACCTAAAAGATGACAAGTTTTAGCCCTAGTTTAGAGTTGTTGGCCATTCTGTGTTGATATGCTTCCATCCTGACCCTGGCTTGTTCCCTCTTTTCTTCAAGTTAAGTCCAAGTTTTTTGCAAGCTGTTGATCATTGGCTTCTTGGTTGAAAGTTTCGTTCCTTAGAGTGGGCATACCGATCTCAACAGGGATCACCGCTTTAGTACCATAGGCAAGCGAAAAGGGAGTTTTAGAGGTTGGCGTTCAGTTTTAGAGGTTGGCGTTCTTCTAGTTGTTTTGTAAGCCTAGAGTACTCCAAGGAGTTCTTTAGCCCATCTTCCCTTAGCTTCCTCCAACCTTTTCTTAAGAGCATCAAGGATTGTTCGGTTGGTGACCTCTGCTTGCTTGTTGGTTTGGGGATGACCAGCGGAGGAAAAGTGTTGATTGATATGCAGGTCTTGGCAAAATTTCTTGAAAATTTTACCAGCAAATTGCGTATCGTTGTCTGAGACGATCACGCGTGGTATGCCGAACCTACAAACTATATTCTTCCAAGTGAAACTCTTGACTTCTTTCTCAGTAATGTGTGTTAGAGGTTCTGCTTCCGCCCACTTGGAGAAGTTGTCAATGGCTACCAATAGATATTTCTTGTTCGGTGTGGCTTTAGGCAACAGGCCTATGATGTCCATCCCTCACTGAGTAAAAGGCCATGGGCTTGTGATAGGGATGAGCTCATGGCGGGGCTAACGTTGGTAGGGAGTGAACCTTTGGCACTTGTCACATATCCGGGTGTATTCCTTAGCCTACCTCAGCATTCTAGGCCAGTAATAGCCTTGCGTTAGAGCTCGGTGTGCTATGATTCTGCCCCAATTATGGTTTCCACATATTCCTTCATGAATTTATACCAGGACATACTGAGACTCTTCTAGAGATAGGCATCTTAGTAAGGATTGAGAATAAGACCTTCGATAAAGCTTCACATTCATAATAAGGTACCGAGCTACCCTGATTCAGATCCTTCTTGCCTTGCTTTTGTCTTCTAGGAGGAGCCTTCTTCCAGGTACTGAAGGATGGGAGTTTTCCAGTTCTGAGGTTGCTTTGTGATTTGGGTGATTTGGATCTCTTCGATGCTCGGTCTTGGCTGGTGGGAGATTTTTAGCGTAGCATCTCCTTCTGCTTTCATGTGAGACGCCATGTTTGTCAAAGCATTAGCTCTGCAGTTCTGGCCTCTTTCTATTTTTTGGATAGAGAATGCTTGGAAGGAGCGTTTCAGCGAGTTGACCAGTTCTGAATACCGAAGCATCTTGTCATCTTTAATGGAAAACTCTCCCAGAACTTGGCTAACCACCAATTGGGAATTAGAGAATACTTCGAGGTTCTAAGCCTCACATTCCTCTACTAGCTTCATCCCCAAAACAAGGGCTTCATATTCTGCTTCATTGTTGAAGGCTCTGAACCCTAGGCTAATTGCCTTTTCTGTCATGAGCCCATCAGGGGATTGTAACACCACAGCATTTCCAACGCCATGGTCGGTGGATGCTCCATTAGTGTAAAGCTGCTATGTTCCCAAACTCTCGTAAAGCTGTGCCCTGTCCTGCAGTGCTGGGGTAAGCTCAACAACAAAATCGGCCAAGGCTTGCCCTTTAATTGAGATTCGTGGAACACAAGATATGTCAAACTCCCTTAACTCCACTGACCATTTGACTAATCACCCAAATACTTCAGGCTTCCTTAGTACTGATTTCAAGGGGTAGGCAGTTGGAATTTCAATGGGATGTGCTTGGAAATAAGGCCGGAGCTTCCGAGCAAATACTATAAGCATAAGGGCCAGTTTTTCAATCTCAGGGTACCTCTTCTCTGTGTCTAACAGTGCCCTGTTGACATAAAATATAGGCTTCTGAATGCCCATGTCCTGCCTGACCAGTACAGAATTAACAACGTTCTCAGAGACAGCAAGGTAGAGAAGTAGCTTTTCCCCCTAGACTGGCTTTGATAAGAGCTCAAGTGAAGCTAGGTACTCCTTCAGTTCTTGAAAGTCTTTTTCACACTCTTTCGTCCACTGTAGAGCTTTGTTACCCTTCAGAGCTTTGAAGAATGGTAAGCAGCGATTAGTGGATTTGGAGATAAATCTACTTAGAGCCACAATTCTGCCATTCAGAGCCTGAATGTCTTTCTGGGTCTTTGGTGACTCCAGTCCAACCAGAGCCCCAATATGAGTGGGGTCTGCTTCTATACCCCTTTAGGAGACAATGTATCCCAAGAATTTTCCCTTCGTTACACTAAAGGTGCATTTTGAGGGATTGAGCTTCATCTTGTATTGCCTCAGGATGTCAAATCTTTGAGCCAAGTGTTGGAGGTGGCTGCTCTTCCGTAAGCTTTTGACCAGCATATCATCAATATAAACTTTCACGGTGCTGCCGATCAAAGGGCTGAACATCTTATTAACCAAACGCTGGTATGTGGCCCCAGCATTTTTTAGTCCGAACGGCATCACTCTATAGCAATAGAGACCTCGTTCAGTTATGAATGCTGTCTTTTCCTGGTCTGGAGGGTATATCTGGATTTGATTATATCCTGAATAGGCATCCATGAAGCTTATGAGTTTGTGCCCTGCAGTAGCATCAACTAGTTGAACTATCCTCGGCAAAGGAAAGCTATCTTTGGGACATGCTTTATTGAGGTTTGTATAGTCGACATAGACTCTCCACTTGCCTTTTTTCTTCTTGACTAGAACGGTGTTGGCTAGCCAATCAGGATAAAATACCTCTCGTATCATCTTGGCCTCAAACAACCTTTGGACCTCTTCATTGATGACTTGATGCTATACTAGACCAAGTGGCCTTCTTTTCTATCTCACTGGTGGGTGGTCTGGATCTACCATCAGTCTATGAGTGATGAGGTCGGGATCTATACCCTCCATATCCTTTGTTTCCCAAGCAAACACCAAGAGGTTTTTCTTCAGAAATTCGATCATCTCACCTTGCTCGGCCAGCGTCAGGTCTGGACTTATCTGTAGGTAGCGCCCTTGGGATTCTGAGCTGACCAGTACTCTGATGGGGGCCCCTATGGGCTTGGCCTTGCTGTCCCTTCCTCTAGAGCTTAGTGGTTCATCAATTCTGGAAGGGCAGTCTTCTACCTCGTGATAGTGGGAGAAGACTGGATCCCCACATTCACGGGTGTGCAGTAATTGCTATTTGGGAGCCTTTACCTTGAGTGCGAGAGCATGACGTTCTCTAAAAGTTGGTTGGCATCCTCTGATGGAGTAGACAACTTGTGGATGTATTTTAGGCATTGGTGGAGGGTCGAGGTGACTGCTCCTATCTCGTGTAGCCAAGGTATCCCAATTATGACATTATAAGGGAATTTGGCATTCAGAACCATGTATTCAGTTATTGTGGTTTTTTGTCCGTCTCCCTCTCCTGCTGTGGTGGCGAGGTTAATCCTTCCTAATGGAGTATTGAGACTCCTGTCAAATTCCGCCATGATTACACTAGTAGGCTTGATGTCACTAGGGTTGAACTTCATCTGTTTGAAAGGTTCGAAGAATAATACATTCGTCGAACTCCCAGTATCCACGAGGACTCTTCGAATCTCAAAGTTGGCAATTTTGAGGGAGATGACGAGGGCATCACTGTGAGGACAGTGTACCCCTTCAAGATCTTGATTCGAGAACTGGATTTCAAGTACTGGCCTCAATCTTTTCTTAACATTAGAGATTTGTATGATGCTAGGAGTAGCTTTGGCCTCCCACGCATATCGTTTTTTTGACCTATTCGACATTCCCGTTGTAGGGGAGTCTGCAAGGACGAAGATTACTTGGTTGTTTTGCCATTGAGGCTCATTTCGACCTTCCCTTTGCTCTTGTCTCTGGTCAGGCCTTTGATTCGGCCTCCTCTACTGAGGCCTATTGTCGAGGGGGTTATGCCCTCCATCTTGCCTAACAAATTCTTACAATCGTCCTCTCCTTATAAGCTACTCGATCTCATGTTTGAGGGCCTTACATGTATTAGTTGTATGCCCACGGTTTTTGTGGAAATCACAAAACTTGCTCTGATCCCTGTAGCTGGGGTCACCCTTTAAGGGCTCTGGCCACCGTAAGTTTTCTCGAGATCTTACTTGCCAAAGTATGTTGTTTGGAGAGGTGTTCAGAGGAGTAAAGTTAGTGAACTCTCTTAGTCCTGAATTATATGGAGTTTTAGACACCATTTTTTTTTCTGGGCTTTTGATCCTCTTCCTGGTCGTGTTAGGGTCCCTCTTTTGGTCATCTTCTTCTGGTCGTCCCTCTTCTGGTCGTCTTTCTAGGCTTGTTCTTTAACCTTCTAGGAGGTGTCTTTTGCTTCTTCTAAGTTAATGTACTTTCTGGCTCGATCCATGAGGGCTGCCATGTCGGTAGGAGGACTCTTAGTCAGAGAATCCTTAAAACCTCCTTGAGCAAGACCAGCAGTCAGAGCGGCCACTAGAAAGCCTGAACTGCAGTCCGTAATCTCGGTAAGTTCGGCATTGAAGCGCGCAATGTACTTTCTGAGGGGCTCTTCTTTGGTTTGTTTCACGTTTAACAAGAATTCAGGGCACTTTCTCAGCCTCCTATTAGTCATGAACTTGCCTAGGAATTTCTTACCGAGCTCGTAGAAACTGGTGACAGAGTTCGATGGAAGGTGATGAAACCACTTCAGAGCAGTACCATTGAGGCTAGTTACAAATGTTCGGCACATAAAGGCGTCAGAGGCGCCATGTAGGGCCATGGTGTGCTGGTAATGGGAAAGGTGGTCCCCCAGATCCCCTGTCCCATCATAAGGAGTGAACTTCAGGACAATAAATTTCTTTGGTCTCTCCTCAGCCATGATAACAAGAGTGAATGGTGTGGCAAACCTTTCGAGCAGCCTAGCTAACTCATCTTGTTTTGGAGGGTTTTGAGCACCCCTCAGAACAAAAGTACGGTCCATAGACTCTGCAACTTCTTCAGCTCTTTGTGGGCCCCTAGGCAAGATTGGTTGCTGTGAGTCAAGCCTTGCGGCTTCAGGGCCTATATGGATAGGATGATCCTGTCCCATGGTTGGGAGATTACTTCGGTCCTCCTGGACTAGAGGCACAGGAGCTACTTGAGGTTGAGATTCTTGTGGTAGCGGACTCACTCCCGAAGCCCTAAGGGCTGGAACCCTAGTGGTGCTTTGATAATGGACCTCTAAAATAAAGGTTGGTATCCCATTGCCTGCGGCTGCCGACGGCTGGAGATCTCCATGAATGTGAGCAGTAGTAGGAGGTTTCTGATCGGTCGTGTTGACGGGTGGATTCAAAGGAATAGCTTCACGATCTTGAGTGAGCATTGCCAGGGTTCTAGACATGGCTAGAAGTTGTTCCTGCATCAATTGGTTTTTCCATTTGACTTGGTCGAGTTCTTGCCACACGGGATCACTTGTTCGTCCTCTTCCTCGTCCAGCAGGTGGTCAGGGTTGAGGGTCTTGAGGATTTTGAGTATTCTTTCTTGGTCGGAGATTGAGAGCCATAATCCTTTAGTGAAAAGGAGAATGAGTTTTGCACAAGTAGAGCACTTGGTGATTATCGTTCCCATAGACGGCGCCAAACTGATGCTGCACTTTTTGGCGGATGTGTGTTTCGAGCTCGGCTCCCTAAAGAACACTCAAAGAAGAAGATCAGAGGACCACCGGATTGGCTTCGACGGTAGCCGCTCCTATGCTTAAATTAATAAACTGAATTGAAAAAACTGTAATGTAAGCCAAAGAATGAGCATGAATTTGAAAGCGTACCTTAGGATTTTATTTATAAGCTTAGTAATTCCTAAGTTGATTAGGATTTGGAGCCATGAAAATAGGGATTTGAGCATCGGAGAATAGCAATTACCATGTTGGATACTGCACCAAAGAGATAATTGTGTGTGGCAGTTTCCTTGTATAAGACTGTTTCCTTATTCTATGCTCGGCAGGTGTTAAGGCGGTGGTAAGTTCTGAACCGTGGGAAGTGCTCTGAAGGTCTGTACTCAGACCTATGAGTTCTGTAAGAATGTAGATCTGCTTTGAATGGAGTGCAAGTTCTGGAGGGGCGTAGGTCTGATCTGAATGGTCGAGCATTGCTTGGTCTGTAGGCATACGTGTCACATGAGGATTAGTCTGTCACTTTGTGGTATATCAAGTGAGATGACAACAAATCAGACAACATAACAAGGCAACTTAATGAAATCTGTATCATATTTTGTGAAGCAGGCTTTGACTAATTATTGGACCACAAATCAAATAATTGAAAAATACTGTAGTTCGCTGGAAATAGGCTTTGCATTCAAAGAACATGAGCATTCTTGAAAGATGATTTCACAATTGAATATTTATTCAAATTAATGGAGCATTATTGGCCCTCTGAAGCCCAAATAAGGCATCCATCTTAGATCTCAGAATAACATAATTCTGGTTCAACATACATGAAGAGGTGAAAAACGAACCGTTGGTTGAAAATATTAAAAAAAAAAGAGAGATGAAAAGCGAACCATCTAAAGTGGGTGCATAACCAAATATTTCTTTAAATTTGATCATTTTTTTGTTGAAAAAAATGGTTTTTTGAGCATTTAAATTAGCCATCTTTGAGCTAAAATTAAAGTGGGTCCCACAAATTAAATTGAGTGGGTCCACATGGGAATGTGTTCTCCTCCATGAGGAGATGAAGATTATATATTGGGTTGCTCAAAACCATTAAGGAGTGAATGAGAAATTGCCTCCAAACATCACCACTTAGAAATGGTAACTAAAAGCTTATGTCTCACATAGGATGGAAACAAGGCTTTTAAAGAGTATATATACACATACCTTGGAATGGGGTTTGGGCCCCAAGGGGCACCCCAATTTTGTGGAATGGGGAGGACCTAGCACACGCGCGCGCGCCGCCGCCGCCCCGCCCCGCACCGAATTGAGCCGGCTTCGGGTTCGGGTCTGGGCTTGGGCTTGGCCCGTCGTATATATATATATATATATATATATATATATATATATATATATATATCTTTTTGGAGAAAATTATTTTAAATAATTTTTCATTAAATGCTGTCGTTTTGTTACTGTTAAAACAAATCAAAATGCTGCCGTTTAGTTACCAGATTAATTAGAACCAAAACGTCACCGTTTTGCGAGTACGGTTTTTTGGTTTTGGATTAAATCCAAAACGACGGCGTTGGTTTGGTTTGAATTTTGACTGAACAGTCGTCCCTTTCCATGTTACGCCTGTGTTTGTTCGCCATGAACAGACACAACAGAACCTTCATGACTGTACCAAACAATCATGAAGAGGCCTATAAATATCATACATTCACGCATTGATTTTTACAAGTTTTCTGCATTCTGCATTTAAGTGTAGTGTTCGTATTTGAGAGAGAGTCAAATACTGTTGGTTCGACAGACTCACAGTTTGAAGTGCTGCTTCTGTGAGAGTTAGATCATTGTGTCCTCGGAGGCAATCGTCCAAAATCGTGAGCACCATAGCGAGGGCGAAAATTGTCTTAAGGACATAGTGATAATCACTAGTCTTGATCAAATACAGATTTCTGTTCTTCTTCTATTTCGTAAGTTCTTATTTTCTGTTCTGTCAATTCTGCTTTTAATTTCTGTTACTGATTTCTGTTATTAATTTATCAAAACAGTACATTGTTTTCAATCATAACTATATATATATATATATTTATATATATTTTATAGATTCTGTTTCAAACTGATATATATATATATATATATATATATATACATATACTGGAATAATATTTTTTTTACAGGAATTGGCCGATCTCAGGTGTGGGATGGGGAATTATGCTTTGACAAAGACTGGGGTAAATAAAACATAGGGAAAAGTATCACAAGGACTACTAATAGCCTCGTGAGTATTGGTAGGGAATGTTGAAATTTGATAATCTGCTTGTTTCACAAAGTTAGGGTCGGTAATAGTAGGTAAACGCATCATGAGGGTCAACAAGTATTCCAAATATGACACTCGTATATACTAACAAGAAGTTCATGACACATAAAAATTAGTAATTTTGGAATTTTATCGACTGCAAATCTTATGCCTAGTTCATAGATCAATTAACCATAAAATCAGAAGATACCCTAGAAATTAGAAAAATGATACGGTCTCTCCAAGTGTAGATGTGGTCGCCTGCTGGGCTGCTTGCTACAATATCTCTTCTTTCAAACAATGATACCTAACAATAATTGTTAAAAATACATGATAAGTAAAACTATTCAATAGATCTAAGACAATACCTAAAAAAATACAGAATAAATCTCCAAGAATTAGCGCCGTTGAGGACGAAAAGAGGCGTTACAAAAAAAAAGGCCTATGTAATATTTTATTTTTCTACAATATTAATTCACTTTTTTTCTTCTCTATTTTCTATATTATCACTTTAAGAAATTATTTTGAATTTTTAATCTATTTTATTTTACACATTATATATATATATATACAATCAAAAATAAAATAAAATTTATCGTCACTCAATTGTATATTTATAATGTTTCAATTTATTTATCTTTACATACTTCTTAGTTTTTTAGAATTCTGAAAGGGAAACTTTTTTTTTCTTTTGAAAATATATTGGTCTTTGCATACATTATTGATCCATTATTTTTCCTTCTTCTTTGGACTACCTTATATATTATTTTTCAATTTAATATGTAAAACATACTTGTTTTAAATTTTTTCAATTTTTTTTTCACACTTATTAGTCTTTTATAATTCTAAATGGTTTTTATTTTTTTTTATCAAAAATGTACTAGCTTTTTCCTATAATATTGACCCACTTATTTTCATCGTTTCCATATAAATTAAAGAAATTTTGTTTTTTGAATTATAATAGTCTTTTCCTACAATATTGATCAACTTTTTTTTTTTTTTTTTTTCTCTTCTTCTATATAATCACATCACAAGATTATATAATTTTTTAATCTATTTTTATCATACAATTCATGCACTTTTAGGATTTTAAAACTTAGAATTTTTTTAATAGTTTTTAGGGTAAATTACACTGACCCTCCTTGAGATTTTTGATAATTATAGGGACTTTTCCTGCGGTTTTTGAAATGAAATTGACCTTCCCTACTTTTACTGACAAATGACAATTCCTTTTAACTTTATTTTTTTTTTCAAAATGAAAAAAATGCCTCTTTTATTTTTTTTTTTTTTTGAATTTTTAAATTTTTGACCTTTTCTAACATTTTTAAAGATTTTTTTTCATTTTATATAAAAAATAAAATTAAGATAAATAATTTATATTTTTTTATTGTCAAAGAAGATTTTAATTAATATTTATTTGAACATGAAAAAAAAGTTTAAAAAACTGGTCAAAATTTTAAAAATGTAAAAAAAATAAATAAAATAGGTATTTTTGTCATTTTGAGAAAAAATAAGGTTAAAGGAGAGGTAAGTATCATTTCAAAAACTTTGAAAGAGGTTCATGTAATTGTTAAAAACCTCAAACGAAATCAATGTAATTTACCATAGTTTTTAGGTCCATAAACTTATATACGTATATACATATGTATATATAATGTCCAATATTTTTTTATATATTTTACACACGTTTATGTATTTTATAATTTTAAAATGGAATTTATACAAACCAATTAAACTCTCTTCCCTCTATATTGAATCATATGGACTAAGAAGTTGTGTGAAAAAGGTGTATTCTTGGTGAATTTAAGTTTTATTATCAAAGATTTTTATTACGTATATAAATAATAAGTTTGAGAGAGTTTTATCATCATAGGTAGGGATAGAGCCAATGAAGACTCATGGAGGTCAATTGCCCCCTCCCCCAACTTTTTTTATTTAAAAATCTTCTTGTATTTTTTGAAAAAAAATCAAATATATCCTTTAAATTTAATTTTTTCCCCCATAATCAATTTTTTTTTACAATTACTCTTTCTAAAGTTTCAATATTATTCCTTTTTGTTTATTATTTTCAAAAAGAGTTCTTGTATGCAATTAAAGAATGTCCCAGCTGTAGTTATTCAATCAGAGATACGGAACAACTTAAAATGTTAATACACCTTTCATCTTATTCCAGAAGGGAAAAAAAATTCTTGTGTGTCACAATTGCCATCCATTGTTGACAGCTTAATCACAAATATGAGACCTTCCTTGAAAACATACACTAAGTATAACGGGAGATCAATTATGTATATATTGAAAGATGAATTTTTAATATCATTGAAGGACAATTGTGAATGTGTTATAAATGATTGAAAAGATGTGAGTGTGTGTGTGTGTGTATTTTTTTTTTTTTTTGGGAGACTTTGTTGGATGGAGGATGTCATAAACAACTTTTTTTTTTTTTTTGAATTTTTTTTTTGTATAAGTTATAGTTTTTTGTGAGTCCTTTTTTTGGTTGGATTCTTGTCTAATTTTTAACCTTCTATATATCAACGAATATGGTTATTTAGGAAAAATATCATCAAGAAATATTACATTTTTAAACTTATAATAGAATATTAAAAATAAAGTTTGCCCCTTCCTAAGATAAATTCCTGACCCGTCCCTGATCATAGGTGTTTTTAGTTAACTTGAATTCTACTATTATAAGTTAATTTTAATAGAAAGCAACCTAAATTAGTATTCTTAATTAAAATGGTATAAAAAAAGGTATAAACTATAGAAAATATACTAACGTATGACTATAAAATATATCAAAAGGAAAATTTGGGAATATAGAAAAGTATAAAACACTTAAGAGGTTTGGTACATTTACATATAGATGTGGATATAGATATAGATATAGATATAAATATAAATATAGATGTAGATATATATAAAAAGGGGCTATGAATGCCTTTTATTTTTTTAAAGATAATGGGTGAAGGGGTGTAATCATCTAGCATGCCTTTTGAAGGGCCATTGCCCCTCCAGACTGCCTCGTCTTAGCGGGTCAAGTGTTTAGAAGAAACATGGGTATCATTTGATGCTTTTAGATTTTTAGTTTTAGACCCAAGTTTTTGTGGATTAAGGTTTGTTGAATTAAGTTGAGCAATTCAGATTTTATCAGGACTGAGGAAAACTTTCAAAAAGGTTTTAGAATAACATGCGCTCAGAAAGTTAAGAGTAATCATTTTGTACAAATCATGTCAAAAGTTAGAGCTATTTCTAAGTCCATTCTCCCATCACATGCATTTTAGCTTATTTTTTCCAGACTTGCTTGATGTTGTGTCTTTTAAAAGACGGTCCCACAATATAAAATCAGTTGCTTGGGAACTTTGAGGATTTAGCTCCTACTACATAATTAATTGGCTGATTCATTTGCTCTTCTCTTGGTGATGATTTTCAACTAGTAATAGGTATGTAACAATAAGTCTTGTGACTTGCCCAATTAATAATTTAGATTGGCCTCTAAGGTAGAATTTTAGTTGGTGGCTAAGACTTTATAGATGAGATAATTCACATTGTTCGTCCGTTGGTTGTTCATTCATGGGTTGGGTTTGGGTGTAGACTTTTAATTTTGATGCATTTCTAGATATTTTGTAGGCACAGTAAAGTTTTTATTCCTACAAACCCTAAGTTTGAAAGGTTGGCAATTTATTTATTTTTATATGGGTGATTGAAATAGTGTTGGGAAAGACATGTTCAAATACGTAATGCCTTGATATTTACAAGTTATTTAGTTGGGTTAAGTTAATATATTAGTATTTATTTTGTATTGGAAATTAAAGGACTCAACATAGAGAAGTCTAAAAGTCTTGCATGAAAAATTACAGAGAGTTGAATTCTCTCTCCCCTATTTATGTAATGTTGGGATACATGGGTATCTCAGTAATACCTGTGTCCCAACATCGGTTGGAAAGTAAAACTTTCCTTAGTATATTAGTACACACACTATTAGACTTTGTAAAGTTGTGTAGAGTAGTGGGGTAACTTTCACTTACATGAGACCATGGAAAGTCTAGTGGAATTCGGGCTACCCCATCTGAAAACCAATTAATTGGGTGCATCCATTACGCTTGCGCAAGGGGTGCAAATTCCCAAATTTGAGCTAGCCTTGTGCATGTGCGTGATTGGCCAAGGTTTTTTAATTGTCAAACTTACCTATACAAAATTCTTATCACCAATACAAAGTCTAATTTGATTCTCTTATTTAATTGTGAAACTTACTTATACGAAATTAGACAAAATCAATTCAATATTAGACTTTATTTTTTTATATATATTTGGTCAACTAAGAGTTACCTTTGATTTGGGCATCAAATCTACCCCTTGCACAAAACTCTTATCACCAATACAAAGTCTGATTTGATTCTCTTATTTAATTGTGAAACCTACCCATACGAAATGAGACCAAATTAATTCAATATTAAACTTTACTTTATATATATTTGATTAACTAGTCGTTACCTTTGATTTGGGTATCAAATCTGCGCCTTGCCTTTATTATTCTCGGCCCAACTAGTATAAATAGGATGCTTGGGTTCATTATTCTACACACCAAAAATTCGAAGAGCATTCTTCTGTTTGGTATTGTAGTTTGTTTCATCGCTGCCAACTGTTGCAAGTTCCATTGCAACTCTTGTTTTATTTCTTCAGTGCTACTAGTTTCCATTATTTATTTCTCAGACTAGAGAACATAAAGGAGTGATTATTCAATCCATACATACGTAAAGGAGTGATCATTCAATCCACACATTGCGAGTCTACGCTTGTGCGAATTTTGGCTATCGTATCCTGAAATGTGGAGCGCTGCCAACCTGCTATACCGAGATTTAACCTTCGAGAGGCGAAATCACTTTAAAGGCAATGTTCTCACATGCCTCAGCCGCTAAGTTTTCTTTCTCCCTTTTGTTATCACACATTCTAGTTTGTGGTTAATAGCTTTATAATCTGTTCTTGCCTTTAGATTAAAAGTAGTGTTCATACTAGTCCTAAAAATCTTTCAAAATTACAACAATCTTAAGAGTGATTTTTATTTAAAATGGATGCTACTTTGATCACTTCTAAATTCATTCCGAAGACCTCCAAGATTGAATCATTTAATGGTTCATTCTTTAGTTTTTGGCAAGAACAAATTTATTCTGTCTTAGACATGATAAACATGGTTGAATACTTGACCAAACCCAAACCCGCTGAAGAGACTGAAAAGAAAGAAGTAGAAAATTGGAAAAGAGGAAACAAAATTTGTAGGCACACTATACTTAGTACACTCTCAAATGAACTATTTGATATTTATTGCACTTGCAAAAATGCCACTAAAATTTGGAAAAAAATTAACTAAGAAGTATGTAGTTGAAGATGCTGGAACACAAAAATACGCAGTAAAAAATTTCTTAAATTTCCAAATGGTTGAGAATAGAGATTTATCATCTTACATTCATGACTACCATAAACTAGTAAGTTATCTAAAAATAGAAGATATTGACCTACCTGAGGCATTCGTGACTAGATGCCTAATTGAAAAATTGTTAGAATCTTAAAAAGATTACAAGAATAATATGAAACATAAAAGTAAACAACTCAAACTTGAAGATATTATTGTGCATATTTGAATTGAAGAAAATAATCAACAAAGTTGAAAAGGCCAAGAAAATTTCTTCTTTGGCAAACCTAGTGAACAACAAACCCAATAACAATAGGTTCAACAATAGGCCAATAACCACAACAACAGAGCCAATAACAAGTCCAAAAAACATGACCACAAAATTGAGAATAAAAATAAAGCTTCAAACCCGACCTTAAAAAAGAAAGGAAGTTACTTCATTTGTGAGAAGCTTGAGCATTATGCCAACCAATACAGACTCGGGAAAAGGAATGACAATCCTGCCCAAACTAACCTGGCTGAGACAAACGACATAATTATTGCGGTCATTTTTGAAGTGAACATGATAACTAATGCGAATGATTAGGTGGTATTTCGATTAGTCATTTTTTTTTTGCTGATGATTCATTGGTGTTTTGTAAAGCTTCTTTTGCGGAATGTGCTATGATTAGGTCTTTATTACAACAGTATAGGAAAGCTTCTAGCTAATATATGAATTTCAAAAAATCCTCTATGTTCTTTAGTCGGAATACCCCAAGAAAGTTTCGAAAACTTTTATCAAGATAGTTGAGGATTTTTCATGTGACATGTCATGATAAATATTTAGGCTTCCTAGCTGTTATGGGTCTTCTTAAAAAGGATCTCTTTGTTGCTATTCGAGACATAGTTGAATCCAAAACTCAAGGCTGGAAGGAAAAGTTGTTGTCTTCTGCTAGCAAAGAAGTTGTTATTAAAGTAGCGACTTCAACTATTCTAACTTATGTTATGTCATGCTTTAAACTCCTAGTTTAACTCTATAAGGACATCACATCCCGAATTAGTAACTTTTGATATTGTCAAAAGAAGGAGGAGAAACGCATTTACTGGATGTGTTGGTCTAAAATGGGGGCATTTAAGAAGGATGGAGGACTTGGTTTTTGAGACTTGAGTGCCTTTAATTTGGTCTTTTTGATTAAGCAAGGTGATGTTTAATGCGTTATCCTTCCTCTATGGTAGCCCAATTTTTTAAGACTTGATATTTTCACAATGACACTTTTTTTTTGGCTTTTTGGGTAATAACCCTTCATTTGGGTGTGGAAGAGTATTCTTTAAGGTTGGAAGATTATAGCCTTTGGTTCACGATGGTGTGTTGGAGATGGTACCTCAATTTGCGTCTAGCAAAATCTGTGGATTCCAAAACTTCCTACTTTCAAGTCTACCACACAGATAGGGTGTACCTCATCCCTTACTTTAGGACTGGTATCTGAATACATTGATTATTGGTTTCGTTGGTAGAAAAAGCTTGATATTCTTTGTGATTTTTCTTTTCTGATGATGCTTATTTAATTCTGCAAATTCTCTTAGGGAGATTTTGTAACATTGGTCATTTTATGTGGCATTTTATGACTGATGGCTTGTATTTGGTTAAATTAAGTTATCACCAGACTTGTTGAATAAAAACAGAAATTATAGACTCGAAATTCTGCTTACTTATTTTATTAAATCAACTCCAGCTACTTATAAAGCTTCACTAGAGATTACATTACACAAAAGGATGAGATACCTCAGCAACAAAATACTACACTACTAACAGACTCCATAACAACTGGGACTTTCCTAATGTCTAGGAAACTACAATTGACTCATGACTCCTAAAGAATAGGACAATTCAGTTTATTCAAAATTAAACAACAACAAAAAATAAACTCTTAACATTCACCCTTAAACTAAATGTTTTGCTAAAATCAGTTTACAAGAGCTTCTTCCAACATGAAAACCTTCATCGAATCAACACCCAACAACTTTCTTAGCTTTAAGAACACTGGTAACTTAAGGGGCTTTCTCAATATATCAGCGACTTGATCTTCACTTCTGCAACAAATCATATTAATAACTCCATCTTTGCACAAATCACGCAAGAAATGAAATCTCACATCTATATGCTTGTTTTTTTCATATAAAACTGGATTCCTTGAAATCTTGATTGTTGAAACATTGTCACAATAAATGGGTGTTGAGTCTTGCTACTGGTAGCACACTTCTTTGAGTATCCTTCATGGCTTGATAAGCTGTTGCAGTTGCAACAACGAATTCTGCTTCAGTGGTTGATAATGTCACAATTGGCTGCTTCTTTGATGACCAAGATACAACTGTTGAACCCATCATAAAGACAAAACCTGATGTGTTTTTCCTGTCATTAGGATCTCCTGCATAGTCACTATCAGAGAACCCAAATAAACCAGATTTTGCACCTTTTTTTATAGAATAGACCATAATCGACTGTGCCACTCAAGTAATGAAGGATTCTTTTTGCTGCAAGGAGATGAATCTCAATAGGACTTTCCCTGTAATGAATGACAAGACTAACTGGATGCATTATGTTAGGTCTAGTAGCTGTTAAGTACATCAGACTTTCAACAATCTACTTGTACAATGTTGCATTTACCTTCTTTCCACCGGAGTGTTGTGCTAACATCAAATCTTGGGATGAAGGAGTGCCAACAGAATTGCAATTTTTCATCTAAAATTTGTCTAAAATTTTTTGTACATATTTCTTTTGTGAGAGGAAGTTCCCAGCATCTGCTTGTACTACTTCGATGCCGAGGAAGTAACACATTAGTCTCAAGTCTGTCATATCAAACTTAATCATCATAGATTATTTAAAGACGTCAAACATAGACTTGTCATTACTTGTGTAGATAAAATCATCCACATACAAGCAAACAATTGGTATCTTCCCTCATCACTACAAGAAAATGCACTATTAGCGATGCACGTGTGCGTCGCTAATAGTGGCCAAATGCGTCGCTAAATGTAACACCCCGATCCTGTATAATTAATAATTAAAAATTAATTATTAATCAGTACCGGCTTAGGGAATAATTAAGGAAATTAACCTTAATCTCCCGGTGGTCACACTAGACCAATAGAATGATTAAACATGTTCGAGAATAGGGTACAATACCCGAACCTAATTACCAATTAATTAGGTGAAATAATGTCAATTTAACACTGATGGAATTCGAATTAATTAACCACGAAAATTTCGAATGACTAATAAATGACATGGAACCTCTGACACTGAAGATAACTGAAATATGAAACTCTCGGAACAAACCGCATCGAAAAAGGAGTTACGGAATGAAAGTTATGAGGCAAACATCAGAAATTGAATTAATGCGCAGCCAAACAGGGCCTTAGCCCAAAATGTGGAAAAATGGCCAAATTGGTGGTCAAGGGGAATTGAACCCTTGACCTATGGAAGGAATGAATGTCACCCAAAAACTTAACCAGGTGGCCATCCAGCACCTTTGTGCCTATATACACAACTTAATTGTATATATCTCTGATTTGCCCCAACTTGCCACCCAAAGCAACCAATGAGGTTACATGCAAACCCCAAATGATGGGTTACATCATCTCCCACCAGCTACTCCATTCTCTGATTCCCAATCACTTCATTGACCTACCTACATATAGTGATATATATGTATAAGTGTATATACCTTATGCAAAAAGAATTGGTGATTTACTTGGGTTACAAAAAGAGGTCTTGGGTGTAAATCAGAAATGGAGAGAGTGACAAAGCTGAAGGTTTGCATGTGGCCGTGGGACTGATCTGTTGAGAGAGGGAGAAAGCTTGCATGTGTGTGTCCACGACTTGGGTGTACATCCATGTGTGAGATGGAGGTCTCCATTGGAGGTGCACAAAAGAAGGAAGGAGTAGAGGCATTCTGACTGGACTGAGACACAACCGAGGACCCTATACTAAACCATGGAGGACAGTGGTTGACCCTAAGGTATAAACACCAAAATTCTGAATTTTTCCTCTTAAGTTTTGCTTACTGTTTCAGTCAATTGAGGCCATATAAATTGCATGCATAAGCTACTGTGACACCTAGGGACAGATTTAAGTAGTTTGAGAGAGCCTAGAAGGCTCGAAACACACCCTCCATTAGAAACTGCCATTGATGACCTCCCATACAGCAGGTCTGATTCGACTCTAGCCAAACCCATTTTGGCTTGCCTAGACCTGTTCTAGACCTCAAGAGGATCCCAAAATCACCATCCGCGACTGAAACTCGCATGGGTAGACCCTCAAAACCGAAGCTATTGCTTTCGGCCAACAAAACCCAAACTCTGAAACAAGCTTCTAAACCATGATTTTGGAATGGGACATTGATCCCCATGGATACACGGTCACAACGAGCCAAGCCACGTGAGATTTGGTAGAGACTGGTTTATTGTGGATTGAACCTGGTTATTCCGGTGAGTGGTATGTTATGACTGACTTGACTGATATACACGATCTAGACATGGCTCATGGAACTAATGGTACTCTAGAGATATTAGATCTGCTCTGTTGTTATATGCTTGATTTTAGATATGCTCTGAGATTAGAATTGTTGACTGACTGGATTTAGTCTTGCTCTGTGATACATATTCTTATGATGGATAAGTGAGTTGCATTTCCGTGACACAAAGAAAAAGTTTTAAATTCCGCTGCATCTGACCCTACAGTCGGAATGCAATTCGTCGGAAAGTTCAGAATTTGCCTTTGGTTGGTCGCGTCGCGACCGACTGGCAGTCACGTCCTTGACATCCGCGTAGGGTGGGGTTCGGGATGTGACACTAAAGCTCTTTTGAGATGCACAAATGGGCGTCGCTAACATCGTTGCAAATAGTCGTGTCGCTAATAGTATTGGCGACGCACACACTTTTGGGCATCGCTAAAAGTAACTATTAGCGACGCACATATGCTGTCGCTAATAATTGGGCATGGGCGTCGCAAATATTATAAATGGACGCAAAGGGCATCGCTAAAAGCTACTAATAGCGACGCACACTACGCACAAAGTGTGCGTCGCTAAAGGTTACTATTAGCGACGCTCAATGTGCGTCGCTAATAGTGGATTAACATTATTATTTCTTTACTTTTAGCGACGCCTTTCTGTGCGTCACTAAAAATTTTTTTTTTTTTTTTCAACCATATTTGCTTTGTTTTATTTGTTGTTTTATTCATGTTTAAACCTGTATCAATCATCCTGATATACAATAAAATTCAAACATTCTGAAATGAATATATTAAAAAAGAAAAATACATTCATATATATATATATTATACTAATTACGTACATTTGTAAAAGTACAATTTAAGAATAAATAGAAAAATAAAAAATTGTCTCAAAACATATAACTACAGATGTCCATGAAAAGTAAAAAAAAAACAAATAAAAATAATAAATCCCGATGCAAAATATAAAGACGGCGGCGCAATAATCCCAATCAATCTGAAATAAAGATCAAATGGTATATATTAGAACAATTATTAAATATATATGAAATATAGAATGTGAATAGTTTTTTTTTTTGCAATGCATAAATAGTAAGAACGACATAAGGTAGCATGAGTTACAAATCACTGATCCAAACTGATTTTCGTAAGTTCATGCAAGTCTATTTTGTCATTTGTGAGGTGTTTGATGGAGTTTTGGGATAGTTAGGCCAATATCTGGCATTTTGGTCCGTCAAAACTCCAAAATGGGCCTTTTCGAAGCAAAAACTTGCATGAGTTTCAAACCGGGCATCTAAATCGAGTACCGTAAGTTCATGCAAGTCATTTTATCATTTTTGAGGTGTTTGGTGGGGTTTTGGGCTCGTTTGGTTGATAGATGGTATTTTGGTCGGTCAAAATCCAAAAATGGGCCCTTTTGGAGCTGAAACTTGCATAAGTTTCAAACCAGGCATCCAAACCGAGTGACGTAAGTTTGTGAAAGTCTATTTTATCATTTTTGAGCTGTGTTATGGAATTTTGGGATCGGTAGGCCGATATCCGGTGTTTTGGTAGGTCAAAACCCAAAAATGGGCCTTTTTGGAGCTTAAACTTGCAAAAATTTCAAACCGGGCATGCGAACCGATTACCGTAAGTTCGTGCAAGTCTATTTTATCATTTTTGAACTGTGTGATGGGGTTTCAGGGTCGGTAGGCCAATATCCAATGTTTTGGTAGGTCAAAACCCCAAAATGGGCCTTTTTGGATCTAAAACTTGCAAAAGTTTCAAACCGGGCATCTGAACCGATTACCCTAAGTTCGTGCAAGTATATTTTATCATATTTGAGCTATGTGATGGGGTTTCAGGGTCGGTAGGCCGATATCCAGTGTTTTGGTAGGTCAAAACCCCAAAATGGGCCTTTTTAGAGTTGAAATTTGCAAAAGTTTCAAACCGGGCATCCGAACCGATTACCGTAAGTTTGTGCAAGTCTATTTTATCATTTTTTTGGTGTGTGATGGGGTTTTGGGGTTGGTGGGACAATATCCGATGTTTTGGTCCTTCAAAACTCCAAAATGGGCCTTTTTGGAGCTGAAACTTGTAAAAGTTTCAAACCGGGTATCCAAACCGATTATCGTAAGTTCTTGCAAGTCTATTTTATCATTTTTTTGGTGTGTGATGGGGTTTTGGGGTTGGTAGGCCGATATCCGGTGTTTTGGTCCGTCAAAACCCCAAAATGGGCCTTTTTGGAGCTGAAACTTGCAAAAGTTTCAAACCAGGCATTCTAGCCGAGTGCTGTAAGTTCGTGCAAGTCAATTTTATCATTTTTGAGGTGTTTGATGGGGTTTTGGGCTCGTTTGGTTGATATCTGGTATTTTGGTCAGTCAAAATCCAAAAATGGGCCTTTTTGGAGCTAAAACTTGCATAAGTTTCAAACCGGGCATCCGAACCGAGTGCCGTAAGTTTGTGTTAGTCTATTTTATCATTTTTGAGCTGTGTGATGGGGTTTCGGGGTCGGTAGGCCGATATCCGGTGTTTTGTTAGGTCAAAACTCCAAAATGGACCTTTTTAGAGCTGAAACTTGCAAAAGTTTCAAACCGGACATTTTAGTCGAGTGTCGTAAGTTCGTGCAAGTCTATTTTATCATTTGTGAGGTGTGTGATAGGGTTTCAGGGTAGTTAGGCCAATATCCGGTATTTTGGTCTGTCAAAACTCCAAAAATGGGCCTTTTTGGAGCAGAAACTTGTATAAGTTTCAAACTGGTGATCTCCTACAAATTTTCTCTCATTTTATCTCCTATATGTGTAAAAGGATACAAAATTCCTATACGATTGAAACAATTTAGTAGTGGTACAAACAGTGACATTGACATTATCTCTACTAAATATGGAGACCTATTTGGAAGTATTATACTTATCAAGAAAAATATATGGAGACCATGCTAACTTATGCATCACACTTCCAACTTATACATTTAACTCAACTCAATAAATCCTTAACTTTTATGTTTAAATGACAAACATCACAATGGGTTAATTCAATTATCATAAGACACCCAAAAAATTAAATAAATTACATATCTCGATCTAATATGAAGAGTGAGAATGGACCCAGAAATTATGAGTTATCAACTATGCTAAGCTTAGATTAGCATAAATACAATTCAATGACTTCCGTTAGAATTCATGTCGCCTTGACCAAGATAAATTCTTACTATAAAGATTTTTAATTAAATTATTTTTGCAATTTTCTTAAACTCAATTCAACTATTTCTTCATCTAAATTAATTGGGCCCAGTTCAAAGGTCAGTATTCTCTTTTAATTCCGTTTATGCAGTATATTGGGAGGAATAAATTGAAGGCAAATCTAACTTTAGATTATAAGAGGAAATAGCCCTTAAAATTGAGATTGTCCTAGCCCCCACCCCGCCCGCATTAAATTGCCTTCCCTTCTATTAACAAATTTAGCTACTGGTACAATTGAATTTCTAATGATTAATATTAAAAACTTAAGAATTGTGTTAATTGATAAATTTTAAAGGAGTTGTATTTGTTCCATAATAGATAAATAATAAGTATATTATTTAATGAGTAATATATTTTTAAAAATTATTATACTATTGATTATTACAATGAAAAAATATACACAAATACAGGTAGCATAAAAACATTTAACAGATCGTATATGTTGTATTCTAATTCTGAGTAATGAAATTCTTGACTTTAACAATGCAACATCCTTGTATGCTAGAAAACTAAAAAAGAAAAAATTCTGAAACTCAATATAAGAAGACTATAAAAATGCTCAAAGAAATGGAACAACTCTTTTCCTTCTTTCCATTTTCTTTTTTTCTTATTTTGAATAAATCTAAAAATTTTGTGGAACCTAATCTTTAGAGATAGCAAATAAAAAACTTTGAAATTAAAAAATTTCAGCATCAGGCCTAAAAATAGAAATATAAATACCGTCTCAAAGAGATTCAAACACTCTTGGTTGTCCTCAAAATCTACTTTTGTCCAATCAATTCCATCTGATTCATACTCTTGAAACAAAATAAACAAGTTTTTACATTAACATTCTTAACATTCAGTTTTCCAAGAGAACTTCAAGGAGCTTCAAGAAAGCTGTGGAGAAGAAAACATGTATCAACCTACCAGAGAGAGAGAGTTACCGTAGTCGCCAGAAGCGTGGTCGTCACCGGATGGACCGTTTTCCATCGTTGGAACCCTGGTCGTGATTGAGGAGTGAGGGTGACAAAGAGTGAGAAAAATTAGGGGACAGATGAAGAAACTGGGTCGTGGTTGGGGAAGAAAAATAGGGGATTTTTAGCGACGCACACTGAGCGTTGCTAATAAGTCCTTGCGCGTCGCCAAAAATACCCTAAAATGACGTCGTTCTACTAATCAGACTATTCGCGACACCCCCATGTGCATCGCTAATAATCCATTTTTCGTCGCCAAAACATGCGCACCCTTTTTTTGAGCGGGAAATTTATTTTTTACTACTTTTTAGCAAATAGTGCCTTTTAGCGACACTTTACTGGGCGTCACTAATAATGTGCGTCACTAATAATATAATTTTTTGTAGTGCATTCCCCAAGCTTTGTGTAAAATGTAGACTCATATGGGCATTTCTTGAAGCCTGCTCGAGTAAAGTATGCATCTATGCGACTATACCAAGCTCTGGGTGCTTGTTTCAGTCCGTAGAGTGCTTTCTTCAATTTGTACACCTTCCTCTCCTTTCCTTGCTTCACATAACCAAGAGGTTGATCAACGTACACTTGCTCTTGGAGCTCACCATGAAGAAATGCGGGCTTTACATCTAGCTGAAAGGTTGGTCAAGAATTTTCAATAGCCATTAAAAGAACTACCCGAATGGTATCAAGTCTTGCAACAGAAGCAAACACCTCTATGTAGTCCACCCCATATTCTTGCTTGTACCCTTTTGCCACCAGATGTGCTTTGTGTTTGTCAACCTCTCCCTTTTCATTGAGTTTGGTTTTGTACACCCACTTGACACCAATGGCTTTATGTCCTTTTGGAAGATCTATCAACTTCCAAGTTTCATTTTTTTTATGGAATAAATCTCTGCATCCATGGCATTCTTCCACTTTGTATCGTGGACCGTATCTTGAAATGTCACTGGATCACAATCTGTAAACAATGCAAAATGAGCAATAGTATCATCGTCAGAGAGTTCATCTCCACTTACACAGTCAATCATCCAAGTTGGTCTTTTCCTTGGACGTTGAGTCTGAGTTGGCTACACATTTGTTGGTGTAATCGCTGAAGAACTGGGCAATTGTTCATAAGAGGATTGCTGCGTTTCACTTCCATGCTCTGTCTCATCAAAGTCAACTAGAATTTGCTGTAGTTCTTTGCCTTTTCCAGTTCAATCCCACACCATTTCTTTGTCAAAAACCACATCTCGGTTGGTAATTACTTTCTTGGTAATTGGATTGAACAACTTGTAGGCTTTGGAGTATTCACTAATTCCAAAGAAAACACATTTTTTGCCCTTGTCATCGAGTTTTTTTCTCTTCTCGTTTGAGATGTGTTCATATGCTATGCACCCGAACATTTTGAAATTATCTACTGCTGGCTTTCTTCCACTTCAGGCTTCTTCAGGCTTCTTGTTTTTAATAGAAAAGGTAGGACATCTGTTCAAAACATGGATGGACCACAAAACTGCTTCAGACCAGAAAATTTTTGAAACTCTTCCCTTGAACAGCAAGCTTCGGACCATGTTGAGGATGGTTCGATTCTTCCTCTCGGATACACCATTTTGTTGAGGTGTATATGCAACTGTAAATTGTCTTCTTATGCTTGTTCATCACAAAAAATTTCAAACTCTTTTGAACAATACTCTCCACCACGATCAGTTTGAAAGATTTTAATCCGTCACCCAATTTCATTCTCAACAAGTGCCTTGAAACTTTGAAATACATTAAGAGCTTCTGATTTTTCCTATAAGAAATATACCCATGATTTTCTATTAAAATCATCGATAAAAGAAACAAAGTATCTCTTTTTACCATTTGACAAAGGATTGATGAGACTGGAAATGTCTGAATGCACCAATTCTAGTGGATTATAAGCTCTCCAGACCTTTCTTTTGGGGAATGGTTCACGATGTTATTTTCCAATAACACAATCTTCACAAACTTTGGATGGAGGAGTGATCATTAGGAGGCTTGTCACCATTTGCTTATGATGAAGTGTTCTCAGCCCATTAAAGTTTAGATGGCCATAGCGGAAATGCCAAAGCTATGATGAATCATTCTCTTTAGCCAACAAGCAACCCTGGACAGTCTTGGTTTTTAGCGAAAACAACCTGTTTGGTATCATTTGAACTACGGCAATAATAACCCTTGCTGGATGATAAATTTCACATGCACCTTTCTGAAATTTTATAACATAACCTTTATCTTGCAATTGGCCAGCACTCAATAAATTAGTCTTCAAATGAGGAACATAAAAGACATTTGAAATTATTTCAACAAGATCATTCTTATTTCTAATATGGATATCACCCTTCTCCAACACATTCACAGTAGAACAATCACCAAAACTGACAGTAGAACGAAAATCTTCATCTAAGAATGAGAAAGAAGACTTACTACCACTTATGATTGTTGCTACCGGTGTTGACATACCATACATCAAGCCTAAGTTCCTCCTTAATTGGCATGAAAGGCCGTCAAAAGTATTTCTTCTTCCCGTCTCTCAACAAAGTTTGACTTCGCTGCTCCTTCTTTGTCTTTTAGCAGCTTTGTGTGGCACTCATTGTTGTAATGCCCATAATTTCCACATTGATAGCACTCAATCTTGGACTTGTCTCCTCTTTCTTTGTCCTTTGGCATTTGGGTGTAACACTCACTACTATAATGCTCATAATTTCCACACTTATAGCACTCAACTTTGGACTTGTCATCCTGTCCTTTTCTTCTATTCTGATCATCATCTCTCTGGAGAAACTAGCGATGTCTGCCTCCATCTCGGTTGCCTTAAGCACTTCTTCCACGTCCTCTACCTCTACCTTGGCCTCTTCCTCTAGAACTTGAGGCTTTAACAAAGGTAGAAGCTTTCAACATCTGCTCTACTGAAGGACCTCGATTCAGCTTCTGTTTATGAACCAGCAAAGACCTTTACAACTCGTCAATTGACATTTTATTAATGTCATTAGCCTCTTTAATAGAGCACACAATGAAATCGAATTTGGAGCCATTGATCTCAAGATCTTCTCAACAATAGCACCATCTGCAATCTTCTCACCATGGATTCGCATGTTGTTGGAAATCCTCATAACTCTTCCACAATAATCAGTAGAAGACTCTCTATTTTTCATTTGAAAAGTCTCAAAATCTCTCCTTGTGGCTTGAAGTTGTGCCTGCCTCACTCTTGTTGAACCTTAGTACTTTTTCTTCATGGAGTCCCAAATGTGTTTTGATGTAACTTTTTGAAGAATGGTCTCCGAAATTGCACGATCAATAGCCTGGAACAAGTTTTTTTTCGCCTTCAAATCTTTCAGCTTCTGATCATCAAGTTTCTTTTGTTGTGGCTATGATAGCACCACTCCTTCTGCTAGTTCAACAAATCCCGTTTCCACAAGATCCTAAAATTCTTTGGACCTTAGGAAATTTTTCATCAACATGCTCCAATGATCATAGTGACTATCAAAGCGAGGTATGGCTGGTTGAACACAAGTTTTCTGCTGACTTCTCAGTCGCCATGAATGCTTGCTGCTGCAAGATATGGTTCACAGGCCCAGTGGGAGCTCTGATACTAGTTGTTGAATAAAAACAGAAATTATAGACTCAAAAAGCTTACTTATTTTATTAAATCAACTCTAACTACTTATAAAGTTTCACTAGAGATTACGTTACACAAAAGGAGATATTTCAACAACAAACTACTGCACTACTAACGGACTCTATAACAACTGGGACTCTTCTAATGTCTAGGAAACTATAGCTGATTCCTGATTCCTAAAAAATAGGACAATTCAGTTTATTTAAAGGTAAACAACAACTAAAATTAAACTCTTAACAAGGCTTTGACCCTTTTGGGCACCAACACTACTATTACTATCTGTTGAATCCAATTTAGCTATGGTCCGACAGTCCTTTTGATCTTTTTGTGAAAGCTTCACATTCCTTGCAAACTGCAATTGTTCATGTGGCAGTGTGCATATGATATTTTATCTTTTGCGGAAAATTTAATTCGTAAAGGTCTATGGTTGGATGATTCTTACTCTTTTTGTCACTCGACCTTGGAGACTGCCATGTATGTTTTTGTCTCTTGTTCGTTTGCTCATCAAATGTGGTATATTTCAATTTTGCAGGTGGACAATATTTCCATCCGAGGTTCTTCTTGCATTGATTGGTGCAAAATTTGTTAAAGAAGTGGATGCATCATACGGACAGAGTGAATTTTGATCGTCTGGCAGTGTGTATTCTTTGGAAAATTTGGAAGGCTCGGAGTTCTATGTTTTTTAACCACTCCAAAATCAGCCCCCCTTATTTTTTTTAACCACATTGCTTCCCTAACCATGGATTATGCTTTTGCTTGGGAAAGCACCGCTGCCGGTTAGTTCTTGAACTCCTCTCCTCCTTTTGGGCTTCTCCAATGTTGGATCCCTCATTCAGTACATTTTTTTAAGATGACTACTGATGGCACTTGGCGCAAGGAGGGCGACACTGGTGGGATTGGAGTTGTGATTCGAAATGAGATAGGTTATTTTATTGTTGCCCTAGCGATGCGGGAATCCGAGGTTACTAGCCCTTTGCGTATGGAGGCCTTTGTCATATTAGAAGGCCTTAATTTTTGGTATTGAGGTTGATATCGATCATCAGTATTTGTCTGTCTTTGGTGCTCCAAGAATAGAAGGTTACTCACTCGAAATTGGGGGTAGGGGTGGGGGTGGGGGTGGTAAGTTATGATATTCGTTTTGTTCAACGAGAAGTGGGTGTCTGTAAATATGGTTTCATCCCCCCGTTCCGGCAATGGTGTTGCCTATGAATTGGCAACGAGATGCTCCTTGCTTGATGATGTTGAGGTTTGGTTGGAGGACCCTTGCTTGGTTGGGTTCCTTTTTAGTGGCTTATGCTTAATGCTCTTTATGAATTTTCAATTTTCGGTTCGAATAAATTATCTTTCTTGCATTGAAAAAAAAAAGATTAATTAGTTATTTTATTGTAGAAGACACCACACTTGGTTTCATTCACCATGAGCCATGAGGTAAGGAGTGGTCTAAGACAAACAGCATGGTCATTAACTGCATGCATTGTTTTTTTTGTTTTTAAAAATTTCTTGCTTTTGATGTTGAACCTTTGCAATACTCCGTGGACAAACCTGAGAACTGAACTGAACCTGCATTGATCATACATGCATAAAGAAAAAGAAAAAGAAAAAGAAAAAGAAAAAAGACTTGAGGGTTTCCATTTTTGAGATGCCGACATGATCAAATTAGACCCAAAACATGAACTTGTTGGATAAATTTTTATTAAGAGCAGCTGTTCTTGGTAATTGATATACTTGCTTATTTTCTTGCGTCACTAGCCACAAGAAGCATGCTGGGTCAAAAACTCAAGTGGATTAATACTGGTTGACTCATGTTGTTAACTTTTAGTTGCACGATTTCAAACAAACCCATTTGAGTTGTGACAATGCCAAAAAGAACAAATGAGGAGAGTTAAACTTAAACCCACGACCTCTTCTCAAGTAGGAGGACATGGTGGCCAACTAAATAAATTCTTATTGAATAGATTTGTTGTACATAATATATGCTGAAAAAATATTAAGAATTTTTAATTAGTAGTTTATTTTTGGTAATAACATTAGAATAAAGTTTGTAACTTCAGATTAAATTCTTCAGTTCGTTTTCATTGAGTATGATTTTACCTGTGTTAGTGTGAGGAATCTTCGACCACGGCAATGGTGCTTTTAACTGTTGACACGTGAAATTGAAACAGATTTGATTGAGAGAACATTTCATTTTAGTTGGTGCAATAATAAAAACGGACGAGAGAATTTAACTGAGGGTAATATTGGCCCTCTGATCATTAGTTTACTAGTGTGTGTGTGTGTGTGTGTGAGAGAGAGAGAGAGAGAGCTACAAAAATGGTTAAAACATGCATTTTGTGTTCTCTTATGAAAAGTGTGATCTGTCCTTGCCAAAACTGTATATAAGATCCCTTGTCGGCAAAATAGGGACTGTAAGAAAGGTGAGAAGTGAGAGTTGGAGGAAGCTCAACCCCTCGCTGGCTCAAACATCTCACCTTCTGGTTCCACTTTCCCTAATACTGAGATTTATAACATACATGTTCAAGTTGTAGGTGAGAATTGGAGGTGGCTAAACAAATCGATACCCACTCTTGTGTAATTTGTTTAGTTTCCTCCAATATCTCATCTCCAACTTCGGCATTGATCGAAGGTATAGCACGTGTTCAAGTCGTAGGTGAGAATTGGAGGATGCTAAACAAATCAATGCTATATCTTTTGAAAATTGTTTGGTTTCCTCCAATATCTCATCTTCGACTTTTGAACTTATTGAAGGAACAACAACACTTGATTGAAGTTACAGTGTGTTCAAAGTTGTATGTGAGAATTGGAGGACACTAAACAAAGAATGCTAAATTTTGTATAATTTGTTTAGTTTCCTCCAATATCTTATCTCCGACTTCTAAATTGATTGTAAGTATAGCGCGCATGTTCAAGTCATAGGTGAGAATTGGAGGTGGCTAAACAAATCAATGATATATCTTCTGCGAATTGTTTGGTTTCCTCCAATATCTCATCTCGATCTGCCTTTTGAACTCATTGAAGGAAACCCAACTGAAGACTTGGAAGGTATGGTGTGTTCAAAGTCGTATGTGAGAATTGGAGGACGCTAAACAAAGTTTTAAATTTTGTACAATTTGTTTAGTTTCCTCTAATATCTCATCTCCGACCTCAGAACTATAATAAGGTACTTAGCTCCAATTTCTCAAGTCCAAAGAGCTTTAGAGCATGTTGGTTCACTTCTTGCCTAATTTGTCCTGCATTTCCTCCTAATATTCCCCATCATTTTCAAACTCTTTTACATAGCAGGCTTTCACAGTACCAAACTCAAAAAGTTATTGACTCCAATATCAAAATTAAATGCATCTATATTTCACTTGTAACCCTTCCTCTGCAAAACCCAAAAAGGAATCAACATACCAAGATAAACTCCCAACAAAAAAAAAAATGCCTCTTTTTAATTACTGATTTTACTCTGGTATTGGAATACATTAATATCCAAAAAATTTAGAGTCAATTCTTGTCGTCCCATTATATATCACAGGTTGTGATTCTTGACCAAATAAGGCAGGAAAATAAAAACATTTAGACATAACAAAGGAGAAACATCAACACATATAAATGAAACCCTTTTCTTTTGGGGTAAGTGAAAATTTTATTACCCAACAAAACCAAAACAAGCTGAATATAACAGTAGCCAGAATAACATATGCTAGACAATAGCAACAATCAAAAAACAATATATAATAAACAATCCCAAACTATCAGACTGAATAAAAAACCAAGATCCTACAAGTAGCATGTCCAGACCAAGGCTCACCAAACCAACCAACACCTTGCAGCCACATCAAGAGCACCAAACCCAACCTTAACCTATTGTCTTAGCAGTTCAAGCAATCTCTGTTCTACCCCAGAGCACACTTAAACCAGACTGACTTCATCCTGTCAAAAGAAGAGAACCAGTCTCAGCTCAAAACAATTAAGCCAAACTACCTGCTCCAAAACACAGAATTCTCGGATTATTGTCTAAATATGGAATTAGAAACTCCCTAAGATCCAGCTTAGCATTTATTTTTCATAAATATTAGGAATCCTCCAAGTAGTAACAATTCCCCGTTGGCACATCTTTCATCCTATTCTGCATCACCCTACAATTTCTTTCAGCCCACACATAATATATAGATGCAGAAAATGCTAGTTGGCACATTTGAATTTTGAAAGAAAGCTCCTTTCAGTTGGATTGCCCATTGCAGCTCTGCATCCCACTCCAATGGATTCCTAGTAATAAAACACGAGTCCATGATACCCTTCCATACTGTGACAGAGAAACAACATCCAAAGAAGAGATGCCATATTGTTTCACCGCCATTCCCCTCATGGCCTGTTATGCTGATAAATCAATCATCTTTAATCATCCGAATTCTACATAGTATCTACCATCAATGTGAATAAAAACCATTTTTGGAGACGTCTATATGCTTTCAAAATGGTTTTCCAATAATTTCAAAATTGAGAGACATAGGAAATATCATGCTCTAGGGGAGAGTTTCTGTTACAATGCTAGAAAAAGACATGTTGGTTCTAACCTTGTAGACCAGGCTCCTTAACTGAATCCCAAAACAAAAAATGTCAGGTAAAAAAAAGATGGCAACATATAAATAAAATTGTATCCCAGAGTCCCATCTGTGCTTAAAGGGTGCACAGTATGAACTCAGTTTCATTTTATTGCTTTGAAGAACTCTTCTATTCATCATCCTCTTTCTCTACCAATATTCTCTTGCACGCTTCGTAGCACATGAATGAAATCCCGGCAGCAGGTACCAACTTCATGCAGCTGGGGCCAAGCCCTTTATACAAACCTTGGATCCTTTCCTGTTCAAGTATGCTAGAGAGAGCATGAAGCACATTATCGTACACTTGTCTTCCACTGACAGCCCCTACTTGCATGTGTTTGCGAGCCACCTCAAGTGGGAAAGTTGCACTACTTGAAATAGCACCCGCTGCAGATCCAATCAAAAGGGTTTCAATGTTACCGATTTTATCTTGCTTGAAAATTTTCCGGTAGGCTTTGCGTAGTGTGTCATAAGCAAAGTAATTGGTAGCACAATATGGAACTACTCCAATAAGACTAGGGGTGAGACCTCTGTAGAGCTCCCCAGGTCCCCCCTCTTGCAATATTTTTATGAATGCATCAAACAGACCATCGTAAACACCCCTCTGCATATTCAATAAAACCCACAAAATACAGATAATTGTCACATACATACTTGGAAGTTTTTAGTATAAATACTAAATGACATAGTCGGATGGTGGTTGAATTTACCTGTATCGTTAGCCGAGTCTTAAGTAACTCGAGGGGATATGTCACCAGAGTGGAGCTAACTCCAGCACAGGCCCCTGCAACCAACGAGGCAGGGATAGGGAGTTTTGGCTGTTCCCCAGGTTTGGGCGACAGGTTCTTGTTGACTGTGTCGTAAGCAAACAGCTGCAGAAAGAATAAATAAGGAAAATCATTAGGATCAGATTATATTTCTAAAATCTTCAGTAGAAAAGGGCAGTGCTTGATATGTAAAGGTGAAATTGTAATCTACTTCAATTCTAATTTGAACTAGATTAGAACATAGAGTACCATGAAAGTGACCATTTATTATGAAATTTATAATTCAAATGTCAACCCAAGAAAGACACAAGTCATTTTATTCACAAATGGAAAATTTTAATATGCAAAAGTAATAAAAAATGAATTCGTTATGCAAGCAAACCAATTTTTTAAGGTGAGATGACAACAATTCAGACAACATAACAAGGCAACTTAATGAAATCTGTATCATATTTTGTGAAGCAGGCTTTGACTAATTATTGGACCACAAATCAAATAATCGAAAAACACTGTAGTTCGCTGGAAATAGGCTCTGCATTCAAAGAACATGAGCATTCTTGAAAGATGATTTCACAATTGAATATTTATTCAAATTAATGGAGCATTATTGGCCCTCTGAAGCCCAAATAAGGCATCCATCTTACATCTCAGAATAACATAATTCTGGTTCAACATACATGAAGAGGTGAAAAATGAACAGTTGGTTGAAAATATTAAAAAAAAAGAGAGATGAAAAGCGAACCATCTATCGGAGATAAAACAATATTTGGCAAGCATTTTGGAAGTATTCCTTGACTATGAGCATAATAAATCCATAAGATACAAGATACACACGCGCACACAAATAGTATATTTTTTTTAAAGAAAAAGATGAATAAGAACTTAATGCAAATTACAAAGTCAAATGAATTCCTTGATAATATCAGAAAGATGTCTGGAGATTCTTTTATAATAGAGTCATGGTACTTTCCCAAGAGAACTACAAATCTCACAGATTTGAATCCAAGGGGTGGAAACAAGATTCTAAAGTGGGTGCATAACCAAATATTTCTTTAAATTTGATCATTTTTTTACAGGAATTGGCCGATCTCAGGTGTGGGATGAGGAATTATGCTTTGTCAAAGACTGGGGTAAATAAAACCCAGGGAAAAGTATCAAAAGGACTACTAATAGCCTCGTGAGTATTGGTAGGGAATGTAGAAATTTGATAATCTGCTTGTTTCACAAAGTTAGGGTCGGTAATAGTAGGTAAACGCATCATGAGCGTCAACAAGAATTCCAAAAATGACACTGTCTTTAAGAGTGTTTTGAAATACTCGTATATACTAACAAGAAGTTCATGACACATAAAAATTAGTAATTTTGGAATTAACCATAAAATCAGAAGACACCCTAGAAATTAGAACAATGATACGGTCTCTCCAAGTGTGGATGTGGTCGCCTGCTGGGCTGCTTGTTACAATATCTCTTCTTTCAAACAATGATACCTAACAATAATTGTTAAAAATACATGATAAGTAAAACTATTCAATAGATGTAAGACAATACCTAAAAAATACAGAATAAATCTCCAAGAATTAGCACCGTTGAGGACGAAGAGAGGCGTTACAAAAAAAAGGCCTATGTAATATTTTATTTTTCTACAATATTAATTCACTTTTTTTCTTCTCTATCTTCTATATTATCACTTTAAGAAATTATTTTGAATTTTTAATCTATTTTATTTTACAAACTACTATATATTTATATATATATATATATATAAAATCAAAAAAAAAAATTTATCGTCACTCAATTGTATATTTATAATTTTTCAATTTATTTATCTTTACACACTTCTTAGTTTTTTAGAATTCTGAAAGGGAAACTTTTTTTTCTTTTGAAAATATATTGGTCTTTACCTACATTATTGATCCATTTTTTTCCTTCTTCTTTGGACTACCTTATATAATTCGAAATGGTTTTTTTTTTTGAAAATGTACTAGCTTTTTCCTATAATATTGACCCACTTATTTTCATCGTTCCATATAAATTAAAGAAATTTTGTTTTTTGAATTATAATAGTCTTTTCCTACAATATTGATCCACTTTTTTTTTTTTTCTCTTCTTCTATATAATCACATCACAAGATTATATAATTTTTTAATCTATTTTTATCATACAATTCATGCACTTTTAGGATTTTAAAACTTAGAATTTTTTTTAATAGTTTTTAGGGTAAATTGCATTGACCCTTTTTGAGATTTTTGATAATTATAGGGACTTCTCCTGCGATTTTTGAAATGACACTGACCTTCTCTACTTTTACTGATAATTCCTTTTAACTTTTTTTTTTAAATGAAAAAAATGCCTCTTTTATTTATTTAATTTTTTTTGAGTTTTTAAAATTTTGATCCTTTCTAACATTTTTAAAGATTTTTTTCATTTTATATAAAAAATAAAATTAAGATAAATAATTTATTTTTTTTATTGTCAAAGAAGATTTTAATTAATATTTATATGAACATAAAAAGAAAGTTTAAAAAATTGGTCAAAATTTAAAAAATGTAAAAAAATAAATAAAATAGGTATTTTTGTCATTTTGAGAAAACATAAGGTTAAAGGGAAGGTAAGTATCATTTAAAAAACTTTAAAAGAGGTTCATGTAATTGTTAAAAACCTCAAGCGAAATCAATATAATTTACCATAGTTTTTAGGTCGACAAACTTATATACATATATAATATTTGTACATATATACATATGTATATATAATGTCCAATATTTTTTTTTTTATATATTTTACACACTTTTACGTATTTTATAATTTTAAAATGGAATTTATACAAACCAATTAAACTCTCTTCCCTCTATATTGAATCATATGGAATAAGACGTTGTGTGAAAAAGGTGTATTCTTGGTGAACGTGAGAGTTTTGTCATCATAGATTTTTACGTATATAAATAATAAGTTTGAGAGAGTTTTATCATCATAGGTAGGGATGAAGCTAATGAAGACTCATGGAGGTCCATTGCCCCCTCCCCCAACTTTTTTTATTTAAAAATCTTCTTGTATTTTTTGAAAAAAATTCAAATATATCTTTTTAATTTTAATTTTTTTCTCCCATAATCAATTTGTTTTACAATTACTCTTTCTAAAGTTTCAATATTATTCCTTTTTTGTTTATTATTTTCAAAAAGAGTTCCTGTGTACGATTAAAGCATGTCCCACCTGTAGTTATTCAACCAAACACGGAACAACTTAAAATGTTAATACACCTTTCATCTTATTCCAGAAGGGAAAAAAATCCCTATGTGTCACAATTCCCATCCATTGTTGATAGCTCAATCACAAATATTAGACCTTCCTTCAACACATACACTAAGTCTAATGGAAGATCAATTATGTATATATTGAAAGAAACATTTTTTATATCATTGAAGAAAAATTGAAAAGATGTGAGTGTGTGTGTGTGTGTTTTTTGTTTTCTTTTGGAGACTTTATTGGATGGAGGATGTCATACACAACTTTTTTTTTTTTTTTGAAATTTTTTTGTATAAGCTATAGTTTTTTGTGAGTCCTTTTTTGGTTGGACTCTTCTCTAATTTTTAACCTTCTATATATCAACGAATATAGTCATTTAGAAAAAATATCATCAAGAAATATTATATTTTTAAACTCATAATTGAATATTAAAAATAAAGTTTGCCCCCTCCTAAGATAAATTCCTGACCCCCGTCCCTGATCATAGGTGTTTTTAGTTAACTTGAATTCTACTATTATAAGTTAATTTTAATAGAAAGCAACCTAATTAGTATTCTTAATTAAAATGGTATAAAAAAGGTATAAAATATAGAAAATATACTAACGTGTGACTATAAAATATATCAAAAGGAAAATTTGGGAATATAGAAAAGTATAAAACACTTAAGAGGTTTGGTACATTTACATATAGATATGGATATAGATATAGATATAGATATAAATATAAATATAGATGTAGATATATATAAGAAGGGGCTATGGATGCCTTTTATTTTTTTAAAGATAATGGGTGAAGGGGTGTAATCATCTAGCATGCCTTTTGAAGGGCCATTGCCCCTCCAGACTGCCTCGTCTTAGCGGGTCAAGTGTTTAGAAGAAACATGGGTATGATTTGATGCTTTTAGATTTTTAGTTTTAGACCCAAGTTTTTGTGGATTAAGGTTTGTTGAATTAAGTTGAGCAGTTCAGATTTTATCAGGACTGAGGAAAACTTTCAAAAAGGTTTTAGAACAACATGCACTCAGAAAGTTAAGAGTAATCATTTTGTACAAATCATGTCAAAAGTTAGATCTACTTCTAGTCCATTCTCCCATCACATGCATTTTAGCTTATTTTTTCCAGACTTGCTTGATGTTGTGTCTTTTAAAAGACGGTCCCACAACATAAAATCAGTTGCTTAGGAACTTTGAGGATTTAGCTCCTACTACATAATTAATTGGCTGATTCATTTGCTCTTCTCTTGGTGATGATTTTCAACTAGTAATAGGTATGTAACAATAAGTCTTGTGACTTGCCCAATCTAATAATTTAGATTGGCCTCTAAGGTAGAATTTTAGTTGGTGGCTAAGACTTTATATATGAGATAATTCACATTGTTCGTCCATTGGTTGTTCATTCATGGGTTGGGTTTGGGTGTAGACTTTTAATTTTGATGCATTTCTAGATATTTTGTAGGCACAGTAAAGTTTTTATTCCTACAAACCCTAAGTTTGAAAGGTTGGCAATTTATTTATTTTTATATGGGTGATTGAAATAGTGTTGGGAAAGACATGTTGAAATACATAATGCCTTGATATTTACAAGTTATTTAGTTGGGTTAAGTTAATATATTAGTATTTATTTTGTATTGGAAATTAAAGGAGTCAACATAGAGAAGTCTAAAAGTCTTGTATGAAAAATTACAGAGAGTTGAATTCTCTCTCCCCTATTTATGTAATGTTGGGATGCATGGGTATCTCACTAATACCTGTGTCCCAACATCGGTTGGAAAGTAAAACTTCCCTTAGTATATTAGTACACACACTATTAGACTTTGTAAAGTTGTGTAGAGTAGTGGGGTAACTTTCACTTACATGAGACCATGAAAAGTCTAGTGGAATTCGGGCTACCCCGTCTGAAAACCAATTAATTGGGTGCATCCATTACGCTTGCGCAAGGGGTGCAAATTCCCAAATTTGAGCTAGCCTTGTGCATGTGCGTGATTGGCCAAGGTTTTTTAATTGTCAAACTTACCTATACAAAATTCTTATCAGCAATACAAAGTCTAATTTGATTCTCTTATTTAATTGTGAAACCTACTTATACGAAATTAGACAAAATCAATTCAATATTAGACTTTATTTTTTTTATATATATTTGGTCAACTAAGAGTTACCTTTGATTTGGGCATCAAATCTACCCCTTGCACAAAATTCTTATCACCAATACAAAGTCTGATTTGATTCTCTTATTTAATTGTGAAACCTACCCATACGAAACGAGACCAAATTAAATCAATATTAGACTTTACTTTATATATATTTGATTAACTAGTCGTTACCTTTGATTTGGGTATCAAATCTGCGCCTTACCTTTATTATTCTCGGCCCAACTAGTATAAATAGGGTGTTTGGGTTCATTATTCTACACACCAAAAATTTGAAGAGCATTCTTCTGTTAGGTATTGTAGTTTGTTTCATCGTTGGCAACTGTTGCAAGTTCCATTGCAACTCTTGTTTTATTTCTTCAGTGCTACTAGTTTCCATTATTTATTTCTCAGACTAGAGAATATAAAGGAGTGATTATTCAATCCATACATACGTAAAGGAGTGATCATTCAATCCACACATTGCGAGTCTACGCTTGTGCGAATTTTGGCTATCGTATCCTAAAATGTGGAGTGCTGCTAACCTGCTACACTGAGGTTTAACCTTCGAGAGGCGAAATCACTTTAAGGGCAATGTTCTCACATGCCTCAACCGCTAAGTTTTATTTCTCCCTTTTTTTATCACACATTCTAGTTTGTGGTTAATAGCTTTATAATCTGTTCTTGCCTTTAGATTAAAAGTAGTGTTCATACTAGTCCTAAAAATCTTTCAAAATTACAACAATCTTTAGAGTGATCTTTATTTAAAATGGATGCTACTTTGATCACTTCTAAATTCATTCCGGAGACCTCCAAGATTGAATCATTTAATAGTTTATTCTTTAGTTTTTGGCAAGAACGAATTTATTCTGTCTTAGACATGATAAACATGGTTGAATACTTGACCAAACCCAAACCTGCTGAAGAGACTGAAAAGAAAGAAGTAGAAAATTGGAAAAGAGGAAACAAAATTTATAGGCACACTATACTTGGTACACTCTCAAATGAACTATTTGATATTTATTGCACTTGCAAAAATGCCACTAAAATTTGGAAAAAAATTAACTAAGAAGTATGTAGTTGAAGATGCTGGAACACAAAAATACGCAGTAGAAAATTTCTTAAATTTCCAAATGGTTGAGAATAGAGATGTATCATCTTACATTCATGACTACCATAAACTAGTAAGTTATCTAAAAATAGAAGATATTGACCTACCCGAGGCATTCGTGACTAGATGCCTAATTGAAAAATTGTTAGAATCTTAAAAAGATTACAAAAATAATATGAAACATAAAAGTAAATAATCGACAAAGCTGAAAAGGCCAAGAAAATTTCTTCTTTGGAAAACCTAGTGAACAACAAACCCAATAACAATAGGTTCAACAATAGGCCAATAACCACAACAACAGAGCCAATAACAAGTCCAAAAAACATGACCACAAACTTGAGAATAAAAATAAAGCTTCAAACCTCTTAAAAAGATTACAAAAATAATATGAAACATAAAAGTAAATAATCGACAAAGCTGAAAAGGCCAAGAAAATTTCTTCTTTGGAAAACCTAGTGAACAACAAACCCAATAACAATAGGTTCAACAATAGGCCAATAACCACAACAACAGAGCCAATAACAAGTCCAAAAAACATGACCACAAACTTGAGAATAAAAATAAAGCTTCAAACCCAACCTTAAAAAAGAAAGGTAGTTACTTCATTTGTGAGAAGCCTGAGCATTATGCCAACCAATACAGACTCGGGAAAAGGAATGACAATCCTGCCCAAACTAACCTGGCTGAGACAGACGACATAATTATTGCGGTCATTTTTGAAGTGAACATGATAACTAATGCGAATGATTAGGTGGTATTTCGATTAGTCATTTTTTTTTGCTGATGATTCATTGGTGTTTTGTAAAGCTTCTCTTGCGGAATGTGCTATGATTAGGTCTTTATTACAACAGTATAGGAAAGCTTCTAGCTAATATATGAATTTCAAAAAATCCTCTATGTTCTTTAGTCGAAATACCCCAAGAAAGTTTTGAAAACTTTTATCAAGATAGTTGAGGAGTTTTCATGTGACATGTCATGATAAATATTTAGGCCTCCTAGCTGTTATAGGTCTTCTTAAAAAGGATCTCTTTGTTGCTATTCGAGACATAGTGGAATCCAAAACTCAAGGCTGGAAGGAAAGTTGTTGTCCTCTGCTAGCAAAGAAGTTGTTATTAAAGTAGTGGCTTCGACTATTCTAACTTATGTTATGTCATGCTTTAAACTCCTAGTTTAACTCTATAAGGACATCACATCCCAAATTAGTAACTTTTGATATGGTCAAAAGAAGGAGGAGAAACGCATTCACCGGATGTGTTGGTCTAAAATGGGGGCATCTAAGAAGGATGGAGGACTTGGTTTTTGAGACTTGAGTGCCTTTAATTTGGTCTTTTTGACTAAGCAAGGTGATGTTTAATGCGTTATCCTTCCTCTATGGTAGCCCAATTTTTTAAGACTTGATATTTTGACAATGACACTTTTTTTTTTTGGCTTTTTGGGTAATAACCCTTCATTTGGGTGTGGAAGAGTATTCTTTAAGGTTGGAAGATTATAGCCTTTGGTTCACGATGGTGTGTTGGAGATGGTACCTCAATTTGCGTCTGCCAAGATCTGTGGATTCCAAAACTTCCTACTTTCAAGCCTACCACACAGATAGGGTGTACCTCATCCCTTACTTTAGGACTAGTATCTGAATACATTGATTATTGGTTTCGTTGGTAGAAAAAGCTTGATATTCTTTGTGATTTTTCTTTTCTGATGATGCTTATTTAATTCTGCAAATTCTTTTAGGGAGATTTTGTAACATTGGTCATTTTATGTGGCATTTTACGACTGATGGCTTGTATTCGGTTAAATTAGGTTATCACCAGACTTGTTGAATAAAAACAGAAATTATAAACTCGAAATTCTGCTTACTTATTTTATTAAATCAACTCCAGCTACTTATAAAGCTTTACTAGAGATTACATTACACAAAAGAATGAGATACCTCAACAATAAACTACTACACTACTAACAGACTCCATAACAACTAGGACTTTCCTAATGTCTAGGAAACTACAATTGACTCATGACTCCTAAAGAATAGGACAATTCAGTTTATTCAAAATTAAACAACAACTAAAAATAAACTCTTAACATTCACCCTTAAACTAAATGTTTTGCTAACATTAGTTTACAGGAGCTTCTTCCAACATGAAAACCTTCATCGAATCAACACCCAACAACTTTCTTAGCTTTAAGAACACTGGTAACTTAAGAGGCTTTGTCAATATATCAGCGACATGATCTTCACTTCTGCACCAAATCATATTAATAACTCCATCTCTGCACAGATCACGCAAGAAATGAAATCTCACATCTATATGCTTGTTTTTTTCATATAAAACTGGATTCCTTGAAAGCTTGATTGTTGAAACATTGTCATAATAAATGGGTGCTGAATCTTGCTACTGGTAGCACACTTCTTTGAGTATCCTTCATGGCTTGATAAGCTATTGCAGCTGCAGCAACGAATTCTGCTTCAGTGGTTGATAATGTCACAATTGGCTGCTTCTTTGATGACTAAGATACAACTGTTGAACCCATCATAAAGACAAAACCTGATGTGTTTTTCCTGTCATTAGGATCTCTTGCATAGTCACTATTAGAGAACCCAAATAAACCAGATTTTGCACCTTTTTTTTATAGAATAGACCATAATCGACTGTGCCACTCAAGTAATGAAGGATTCTTTTTGCTGCAAGGAGATGAATCTCAATAGGACTTTCCATGTAATGAATGACAAGACTAACTGCATGCATTATGTTAGGTCTAGTAGCTGTTAAGTACATCAGACTTCCAACAATCTGGTTGTACAATGTTACATTTACCTTCTTTCCACCGGAGTGTTGTGCTAACATCAAATCTTGGGATGAAGGAGTGCCAACAGAATTGCAATTTTTCATCTAAAATTTGTCTAAAATTTTTTGCACATATTTCTTCTGTGAGAGGAAGTTCCCAGCATCTGCTTGTACTACTTCGACGCCGAGGAAGTAACACATCAGTCTCAAGTCTGTCATATCAAACTTAATCATCATAGATTATTTAAAGACGTCAAACATAGACTTGTCATTACCTGTGTAGATAAAATCATCCACACAGGCAAACAATTGGTATCTTTCCTCATCACTACAAGAAAATGCACTATTAGTGATGCACGTGTGCTCGCTAATAGTGGCCAAATGCGTCGCTAAAGCTCTTTTGCAACGCACAAATGAGCGTCGCTAAAGCTCTTTTGCAACGCACAAATGGGCGTCGCTAGCATCGCTGCAAATAGTCGCGTCGCTAATAGTATTGGCAACGCACACACCTTTGGGCATCGCTAAAAGTAACTATTAGCGACGCACATATGCTGTCGCTAATAATTGGGCATGGGCGTCGCAAATATTATAAATGGAATCAAAGCGCATCGCTAAAAGCTACTAATAGCGACGCACATTACGCACAAAGTGTGCGTCGCTAAAGGTTACTATTAGCGACGCTCAGTGTGTGTCGCTAATAGTGAATTAACATTGTTATTTCTTTACTTTTAGCGACGCCTTTCTGTGCGTCGCTAAAAGTTTTTTTTTTTTTTTTCTCAACCATATTTGCTTTGTTTTATTAGTTGTTTTATTCCTGTTTAAACCTGTATCAATCATCCTAATATACAATAAAATTCAAACATTCTGAAATGAATATATTAAAAAAGAAAAACACATTCATATATATATATATATATATATTATACTAATTACGTACATTTGTAAAAGTATAATTTAACAATAAATAGAAAAATAAAAAATTGTCTCGAAACATATAACTACAGATGTCCATGAAAAGAAAAAAAAAAAACAAATAAAAATAATAAATCCCGATGCAAAACATAAAGACGGCGGCGCAATAATCCCGATCAATCTGAAATAAAGATCAAATGGTATATATTAGAATAATTATTAAATATATATGAAATATAGAATGTGAATAGTTTTTTCTTTTGCAATGCATAAATAGTAAGAATGACATAAGGTAGCATAAGTTACAAATCACTGATCCAAACTGATTTCCGTAAGTTCGTGCAAGTCTATTTTGTCATTTGTGAGGTGTTTGGTGGGGTTTTGGGATAGTTAGGCTGATATTCGGCATTTTGGTCTGTCAAAACCCCAAAATGGGCCTTTTCGGAGCAAAAACTTGCATAAGTTTCAAATCGGGCATCTGAACCGAGTGTCGTAAGCTCATGCAAGTCAATTTTATCATTTTTGAGGTTTTTGGTGGGTTTTTGGGCTCGTTTGGTTGATAGATGGTATTTTGGTCGGTCAAAATCCAAAAATGGGCCCTTTTGGAGCTGAAACTTGCATAAGTTTCAAACCGGGCATCCAAACCGAGTGACGTAAGTTTGTGAAAGTCTATTTTATCATTTTTGAGCTTTTTATGGGATTTTGGGATCGGTAGGCCGATATCCGGTGTTTTGGTAGGTCAAAACCCCAAAATGGGCCTTTTTGGAGCTTAAACTTGCAAAAGTTTCAAACCGGGCATCCAAACCGATTACCGTAAGTTCGTACAACTCTATTTTATCATTTTTGAACTGTGTGATGGGGTTTCGGGGTTGGTAGGCCGATATCCAGTGTTTTGGTAGGTCAAAACCCCAAAATGGGCTTTTTTGGATCTAAAACTTGCAAAAGTTTCAAACTGGGCATCCGAACCGATTACCGTAAGTTCGTGCAAGTCTATTTTATCATTTTTGAGCTCTGTGATGGGGTTTCAGGGTCGGTAGGCCGATATCCAGTGTTTTGGTAGGTCAAAACCCCAAAATGGGCCTTTTTAGAGTTGAAATTTGCAAAAGTTTCAAACCGGGCATCCGAACCGATTACCGTAAGTTTGTGCAAGTCTATTTTATCATTTTTGAGCTATGTGATGGGGTTTCAGGGTCGGTAGGCCGATATCCAGTGTTTTGGTAGGTCAAAACCCCAAAATGGGCCTTTTTAGAGTTAAAATTTGTAAAAGTTCCAAACTGGGCATCCGAACCGATTACCGTAAGTTTGTGCAAGTATATTTTATCATTTTTTGGTGTGTGATGGGTTTTTGGGGTTGGTAGGCCGATATCCGGTGTTTTGGTCTGTCAAAACCCCAAAATGGGCCTTTTTGGAGCTGAAACTTGCAAAAGTTTCAAACTGGACATCCAAACCGATTATCGTAAGTTCGTACAAGTCTATTTTATCATTTTTTTGGTGTGTGATTGGTTTTTGGGGTTGGTAGGCCGATATCCGGTGTTTTGGTCGGCCAAAATAAAAAAATGGGCCCTTTTGGAGTTGAAATTTGCAAAAGTTTCAAACCGGGCATCCGAGTTGAGTGACGTAAGTTTTTGAAAGTCTATTTTATCATTTTTGAGATGTGTTATGGGATTTTGGGATTGGTAGGCCAATATCCGGTGTTCTGGTAGGTCAAAACCCCAAAATGGGCCTTTTTGGAGCTTAAACTTGCAAAAGCTTCAAACTGGGCATCCGAACCGATTACCGTAAGTTCGTGCAAGTCTATTTTATCATTTTTGAACTGTGTGATGGGGTTTTGGGATCTGTAGGCCGATATCCAGTGTTTTGGTAGGTCAAAACCCCAAAATGGGCCTTTTTAGATATAAAACTTGCAAAAGTTTCAAACTGGGCATCCGAACCGATTACCGTAAGTTTTTGCAAGTCTATTTTATCATTTTTTGGTGTGTGATGGGGTTTTGGGGTTGGTAGGCCGATATCCGGTGTTTTGATCCGTCAAAACCCCAAAATGGGCCTTTTTGGAGCTGAAACTTGCAAAAGTTTCAAACCGGGCATCCGAACCGATTACCGTAAGTTTTTGCAAGTCTATTTTATCATCTTTGAGCTATGTGATGGGGTTTCAGGGTCGGTAGGCCGATATCCAGTGTTTTGGTAGGTCAAAACCCCAAAATGGGCCTTTTTAGAGTTGAAATTTGAAAAAGTTTCAAACCGGGCATCCGAACCGATTACCGTAAGTTTTTGCAATTCTATTTTATCATTTTTTTGGTGTGTGATGGGGTTTTGGGGCTGGTAGGCCGATATCCAGTGTTTTGGTCTGTCAAAACCCCAAAATGGGCCTTTTTGGAACTGAAACTTGCAAAAGTTTCAAACCGGGCATCCAAACCGATTATCGTAAGTTCGTGCAAGTCTATTTTATCATTTTTTTGGTGTGTGATGGGTTTTTGGGGTTGGTAGGCCGATATCCGGTGTTTTGGTCCGTCAAAACCCTAAAATGGGCCTTTTTGGAGCTGAAACTTGCAAAAGTTTCAAACCGGGCATTCTAGCCGAGTGCTGTAAGTTCGTGCAAGTCAATTTTATCATTTTTGAGGTGTTTGATGGGGTTTTGGGCTCGTTTGGTTGATATCTAGTATTTTGGTCGGTCAAAATCCAAAAATGGGCCTTTTTGGAGCTAAAACTTACATAAGTTTCAAACCGGGCATCCGAACCTAGTGCCGTAAGTTTGTGCAAGTCTATTTTATCATTTTTGAGCTGTGTGATGGGGTTTCGGGGTCGGTAGGCCGATATTCGGTGTTTTGGTAGGTCAAAACTCCAAAAATGGGCCTTTTTAGAGGTGAAACTTGCAAAAGTTTCAAACCAGGCATTTTAGCCGAGTGTCGTAAGTTCGTGCAAGTCTATTTTATCATTTGTGAGGTGTGTGATAGGGTTTCAGGGTAGTTAGGCCGATAACCGGTGTTTTGGTCCGTCAAAACTCCAAAATAGGCCTTTTTGGAGCAGAAACTTGTATAAGTTTCAAACCGGTGATCTCCTACAAATTTTCTCTCATTTTATCTCCTATAAGTGTAAAAAGATACAAAATTCCTATACGATTGAAACAATTTAGTAGTGGTACAAACAGTGAAATTGACATTATCTCTACTAAATATGGAGACCTATTTGGAAGTATTATACTTATCAAGAAAAATATATGGAGACCAAGCTAACTTATGCATCACACTTCCAACTTATACATTTAACTCAACTCAATAAATCCTTAACTTTTATGTTTAAATGACAAACATCACAATGGGCTAATTCAATTATCATAAGACACCCAAAAAATTAAATAAATTACACATCTTGATCTAATATGAAGAGTGAGAATGGACCCAGAAATTATGAGTTATTAACTATGCTAGCTTAGATTAGCATAAATACAATTCAATGACTTCCGTTAGAATTCATGTCGCCTTGACCAAGATAAATTCTTACTTATAAAGATTTTTAATTAAATTATTTTTGCAATCTACTTAAACTCAATTCAACTATTTCTTCATCTAAATTAATTGGGGCCAGTTCAAAGGTCACTGTTCTCTATTAATTCTGTTTATGTAGTATATTGGGAGGAATAAATTGAAGGAAAATCTAACTTTAGATTATAAGAGGAAATAGCCCTTAAAATTGAGATTGTCCTAGGCCCCACCCCGCCCGCGTTAAATTGCCTTCCCTTCTATAAACAAATTTAGCTACTGGTACAATTGAATTTCTAATGATTAATATTAAAAACTTAAGAATTGTGTTAATTTATAAATTTTAAAGGAGTTGTATTTGTTCCATAATAGATAAATAATAAGTATATTATTTAATGAGTAATATATTTTTAAAAATTATTATACTATTGATTATTACAATGAAAAAATATATACAAATACAGGTAGCATAAAAACATTTAACAGATCATATATGTTGTATTCTAATTCTGACTAATGAAATTCTTGACTTTAACAATGCAACATCCTTGTATGCCAGAAAACTAAAAAAGAAAAAATTCTGAAACTCAATATAAGAAGACAATAAAAATGCTCAAAGAAATGGAACAACTCTTTTCCTTCTTTCCATTTTCTTTTTTTTTTTTTTCTTATTTTGAATAAATTTAAAAATTTTGTGGAACCTAATCTTCAGAGATAGCAAATAAAAAATTTTGAAATTAAAAAATTTCAGCATTAGGCCTAAAAATAGAAATATAAATACTGTCTCAAAGAGATTCAAACACTCTTGGTTGTCCTCAAAATCTACTTTTGTCCAATCAATTCCATCTGATTCATACTCTTGAAACAAAATAAACAAGTTTTGACATTAACATTCTTAACATTCAGTTTTCCAAGAGAACTTCAAGGAGCTTCAAGAAAGCAGTGGAAAAGAAAACATGTATCAACCTACCAGAGAGAGAGAGTTACCGTAGTCGCCAGAAGCGTGGTCGTCACCGGATGGACCGTTTTCCATCGTCGGAACCCTGGTCGTGATTGAGGAGTGAGGGTGACAAAGAGTGAGAAAAATTAGGGGACAGATGAAGAAACTGGGTCGTGGTTGGGGAAGAAAAATAGGGCATTTTTAGCGACGCACACTGAGCGTCGCTAATAAGTCCTTGCGCGTCGCCAAAAATACCCTAAAATGACGTCGTTCTACTAATCAGACTATTCGCGACGCCCCCATGTGCGTCGCTGATAATAATTACTATTAACGACGCACGTGTGTGTCGCTAATAATCCATTTTTCGTCGCCAAAACATGCGCATCCATTTTTTTGAGCGGGAAATTTATTTTTTACTACTTTTTAGTGACGCACATATTGTGCGTTGCTAATAGTGCCTTTTAGTGACGCTTTACTGTGCATCGCTAATAATATAATTTTTTGTAGTGCATTCCCCAAGCTTTGTGTAAAATGTAGACTCATATGGGCATTTCTTGAAGCCTGCTCAAGTAAAGTATGCATCTATGCAAATATACCAAGCTCTGGGTGCTTGTTTCAGTCCCTAGAGTGCTTTCTTCAATTTGTACACCTTCTTCTCCTTTCCTTGCTTCACATAACCAGGAGGTTAATCAACGTACACTTGCTCTTGGAGCTCACCATGAAGAAATGCGGGCTTTACATCCAGCTGAAAGGTTGGTCAAGAATTTTTAGCAGCCATTGAAAGAACTACCCGAATGGTATCAAGTCTTGCAACAGAAGCAAACACCTCTATGTAGTCCACCCCATATTCCTGCTTGTACCCTTTTGCCACCAGACGTGCTTTGTGATTGTCAACCTCTCCCTTTTCATTGAGTTTGGTTTTGTACACCCACTTGACACCAATGGTTTTATGTCCTTTTGGAAGATCTATCAACTTCCAAGTTTCATTCTTTTCTATGGAATAAATCTCTGCATCCATGGCATTCTTCCACTTTGTGTCGTGGACCGTATCTTGAAATGTCACTGGATCACAATCTGTAAACAATTCAAAATGAGCAATAGTATCATCGTCAGAGAGTTCATCTCCACTTACACAGTCAATCATCCAAGTTGGTCTTTTCCTTGGACGTTGAGTCTGAGTTGGCTACACATTTGTTGGTGTAATCGCTGAAGAACTGGGCAATTGTTCATAAGAGGACTGCTGCGTTTCACTTTCATGCTCTATCTCATCAAAGTCAACTAGAATTTGCTGTAGTTCTTTTCCTTTTCCAGTTCAATCCCACACCATTTCTTTGTCAAAAACCACATCTCGGTTGGTAATTACTTTCTTGGTAATTGGATTGAACAACTTGCAGGCTTTGGAGTATTCACTAATTCCAAAGAAGACGCATTTTTTGCCCTTGTCATCGAGTTTTTTTCTCTTCTCGTCTGAGATGTGTTCATATGCTATGCACCCGAACACTTTGAAATTATCTACTGCTAGCTTTCTTTCACTCCAGGCTTCTTTAGGCGTCTTGTTTTTAATAGAGAAGGTAGGACATCTGTTCAAAACATGGATGGACCACAAAACTGCTTCAGGCCAGAAACTTTTTGAAACTCTTCCCTTGAACAGCAAGCTTCGCACCATGTTGAGGATGGTTCGATTCTTCCTCTCGGATACACCATTTTGTTGAGGTGTATATGCAACTGTAAATTTTCTTCTTATGCCTTGTTCATCACAAAAAATTTCAAACTCCTTTGAACAATACTCTCCACCACGATCAGTTTGAAAGATTTTAATCTGTCGCCCAATTTCATTCTCAACAAGTGCCTTGAAACTTTGAAATACATTAAGAGCTTCTGATTTTTCCTATAAGAAATATACCCATGATTTTCTATTAAAATCATCGATAAAAGAAACAAAGTATCTCCTTTTACCATTTGACAAGGATTGATGGGACTGCAAATGTCTGAATGCACCAATTTTAGTGGATTATGAGCTCTCCAGGCCTTTCTTTTGGGGAATGGTTCACGATGTTATTTTCCAATAACACAATCTTCACAAACTTTGGATGGAGGAGTGATCATTAGGAGGCTTGTCACCATTTGCTTATGATGAAGTGTTCTCAGCCCATTAAAGTTTAGATGGCCATAGCGGAAATGCCAAAGCCATGATGAATCATTCTCCTTAGCCAACAAGCAACCCTGGACAGTCTTGGTTCTTAGCGAAAACAACCTGTTTGGTATCATTTGAACTACGGCAATAATAACCCTTGCTAGATGATAAATTTCACATGCACTTTTCTGAAATTTTATAACATAACCTTTATCTTGCAATTGGCCAGCACTCAATAAATTAGTCTTCAAATGAGGAACATAAAAGACATTTGAAATTGTTTCAACAAGATCATTCTTAGTTCTAATATGGATATCACCCTTCTTCAACACATTCACAGTAGAACAATCACCAAAACTGACAGTAGAACGAAAATCTTCATCTAAGAATGAGAAAGAAGACTTACTACCACTTATGATTGTTGCAACCGGTGTTGACATACCATACATCAAGCCCAAGTTCCTCCTTAATTGGCATGAAAGGCCGTTAAAAGTATTTCTTCTTCCCGTCTCTCAACAAAGTTTGACTTCGCTACTCCTTCTTTGTCTTTTAGCAGCTTTGTGTGGCACTCATTGTTGTAATGCCCATAATTTCCACATCGATAGCACTCAATCTTGGACTTGTCTCCTCTTTCTTTGTCCTTTGGCATTTGGGTGTAGCACTCACTACTATAATGCCCATAATTTCCACACTTATAGCACTCAACTTTGGACTTGTCATCCTGTCCTTTTCTTCTATTCTGATCATCATCTCTCTGGAGAAACTAGCGATGTCTGCCTCCATCTCGGTTGCCTTAAGCACTTCTTCCACGTCCTCTACCTCTACCTCTACCTTGGCCTCTTCCTCTAGAACTTGAGGATTTAACAAAGGTAGAAGCTTTCAACACCTACTCTACTGAAGGACCTCGATTCAGCTTCTTTTTATGAACGAGCAAAGAGCTTTACAACTCATCAATTGACATTTTATTAATGTCATTAGCCTCTTCAATAGAGCACACAATGAAATCGAATTTGGAGCCATTGATCTCAAGATCTTCTCAACAATAGCACCATCTGCAATCTTCTCACCATGGATTCGCATGTTGTTGGCAATCCCCATAACTCTTCCACAATAATCAGAAGAATATTCTCTATTTTTCATCTGAAGAGTCTCAAAACCTCTCCTTATGGCTTAAAGTTGTGCCTGCCTCACTCTTGTTGAGCCTTAGTACTTTTTCTTCATGGAGTCTCAAATGTGTTTTGATGTATCTTTTTGAAGAATGGTTTCCGAAATTGCACGATCAATAGCCTGGAACAAGTTGTTTTTCACCTTCAAATCTTTCAGCTTCTGATCATCAAGTTTCTTTTGTTGTGGCTATGATAGCACCACTCCTTCTGCTAGTTCAACATATCCCGTTTCCACAAGATCCTAAAATTCTTTGGACCTTAGGAAATTTTTCATCAACATGCTCCAATGATCATAGTGACTATCAAAGTGAGGTATGGCTGGTTGAACACAGGTTCTCTACTGACTTCTCAGTCGCCATGAATGCTTGCTGCTGCAAGATATGGTTCACAAGCCCAGTGGGAGCTCTGATACCAGGTGTTGAATAAAAACAGAAATTATAGACTCAAAAAGCTTACTTATTTTATTAAATCAACTCTAACTACTTATAAAGTTTCACTAGAGATTACGTTACACAAAAAGAGATATTTCAACAACAAACTACTGCACTACTAATGGACTTCATAACAACTGGGACTCTTCTAATGTCTAGGAAACTACACCTGATTCCTGACTCCTAAAAAATAGGACAATTCAGTTTATTTAAAGGTAAACAACAACTAAAATTAAACTCTTAACAAGGCTTTGACCCTTTTGGGCACCAACACTACTATTACTATCTGTTGAATCCAATTTAGCTATGGTCCGAAAGTCCTTTTGATCTTCTTTGTGAAAGCTTCACATTCCTTGCAAACTGCAATTGTTCATGTGGCAGTGTGCATATGATATTTTATCTTTTGCGGCAAATTTAATTCGTAAAGGTCTATGGTTGGATGATTCTTACTCTTTTTGTCACTCGACCTTGGAGACTGCCATGTATGTTTTTTATCTCTTGTTCGTTTGCTCATCAAATGTGGTATATTTCAATTTTGCAGGTGGACAATATTTCCATCCGAGGTTCTTCTTGCAGTGATTGGTGCAAAATTTGTTAAAGAAGTGGATGCATCATACGGACAGAGTGAATTTTGATCGTCTGGCTGTGTGTATTCTTTGGAAAATTTGGAAGGCTCGGAGTTCTATGTTTTTTAACCACTCCAAAATCAGCCCCCCTTATTTTTTTTAACCACATTGCTTCCCTGGCCATGGATTATGCTTTTGCTTGGGAAAGCACCGCTGCCGGTTAGTTCTTGAACTCCTCTCCTCCTTCTTCTGCGCTTCTCCAATGTTGGATCCCTCATTCAGTACATTTTTTAAAGATGACTACTGATGGCACATGGCGCAAGGAGGGCGACACTGGTGGGATTGGAGTTGTGATTCGAAATGAGACAGGTGCTTTTATTGTTGCCCTAGCGATGCGGGAATCCGAGGTTGCTAGCCCTTTGCTTATGGAGGCCTTTGTCGTATTAGAAGGCCTTAATTTTTGGTATTGAGGTTGATATCGATCATCAGTATTTGTCTGTCTTTGGTGCTCCAAGAATAGAAGGTTACTCACTCGAAATTGGGGGTAGAGGTGGGGGTGCGGGTGGTAAGTTATATTATTCGTTTTGTTCAACGAGAAGTGGGTGTCTGTAAATATGGTTTCATCCCCCCGTTCCGGCAATGGTGTTGCCTATGAATTGGCAACGAGATGCTCCTTGCTTGATGATGTTGAGGTTTGGTTGGAGGACCCTTGCTTGGTTGGGTTCCTTTTTAGTGTCTGATGCTTTATCCTCTTTATGTATTTTCAATTTTCGGTTCGAATAAATTATCTTTCTTGCATTGAAAAAAAAAAAAAGATTAATTAGTTATTTTATTGTAGAAGACACCACACTTGGTTTCATTCACCATGAGCCATGAGGTAAGGAGTGGTCTAAGACACACAGCATGGTCATTAACTGTATGCATTGTTTTTTTTTTTTTTTTTAAATTTCTTGCTTTTGATGTTGAACCTTAGCAATACTCCGTGGACAAACCTGAGAACTGAACCTGCATTGATCATACATGCCTAAAGAAAAAGAAAAAGAAAAAAGACTTGAGGGTTTCCATTTTTGAGATGCCGACATGATCAAATTAGACCCAAAACATGAACTTATTGGATAAATTTTTATTAAGCGCAGCTGTTCTTGGTAATTGATATACTTGCTTATTTTCTTGCGTCACTAGCCACAAGAAGCATGCGGGGTCAAAAACTCAAGTGGATTAATACTGGTTGACTCATGTTGTTAACTTTTAGTTGCACGATTTCAAATTCAAACAAACCCATTTGAGTTGTGACAATGCCGAAAAAGAACAAATGAGAAGAGTTAAACTTAAACCCACGACCTCTTCCCAAGTAGGAGGACATGGTGGCCAATTAGATAAATTCTTATTGAATAGATTTGTTGTACATAATATATGCTGAAAAATTATTAAGAATTTTTAATTAGTAGTTTATTTTTGGTAATAACATTAGAATAAAGTTTGTAACTCCAGATTAAATTCTTCAGTTCGTTTTCATTGAGTATGATTTTACCTGTGTTAGTGTGAGGAATCTTCGACCACGGCAATGGTGCTTTTAACTGTTGACACGTGAAATTGAAACAGATTTGATTGAGAGAACATTTCATTTTAGTTGGTGCAATAATAAAAACAGACTAGAGAATTTACTAGTGTGTGTGTGTGTGAGAGAGAGAGAGAGAGAGCTACAAAAATGGTTAAAACATGCATTTTGTGTTCTCTTATGAAAGGTGTGATCTGTCCTTGCCAAAACTGTATATAAGTTCCCTTGTCGGCAAAATAGGGACTGTAAGAAAGGTGAGAAGTGAGAGTTGGAGGAAGCTCAACCCATCGCTGGCTCAAACATCTCACCTTCTGGTTCCACTTTCCCTAATACTGAGATTTATAACATACAGCAAGTGTTCAAGTTGTAGGTGAGAATTGGAGGCGGCTAAACAAATCGATACCCACTTGTGTAATTTGTTTAGTTTCCTCCAATATCTCATCTCCGACTTCTGCATTGATCGAAGGTATAGCACGCGTTCAAGTCGTAGGTGAGAATTGGAGGATGCTAAACAAATCAATGCTATATCTTTTGAAAATTGTTTGGTTTCCTCCAATATCTCATGTTTGACTTTTGAACTTATTGAAGGAACAACAACACTTGATTGAAGTTACAGTGTGTTCAAAGTTGTATGTGAGAATTGGAGGACACTAAACAAAGAATGCTAAATTTTGTATAATTTGTTTAGTTTCCTCCAATATCTTATCTCCGACTTCTAAATTGATTGTAAGTATAGCGCGCATGTTCAAGTCATAGGTGAGAATTCGAGGTGGCTAAACAAATCAATGATATATCTGCTGCGAATTGTTTGGTTTCCTCCAATATCTCATCTCTGCCTTTTGAACTCATTGAAGGAAACCCAACTGAAGACTTGGAAGGTATGGTGTGTTCAAAGTCGTATGTGAGAATTGGAGGACGCTAAACAAAGTGTTAAATTTTGTACAATTTGTTTAGTTTCCTCTAATATCTCATCTCCGACCTCAGAACTATAATAAGGTACTTAGCTCCAATTTTTCAAGTCCAAAGAGCTTTAGAGCATGTTGGTTCACTTCTTCCCTAATTTGTCCTGGATTTCCTCCTAATATTCCCCATCATTTTCAAACTCTTTTACATAGCAGGATTTCACAGTACCAAACTCCTACTACTTCAACTTCTTTTGAATTAGATCATCAAAAAGTTATTGACTCCAATATCAAAATCAAATGCATCTATATTTCACTTGTAACCCTTCCTCTGCAAAACCCAAAAAGGAATCAACATACCAAGATAAACTCCCAACAAAAAAAAAAAAAATGCCTCTTTTTAATTACTGATTTTGCTCTGGTATTGGAATACATTAATATCCAAAAAATCTAGAGTCAATTCTTGTCGTCCCATTATAGTATCACAGGTTGTGATTCTTGACCAAATAAGGCAGGAAAATAAAAACATTTAGACATAACAAAGGAGAAACATCAACACATATAAATGAAACCCTTTTCTTTTGTGGTAAGTGAAAATTTTATTACCCAACAAAACCAAAACAAGCTGAATATAACAGTAGCAAGAATAACATACGCTAGACAATAGAAACAATCAGAAAACAATATATAATAAACAATCCCAAACTACCAGACTGAATAAAAAACCAAGATCCTACAAGCAGCATGTCCAGACCAAGGCTCACCAAACCAACCAACACCTTGCAGCCACATCAAGAGCACCAAAACCCAACCTTAACCTATTGTCTCAGCAGTTCAAGCAATCTCTGTTCTACCCCAGAGCACACTTAAACCAGATTGACTTCATCCTGTCAAAAGAAGAGAACCAATCTCAGCACAAAACAATTAAGCCAAACTACCTGATCCAAAACGGAGAATTCTCGGACTATTGTCTAAATTTGGAATTAGAAACTCCTAAGATCCAGCTTAGCATCCATTTTTCATAAATATTAGGAATCCTCCAAGTAGTAACAATTCCCCGTATAGCTAAAGCTATTTCCTAAAGCAACATCTTTCATCCTATTCTGCATCACCCTACAATTTCTTTCAGCCCACACATAATATATAGATGCAGAAAATGCTAGTGGGCACATTTGAATTTTGAAAGAAAGCTCCTTTCAGTTGGATTGCCCATTGCAGCTCTGCATCCCACTCCAATGGATTCCTAGGAATAAAACACGAGTCCATGATACCCTTCCATACTGTGACAGAGAAATAACATCCAAAGAAGAGATGCCATATTGTTTCACCGCCATTCCCCTCATGGCCTGTTATACTGATAAATCAATCATCTCTAATAATCCGAATTCTACATAGTATCTACAATCAATGTGAATAAAAACCATTTTTGGAGACGTCCATATGCTTTCAAAATGGTTTTCCAATAATTTCAAAATTGAGAGACATAGGAAATATCATGCTCTAGGGCAGGGTTTCTGTTACAATGACTAGAAAAAGACATGTTGGTTCTAACCTTGTAGACCAGGCACCTTAACTGAATCCCAAAACAAAAAATGTCAGGTAAAAAAAAGATGGCAACATATAAATAAAATTGTATCCCAGAATCCCATCTATGCTCAAAGGGTGCACAGTATGAACTCAGTTTCATTTTATTGCTTTGAAGAACTCTTCTATTCATCATCCTCTTCCTCTACCAATATTTTCTTGCACGCTTCGTAGCACATGAATGAAATCCCGGCAGCAGGTACCAATTTCATGCAGCTGGGGCCAAGCCCTTTATACAATCCTTGGATCCCTTCCTGTTCAAGTATGCTAGAGAGAGCATGAAGCACATTATCATACACTTGTCTTCCACTGACAGCCCCTACTTGCATGTGTTTGCGAGCCACCTCAAGTGGGAAAGTTGCACTACTTGAAATAGCACCAGCTGCAGATCCAATCAAAAGGGTTTCAATGTTACCAGATTTTATCTTGCTTGAAAATTTTCCTGTAGGCTTTGCGTAGTGTGTCATAAGCAAAGTAATTGGTAGCAGCATATGGAACTACTCCAATAAGACTAGGGGTGAGACCTCTGTAGAGCTCCCCAGGTCCCCCCTCTTGCAATATTTTTATGAATGCATCAAACAGACCATCAGTAAACACCCCTCTGCATATTCAATGAAACCCACAAAATACAGATGATTGTTACATACATACTTGGAAGTTTTTAGTAGAAATACTAAATGACATAGTTGGATGGTGGTTGAATTTACCTGTATCGTTAGCCGAGTCTTAAGTAACTCGAGGGGATATGTCACCAGAGTGGAGCTAACTCCAGCACAGGCCCCTGCAACCAACGAGGCAGGGATAGGGAGTTTTGGCTGTTCCCCAGGTTTGGGCGACAAGTTCTTGTTGACTGTATCGTAAGCAAACAGCTGCAGAAAGAATAAATAAGGAAAATCATTAGGATCAGATTATATTTCTAAAATCTTCAGTGAAAAAAGAGCAAAAAAGGATCACATTTCTAAAGGGCAGTGCTTGATATGTAAAGGTGAAATTGTAATCTACTTCAATTCTAATTTGAACTAGATTAGAACATAGAGTACCATGAAAGTGACCATTTATTGTGAAATTTATAATTCAAATGTCAACCCAAGAAAGACACAAGTCATTTTATTCACAAATGGAAAATTTTAATATGCAAAAGTAATAAAAAATGAATTCGTTATGCAAGCAAACCAATTTTTTTAAGGTGAGATGACAACAAATCAGACAACATAACAAGGCAACTTAGTGAAATCTGTATCATATTTTGCTGAAACAGGCTTTCGACTAATTATTGGACCACAAATCAAATAATTGAAAAATACTGTAGTTCGCTGGAAATAGGCTCTGCATTCAAAGAACATGAGCATTCTTGAAAGATGATTTCACAATTGAATATTTATTCAAATTAATGGAGCATTATTGGCCCTCTAAAGCCCAAATAAGGCATCCATCTTAGATCTCAGAATAACATAATTCTGGTTCAACATACATGAAGAGGTGAAAAATGAACTGTTGGTTGAAAATACTAAAAAAAAGAGAGATGAAAAGCGAACCATCTATTGGAGACAAAACAATATTTGGCAAGCATTTTGGAAGTATACCTTGACTATGAGCATAATAAATCCATAAGATACAAGATACACACGCGCACACAAATAGTATATTTTTTTAAAGAAAAAGATGAATAAGAACTTAATGCAAATTACAAAATCAAATGAATTCCTTGATAATATCAGAAAGATGTCTGGAGATTCTTTTATAATAGAATCATGGTACTTTCCCAAGAGAACTACAAATCTCACAGATTTAAATCCAAGGGGTGGTAACAAGATTCTAAAGTGGGTGCATAAACAAATATTTCTTTAAATTTGATCATTTTTTTTACAGGAATTGGCTGATCTCAGGTGTGATGAGGAATTATGCTTTGTCAAATACTGGGGTAAATAAAACCCAGGGAAAAGTATCACAAGGACTACTAATAGCCTGGTGAGTATTGGTAGGGCAATGTTGAAATTTGATAATCTGCTTGTTTAACAAAGTTAGGGTCGGTAATAGGTAGGTAAACGCATCATGAGGGTCAACAAGAATTCCAAAAATGAAATGTCAAGGGACTGCAGAGAAACAACAATAAGCCTCTCCAAGCAAGAGCAATCGCATACTTCAAAGTTCAAAGGTTGTCAAAAGGTGAGATGAACCAACTGATTATCTTGTGACACATTTGTGGGAAAAGGAATTTGAAGTGGTGTCGAAAGTAGAAAGGTGTCCAGGGGTCCTTGCAATAGATTGTAAAAATGATCAAAATCTAATATATCAAGGTAGATGGAAGAAGCAGAAACACTATGGCTTCAAGTCTATTCGCTTTAGAATTAAAAAAAAAAAAAAGCCAGAATATGAACCCAATTAACAACTGAAAGGACCACAGACAGTAACTTGGGAAGTAGAGGTAAATGAAAACTAACTAATTTTGACCAAAGGAGTTATGAATGGCTTCCAACTCTCCTAAAAACTCACCTTCTCAAATCCAGAACAGCAGAAGAAAAAATACAGCTTGAAGGAATAACATCTGGCAAGCTTTTCTAGGGACCAGGAATGAAATAAAATATGTTAGCAGCACAGACAGCAGACAAATAGAGCACATCCTTTAGGACCACTAATCATTCATGAAATTCTAGATTGGCAAAGCTGTAAACAGGGAGGGTATTGGCCTCTAATGTAAAGAACTACTCTCAAAGAAAATATTCCAAGAAAACATGGATAGGGAAAGAGCAGTGTGGCTTCAAGATCCCTTTCCATTTGTAATCAAATATCACCAACAAAAAAATGTAGATAGCAGCATGATGTGCAATTTGACAAAAGCTTTTGAGGAAACTGATGAAAGCTTTCTGTTAATTTAGTACACTAATAAAGATAGAAATACCATCTGAACAATGCAGCAAGAAATCAACGAGCAACCTACAGTAATGAGAAACATGCAACATATTTCAGTAAGTCAATCATCTCAAGATCACAAACAAACAATCAACAGAAGGGCAAAACCAACAAAACAAACAGCAGTCAGCACATTGATAATCAAAAAATGAGTTTTTAATAGTGGTAATGCTGGACTGAATCCCATAAAGTTGTGGTTTGCACATATAAAAAGATAGACCATAAACCCAAACTGGCTTGTTATTAAACAATTAAATCATCCAAGGACTGTTAATCATAGTAACAGCTATAGTGGTACGATTCAAAGTGATCAACATTAACCAAGTCTCCCAAAAATCCCATTAATCAGTCTTCATCACATTATGGAACATGTCAGCAGTCAAAAGCTCACAACTCCCAACTGTCATATGTATTTTTATTGTCTAAAACCATGATTTTAAAATCAGTGACTTTACACGAAAATTTACCAAAATACATATTTGGATGAAATAGCACAAGAAATTGCATGACTAAAACCTCCACCCTGATTAAGGACTTCCAATTTGTACCTTAAGGGTTTAATGGACAATTGCACTCCATGAGATGGTCCAGAAAACTTAATGAGCCTCCCTAATGAAGATTTTTTTCTCTTTACCACAAAGTTTTAGGACCATACCTCTTTCTCAGACCTTTCACCTATCTCATGGTCTTAAAAATTTTGAGAATGATTCAAAAGAAACAGATTAAATTTTAATGGGTATTCAAAAGCCATTGATTATGATAAAATATACCAAAAAAACTGACGCGATTCTGACAGTGAATAATGCAAAACACAAAAAAAATGAGCAACTACCAGAATTGGGGGTAGCCGAAAAGTTTTCTGTTGATTAGATATTCAAGGTGGTAAAGTCAAGTGGGGTTTAAGCAAGAAAGACAAGAAACAGATTGAACTCAGATTCTCTCAAAAGGGAGAAGTGAGACAGATGCATCTTTCCATATGTTTGCTTGCAGTTGAAGCAGTCTGCATTTAAAAGAGCCAATGATATACATACACAGAACAGAAAAAGAAAAAAAAAGGAACCAATATTATAAAAGTAATGATGGAAGTCAACCAATATAGGCATGTATGCAGAAAAAAGGGCAAATATCATGTATATCCAAGGAACCGGCCAACTCCATTGTATATTAGTAAATCCACCCCCCGCCCGCCCCCCGGCGAAAAAAAAAGAGAGGATATGGTAATGGCACAGGTGCACTCTCTCTCTCTCTCTCATGCACATTTGTGTTCAAATGAGGCATTTCCAAAGCTTCTCAAACATGAAAAGTTCATCTCTCGAGTTTAAGGCTGGCAATGTCAGATACAAGCTAGAATTGTCAAAGAAATATGGCAAGAATGTAGATATCTTATGGTTTCAAAAGTTGGCTGCTACTAGTTCAATGGCAAAACCAATCCATTTATAAAGTGTCTCCAATCTATGTCAAATACAAGCTTATAAAGATGTTTGATTCATTCAATTTGTCCAAATCGTCATGGTTAAACACAATATTATCCCACATGACTTGGTTATGCTGTAAGCTTCATCAAGAGCAGCGGAATCCAACAACATTCTCAGCAATGAACCACAATTCCTTAAGGAATTTCAGAATTTATTTATTTATTTATTTGATAAGATTATGGAATTTCAGAAGTTCCATTTAACATAAGGGTTTTTCATGCTATTTAGTACTTGGAGTGAGAACCTAATTTTTGAGACATTCCATGCATCAGGTAGATTGATTTCCTTCCACCTCTTGATAGGTTTCTTAACAAGTTATTTTCTTTTTTCTGATAGATAAGTGGCCCTTGGGGGTGGGAGAAGATGTTCTATTTTGACTACCAGTTGAGGATGGGTGCAGAAGTCGTTCTGTTAATGGTAAGAAATTGGGGTTTACATCAACTGAGTAGGAAGCGCGGTATTCCTGTCCAAATATCATTTTTCAATCTGATGTTAACAGAAGTTGATAATTTGGGCTTTTAGATATGAAATTATTGGCTTTTAGTTTAACATCTATGTAAAAAATATATGGCCTTTTTAGATACAATATTGTAGTCAAGGATATTACTGATATTTACCCAAAAAAAAAAAAGATATTATTCTACACTTTGTAAAGGTGAACTAGTTTATAATTGTTTGACCTGTCACTGGATGGAGATGGACATAATTTCTCTGGGTTCTTTGGAAGGCGGATTAGGGTAAGCAAAATGGAAGAGCCGTGTGGTACACTGTCAATCCATAAGATGGTTTAAGGACAAATATCAGATGGCTTTATACATATAAGCATTGGAAGCAGCAATCAAATCGTGAACCCTTGAAGAAACATTTTAAAGGAAATCCAAAGTGACTTTGCTCGCTGGTTGGGTGCCACAATGGCTTATCAAACCATGGTTGGCTAAAGGAGCTTTGTGATACTCATTACAGCAGAACTTATCTATTAAGAAATCATTAAAACAGAAGACTGGATGATAACTTGAAGAATTTTCATTTTCTTCTATTGGGCAGTCCCACTGAGGCTTCCATCATTGAGGGATTGGGGGGAGGGGTTTTAAATGTACACACCCTTACCGCCACAAACGGAAAAGTTGTTTCCCCCTATTAAGTACAAACCAATAACAATGAGAGAAATATTAGAGGCAAGAACAAAGAAGGCTCAAAGCTAGGGTCTTCCATTTTAATGTCTGAATAGGTAAAACTGCAACTAAAGAAGGTGTTTTATTTCTGAAGGAAATAACCTCAACATATATTTATAGAAAAGGAAAAAAAAAACAGGCATATTAACTAGAAGGTCCAATGTATACTTTTTGTAGATTGAAGAAAAAAAAACACTTTCTTCAAGTGAAATTGTAATTACCATCAAAACAATATTTAAACAAGAATATAAAATGCAATGAATCAATCAACAATCAAAACAAATAGAAATAAGTAATGCACAAGTTCACATATCCACTCAAACAAACAAACACGAAAAGGAAACCAGCAACCAAAGGGCAGATACTACAAAGAAAACGAAATTGCAAAAAAGGTTACAGCAAGCAGTTAAACTGCACTTGACAGTTGGCCCTCAAGCTCTTTCTACTAATGCATAGACAAAAAAGCTCATAATTTCTGTATTTTAAGGCAAAAATAGCAACCATTAAGAAAAACTTACCTAGATCAAACAAACTTGGGTTCTCACCTAGATCAAACAAACTTGGGTCAGTCCAATTACATAAACCAACAAGTAATACTTGATATAGTAATCAATAAACAGCAGTATCTCAAATAGGCGAAGAAAAATTAAACACAACAAAGTAAACAAATTCAAACAAAACCCACAAATTTGAATTTTCTTTTATACCTCTATTGCTTTGCTTGGCGCAACCCGAATTACATTAACCAAATTGCCCCTAAACAATCCTTTCCACCCATCAGTTTTCATAATATTATGAAACACTTCAGAAGTAGAATGCCCACTACTCCCAACCATCAAATGTGTCCTGACTGTCTCCAGTGGGGCAACTGCAGTCCGTGACACCGCTCCGGCAATTGCCCCGCTTATCAATCTCCTCCATGAAGGATTTGCAATCTTGACCTTCAGCTTAAGCCCACCCCTCTTCTCTTTCACATTCCCTTCCTCCGCCGCAGGTATGCCAACAATCCGAAAACCCTCTGGCGACGATACATACTTCACATACAAATCAGTGTATGGTAGCTTTAGGCCCCCGTTGTTGTCTTTGGAATCTGGTGAACTAGGCGAAACACCGAAACCCATATTACCCACTTGATTAACACTTGCAAATAAACCTCCGGGGTAGAAAGAGCCCTCATGGAGACTCCGTTGAAACCCCAACCCATGACCATCTTTTCTACTCTCCAAAACTTGCATTTTTCTGTCACGCATTTTTCCAAACGTTGTGAAAGCCTCTTTTAGGGTTCAAAGCATACCCATATCCATCTTTTCATGCCTTCAAGCAATTTGATTGTGTTGAAGAAGCAAAAGATTCGATTTTAAATGGGTATTCAAGAATTCCATTTTTGGCAATTGGGTATTCTAGAAAATCAATGAATCGATTTTTTGAAGAGAATGAATCAAGTACACCCGAGAATGAGCTGGTTTGAGAATATGGGACGAATCGATTTCTTGAAGAAAATTAAGCAAGGACACCTGAGAATGAGTTGTTTTGAGAATATGGGTTTATTGGATGTTCTGGTTATGATCGAGGAATCTGAGGGAGGGTGGGGCAGGCGGCGGAATCAAGAGAGGGTACTGTGAGGAGAAAAACGAGGAACACGTGTGATTGTCTGCTTCTCATTTACCCATAAAAAAGAGAAGTGAGGAGGTAGATGAATCTGTACACGTAGTATATATTTTGGTGAGGGGAGTTGGTCTATCGTCCCTTTCGGTGTGTTGGTGGGTGGCAATTCAATAATGTTATCCATACCATTTTTTTATACCTAAACATTTTACTAAAGATTTTACCTGCTGATCTGCAGGCTTGAAACAACCAAAAAACTAGAGAAATTTCTGCATGTACCTTGTTTGGGCCTACCTTCACACGCTAATTTTAATGTCTAGCCTAAAGCTTTTGGGTTGAACTTTTCATTTCCTCAAGTATGAATTATATATTTATTTTTTACTGTTTTTTTTTTTATATTACAAGATCTTTTCTATATATATATATATATATATATATACACACGGAGATATAATACAATACATTTTAAAATATTTTAAATTTTATTTATTTATGTTTTATATCTAATTATTTTGTTTAATTATTTATTTGAAGTAAATTAAATATATATTAAATAAAAGGTAAACTAGAAATTTAATGTTTGTATAATCACTTTAATTTTTTTTTTTTACCACACTCAATTAACAAACTGAGTTTGACAAAATCAATTCTTTAAACTCACTTTCTTATATTAAATTATATATAGTAAATATTTTAAATAATTTTCTATAAAACGTTACCATTATCAACAATTCAAAACGTTGTTGTTTTGAATTTAATTGAACAATCATCTCTTTCAAATAAACAATTGTATCCATTCATGCAGGTACACCTGCTCACCATTAATAAAAGTGAATCTAGGCATAAACAGATGCAACCCTTGGCCTCGTGACTGTACTGAACAATCACGATATCATCTATAGATACCCTATGCTTTTCATTGCATGGAATCAATTCGAAATTGACTTCCTACATATTCTATGAGTCAGTCAAAGAAAGAGTTCAAGCACAAACTTTGGTCTGCCAATCGCATAAGTTTATAGTGCTTTTATTGTGTACTTTTGTAAAATGGAGAAGACCTAATTCATGGTGGGCTCACCACATGTGCAACACCACTGCTTCCTTGCCCTGGGTTGACTTTGGATTGGGCTTGGGCTTGGGCCTGGGCTGTTGTATATATATCTTTTTAGTAAGAATTTATTTAAATTTTTTATAAAATGTTACCGTTTTTAACAATCTAAAACGCTGTCGTTTTGAATTTGACTAAACAATCATCTTTTTCAAATGAATAGTTACGTCCATTCATACAAGTGCACTTGTTCGCCATTAATAGAGGTGACTCTAGGCATAAACAGATGCGACTCTTGGCCTCGTGACTGTACTAAACAATCACAACATCATCTATAAATGCCCTCAACCTTCATTGTATGGAATTAACTCGAAATTCACTTCTTTCATATTCTGTGAGTTATTCAAAGAAAGAGTTCAAGCACAGACTTTGGTTCACTAGTCACACAAGTTTGCGGTGCTTCTACTATGCGAGGTTTAGATCATTGTATCTTGAGAGAGAATCGTCTAAAGGCTCGTAAGCACTATTGCGAGTGGCGTAAATTGTCTTAAAGACATAGTATAACACACTAACATTGGTCATCTTCAGAATTTCAGCATCTTTTGCATTGGTGTACATCAAGATTATTTTGGTTTCTGTTTTTCATCATAAGTTTGGTTTTATATTGTGTTATTAAATTTTGGTTTGATAAAATAGCTTTCAATATTCCAATTTTTAATTGCACTCTATTTTCAAAAAATAGTTTCTGAATTTTATTTTCAAATCTGTAATAAAACTGATACATTATTTTCTCTAACACTTCTAAAGTACTAGTCCATTTTGGATAAGTTATGAGAAAATGAGAAGAGATTATTAGTTATGAAGGATAGGAGAGGAGTGTGTAATCATTTCATCTTATTTGGGAATGATAGAGAAAAGAGAAAAGAGAAAAGAAAGGAACTAATTTAATATTAATTTACTATTATATTATAAGACAAAGATACCTACTTTTATTCTTATTTCTATAATTTTAAGGGTATAATTAGCATTATAAAAAACTCATTAAAGAGTTGTCTCATCTCCTTCCATTTTTGTCCACTTTTAAATGGACCAATACAAAGGGTTTCAATTTTTTCATTTACTATCTATTATTTTGCCCACTTTTTACGGGTCAATGGAATCTTTATGCTCAAAATCCCGATTCAAGTAGTCATTTATACGCTGCTCTTAGGAAGCAGTGCTAGAGCATCTCAGTTCAAGAGAAATCTACTTTTCTATCTTCATCCATGGATTCTTTGTAAAATGCGTCAAATAAGTATTAAAGCTCTTCCCCCTCTCTTTTCCTCTCCTTCCTAATTTCTAAACCAAACATGAAATAAGCTCTTCCTCCTTCCCCTCTCATTCCATTTCTTTCCAATTCCTTCTATCCAAACCGGTTCTAAGGCTATTTTTGAAAAATGATTCAACAATATTTTCTATTTTTTGGTTTATAAGACCAAGGATGGAGTGTTGTTTCAGAATTTCAGTGCCTATATGACTATCCATGATGGAGTGTTGTTTCAGTGCCTATATGAGTGTCCATACATTGGCTACTAGGTGTTACCAAAATTTGATCTCTTTCCTAAGAATTGTTATGCACTCTTTTTTTTTTTTTGGTTAACTACTAAGTAGGTGTTTGCCCAGTCATCATAAACGTAAATTAATCAATATAAGGTAAATTGCACTCACGTCTCTCGAGGTAGGTACACACCACTCCCCTATCTTTTTAAAAATTACACTAATCTCTCTTAAACTTTGTATTTCAGTAATAATTTTTTTCTTCCATTATTCAACAATCATTTGACCTAACTAGAGTTGTTTACATCGTTTTAAAATTTGTTTAAAAAAATAATTCTATCCTTAATAAACATTGAAAAAATAAATATTTATTTCTCTCTTCATACGTACATAATACCATGTTCTTCAGTACTACAATGATTGGAGAAGCATTCTCATTTGAGTAGTGTGCAATTAAACAATTGTTATGCTAGCTAATGTGCTCCTACCACAACCCATATTCACATTGCCCTCCTCCTCTGATGGTTTCAATTTGAGAACCAGCGTCTTGCGACAAAGGCAATGTGGGAATGGTTCTTTAGTCAAACCCCATAAGTTATATATATATATATATATATATATATATAGAGAGAGAGAGAGAGAGAGAGAGAGAGAGAGAGTTAGTCTACACTCGCTAGTGGAGTAGCAAATAGAGCTTTATAGCTTATTACAACCTTCATTAATGGCGTTCGAATTCATGTCAGCTAATGGAATTGGGTTTCCTCAATTTTCATTTTATTTAGCAATCGAGGATATTTAATTTTAATTTTAATTTTTATTTCTGACTCTTTGGCGATGATTTTGGGCCACTCGTCATCATTAGTGATAGGCAATTCCAATCCAATAGAATAAGGTTTGTGTGGGTTTGAGATATATATATATATATATATATATACTCACACACACACATACATACATACATATATATATATGTGCACACACACACATATATATATATACTCACACACACACACATACATACATACATACATACATATATATATATATATACGCCCACACACACATACACACACAATCAGTTTCTAGGTCGTCAATAGTTCATATTCATAATACATTTATAATCTTGAAGTTTCCCCACATTAAGATTTATGGTTCTACACCAAATATGTTGTGCTCGATTTGGACCATATGACATGGATTGAAAACCAAATTATCAAATTAAATCTTAATGGCTCAAGGCTTAGGGACTCTGTCTTAGAATCCAAAGGCTGCTTCCATGTTAGGGAGAGAATTTCAAGTGGGATTAGTTTTAGAGAGAAAATGGTATAATGGTAAGATTATTCCTTCTATTAACTCGGTTAATCAATCAACAAGTCAAGAGAAGGACAATGCAATTTTTAAAAAGATAGGGGCTACGTATATTTATGACTTATCTCAGGAGAGGTGAGTGTAGTTTACCCATTAATATACTAGTTTGAGTGATATTATAAGTTGAGTATGAACAATTTTGTTTGGAACGTTTTTTAAAAGAAAGAGAGAAGAAAATATTACTTAAAATATAAGAAAATAAAACTAAAGAAAGTGATAATCTTCGCTTTATTTGAATGTTCAAGAAAGAGAAAAGTAGAAAATTATCATGTCTAGTTTGGATAGTCAATAGGAGAGAAAATGGAAGAAAATGTATATAAAATAGTTGATAGTTATACACTTTTATGAAATTTATATGGAAAACAATTGCCTTAGTTTTTAAAATGCTTTTAAGGGCATATTTGGTATTTTAAATATTAAATAAAATTTATTTTCTCTCTAAATCTCTTAACTTTTGGATAGATTGAAGAAAGTGTATATAAAGCAATTGAAAGTTATACCCATCTTAAAGAATTAGTTCCCCAAATATATATATATATATATATATATATATATATTTTAAACGAGACACCTTTAAATTTTAATTTGTTTTAACCCTTAGTATTGGTCTAGATTTTTCATTAAATATATGCATAAGCTATATTTGTTATGTAAGTAATGCAATTTACCATAATGGATTCACAACCAAGTAAAATTTCAACAAATAGCTAAATACTTTTTTGATATGGCAAAACCCCAGATAGGGTATAATGGAATCATTGACATGTTTTCCATAAAAGGATGGCAAGTTCTCTTAATAGAACTGTGATTTTCTTTTTCTTTTTCTTTGAGATCCAATAATTGAGCTTGACAACTAGGAGTAGCCCCCCCCTTACTTATAAACCACCCTCGAATTTGGATGAAGGTGAGATTTGTGTAATGGTGTAAGGTGGGCGAGTTAACCTAAGCATGACCCGATCCTAACCAACTTTTCTTCGACTTGATTCACATCTTTTACTTTTCAAGCCCGAGACTAGACAAAAATCCCAAGCACGACCTCAACTCAAGTTAGGCTTAAGTTGAGACTTTGAGAACTTGAGCCCAGCCTGGACTCGAGTCTTATATATACTAGTTTTATATTAAAAACACTATTAATTCTCTCATATCTCTGTCTTTTGTCCTTACAGTCATGATTCCACTGTTTCCTCTATTCCTGCATCGCAACATCACCTCATTCTCCTCCCTAATCTTTAGTTTTGCCAACAACCTCCCTTGCTAGTGGATCTACAACAATCATTCTCCAACCTTCATCCAGGCACCTAAATTGAGTTTTTCCTATTCTATTAGCTAGTAGAAGATCAGGTGATGTGGAAGATAGACATATGGGCTTGTTATGGAAGGTGACAATGGCCAATGAAAGGGAAAAATGAAAGGCATTTACTAGTCTCCTTGAGCTAGGTGGTGCTTGTAGAGGATACACCACAACGAAACAAAGGAATGAAAGGCTAACAAGGTAAAGTTGTCAGGATCAAGGTCACAAAGTCGAGAATCCCAAGCAACCACTCCTTTACGTGCTAATCACTAGCCTATCCAAGGCCCAAGGCCCAAGTCACCTAAAGGCCCTTTACATCATTGTCCTTTGTTTCATCCATTTTCTTTATGACCTTTACCTCTTTTTCATCCACTCATTTGACTCACCCATGGCCTCTTTCATCGGCTTTGAAATTGTTTTACTCTATTTGTATAAGACAGTGTTGGTGGCGATGGTGGTAATGTTAATGACGTGAGTTGAGATGGAAAGGCAATTTAGGTTTTTGCGGTGTATAAAGTCAAATAACATGGTCAGTATTTTGAGTTTCTAAAATTTTTTGTAGTCAACATCTGGTTAATTAGGGTTTTATAGTGAACATGACCTTTGATCTGAACTTTTCCATTCCGATCTGAACGCTTCATCTCATTGTGCTTTTTGGAGTTTTCTCTTATGGATTGGGCGGTTGTCAATACAAATTATACATATTAATTGTTTTTTCTTTCCTTTACATCAATGATGTTTTTTTTTTTTCTTTTCTCATTGCTAAATTTTTCTTTTCTTTTTTATTATTTATCTAAAGTATTTTTCTCTTGTTAAACTTATCTAAAGTGTTTTTCACATGCTAAATGTAGAGCATGTCAATAGTTTTTATTGTTAATTCACATATTCCATTTGAGTCTTTGGATGAATTGATTAAGTTTCATTGAGATGCATGGATAAATTTTATTTTCTAGTGATTTGAGTGGATTTATGATTCATAAATTTCATTTGAGTTTTGTTAATCTTGGTTTTACTTTGGGTCCAATTGTTGTAACTCGACTGAGCCCCATTATTTTAACAACACAAACAAACCTGATACAAATAAATTTAGGCTCAGGCTTGGTTGTTCGAAGGAAAGGTCGGGTTCAGGAGAGGTTTGGGTTAACTATCTTAAAAATTAGGTTGAGCCTGGATAGTCCCCAAGCCCAACCTTCCCACTCATAAGACAGTCTTTGATTCATGAAAAAATCTTTCACAATGTGAACTAACATATCTTATTATATTTTTGTGTTTGTAAAAAAAAATTATATTACTTAAAAATTATTGTTTGTCGAGAGTTGACCGGAAATTCTCAAATTATTAGTTGAGATCCAATAGTTTATTAAGCTTGGTGCACTTTAGTTGTGTGCACGAGCAAGTTATCCCAATCTCATTGTAATCTTACTATAGCCATATGGGTGAACAATTTTTTTATGATATAATGATGTGGGGAGGGTAATCGAAGTCACACATTTTGCATGGAGAGTGTGCATTTGCACCACTTGGATAAGATATTAGAACAAATTTATTCTATAACAATGTGGGACTCTTTTAAGTGTTTTCAAATAATGATCCCATGTAATTTCACTTCTGTTTTCCCAACACAATGAACCAACTACTGCTAATGATGTATTTTGAGAAGCAAGTCCACAATTTTGTTGCATCTCCAACCATCACAGCTACAATTTCACAAGTTCTGCTTTACAAACTATTAGAAATAATGAGTTTTTTAGCATAATATTTTGGCTATCTTTGAACTAAAATTAAAGTGGGTCTCAAACATTAATTTTGGTAGGTCCACATGGAAATATGTTATCTCTTATAAGAAGATTAAGATCATGTATTGGGTTGCTCTAAACCATTAATGAGTGAATGAGAAATTACCTACAAACATCACCACTTGAAAATGATAACAATAGCTTAAAGCTTGTGAAAAGCTTGTGTCCCACATAGGATGGGTACAAGGATTTTAAAGAGTATATATACAATTACCTTGAAGGAAGTTTGGGCCCTTAGGGGCACCTAAGTTTTGTGTATGGGGGAGGATATAGCACATGCTTAATTCACCACACGTGCGCGCGTGCCGCTGTAGCCCCGGGTCGTGTTCTGGTTTGGGTTCAACCCTTGGTCTATTGCGTATATATCTTTTTGGAAAAGAATAATTTAAATAATTTTTTAAAACACTGTTATTTCTGTTATCGTTAGAAATAATTCAAAACGCTGTCGTTTTGCGATTGCGTTTGATTTTGGTTTAAATCGAAAATGACGTCGTTTTGAGATTACCTTTGGTTTGAATTTTGACTGAATAGGTGTCTTCTTTATTGAGCACGACTGTATCTGTTTGCCATGAACAGACACAACCAAAATTTTATGCTTGTACCAAACAGGCATGAAGGAGTCTATATAAACCCCACTACACTTAACATTCATTCATTGAATTTTTCATACATTTTGTGTGTCAGTATTTCATAGAGTTTGAGAGAGTTCAAGTCACAATTTTGGTTCACTAGGCACAGGGGCAGCTCAATACATTCAGAGGCCTAAAGCAAAATTATAAAATGAGGCTTTCTTTATTTATTAAAATTTTATAAATTTTTTATTTAAAATTTATTTTTCTAACTTTTTGATATGCAAAATTACTAATTAAATTCTTATAATGAATTTCTTCTAACATTTTTTTTTCAATTGATAGTATTGCCAATCCACTTAATATTTCTTGAGATATTGTTGATCTTAAGTAAGATTTTATTAATTTTAGTTTTGAAAAACTTCTTTCCGCCGAAGCAACGGTTACGGGAATTATTAACATTATTCTATAAGCAATATATGCATTTGGAAAAGAATCAAATATTTTTATATGATTGAGTGTGTCAATTGGAGTATTATTTTCTATTTTTTTAACCTCAAAGTCAAAGTTATCTAATTATATATGTCTTAAAAAATAATATAAATTTTAAATTAAAAAATTCAAAGTTGGAACAATAGAACTTGATTATGGAGTAATTTAGTTTTCAGATTCAGCAAACATAAAAGAAGCTAATCAAAATTTCCAATATTTCACGGCTCACGCATAGCAACTCGCCAACTCTAAATGGCTTCACTTGCAAAACGCCAAAATCTAATACAGTAAACAAAACAGATGCAAAATACTAAAACATAAAAGGAAGAATTTATCAATTTGGCTTACACCAAAGACCAAAGTCAGCAAGGTCCAAAGCCAATAAAATAAAGCGGCAGCGCGGCTAGGCAAGAAAAAGAAAAAAGAAAAGAAGGATTATAAAATAAAGAAGAAATGACGGCCGTCGGCTGAAGCAAACAAAGGAAGAGAAGGCGGCTGGTGCGAAGAGCAAGAAAAGAAAAGAGAAAAAAAGAAAAGAGATAGCTGGGCGCTGAACAGAAAAAGGAGGAAAAGAAAAAAGAAAAGAAGAAAAGAGAGAAGATCAGGAGCGGTTGCCAAAATGCCAGGTCGCAGAGTATTTTTTAGAAAATATAGCAGGTTGTTAGGTTGGAGAGTTCTTTCTAGACTTAAAGAAAGAATTTTATAAATAAAAAATAAGAACGTTAATTATTGAAAAAAGTAAAATGAGATAAACGAGAAGATAATAAATACTATCAAAAAGTAGTTATTATGTGATAATTGTATAATAAAAGAGAGAAATTAAGAAGACGAAAAGATTTATTTATTTTATTATAATAAATTTATTTTTTTTAAATATAAAAAAAATTATGAGACGTAAAAAATTAGGGGGCCTAAAGCCAAGGCTTTGCTGGCCTTACCCTCTAGCCGGCCCTTACTAGGCACGTAGTTGAAGTGTTTCACAGCTGCGTGTATTCGATTATTGTATCCTAGAAGACATACAACCAAAAGCTCGTAAGCACTACTGCGAGGGCCTTAATTTTCTTGGGGGAGGACCTAGCACATGTTTGGTTCACCACACGCGCGCACGTTGCTATCGTCCTAGGTCAGGGTCTGGGTCGGGGTCGGGTTTGTGTTCAGCCCTTGGCCCGCTTTGTATATATCTTTTTGAAAAAAAATCATTTAAATAATTTTCCAAAAACCTGCCATTTTTGTTACCGTTAAAAATAATCCAAAATGCTGTCATTTTGTGATTGCGTTTGATTTTAGTTTAAATCTAAAACGACGTCATTTTGCGATTACTTTTAGTTTGAATTTTGACTAAACGGGTGTTTTCTTCGTTGGGCGTGACTGTGTCTATTCGCCATGAATAGACACAACCAAAGCTTCATGCATGTATCAAACAGGCATGAAGGAGTCTATATAAACCCCACCACACTTAACATTCATTCATTGAATTTTCATACATTTTGTGCGTCAGTATTTCATAGAGTTTGCGAGAGTTCAAGTCACTATTTTGGTTCGTCAGGCATGTAGTTAAAGTACTTCACATTTGCATGTATTCAAACATTGTATCCTGGGAGACATACGACCAAAATCTCATAAGCACCACTACGAGGGCCTTAATTCGTCTTAAGGATATTGTACAAAACACAAGCCTTGATCACTGTTTTAGTTTCTGCAATTCAATAAGTGTTGTTGTTTATGTTTCCATTACTGTATTCTTATACTGTAAAATAATTTTTTGTTTTTTAGTTTTAGTTTCTGGTTTGGAAAGATTTCTTATACTGCTTTGTTTTGAAAAAATATTTTATATACATTTTCTGTTTTTTCAAAGAACATATTCTTATTTCATAAAATAGTTTATGTTTTATTATTAAAACTGATTTTGGCAAAACTGATTTATAAACTTTGAATAAATCTTAAGACGAATTATCTTTTATATATCAGTTTTATTATTTTAATTTATTGTTGTAGTATTTCATACTGAAATCTTTTCTTTTTCAAAGAGTGAAAAAATTCAAAATTCAAAATTGTTGTTTATATTTTAGTTTACTGTAAAAATTTAGTTTTGTTATTTTAGTTACTGAAATTCAGTATTGCTTCATTACTTAAGTAATTTGTTTAAATACAGATTAATAGTTTATTAATTTTACTTATACACTTTTGTGATCCCAATCTAAATGACTACTGAAAGTACCAATGTGGTGACTTTGAACCCCTTTGTGGCTTCTACTCCTACTCCTATGGTTGGAACTGTGCCTATGAACAATGGAGAGAAGCCGGAGAAATTCAATGGCACCAAATTTAAGAGCTGGCAACAAAAAGTGTTGTTCTATTTGACCAATCTTAATTTGGCTTGGTTCCTTCGTGAAGATATTCCCCCATTGAAGGAAAATGAATCTGACCGGCAAGTAGTTGTTATGGTGATGGCTTGGAAACATGTAGATTTTCTATGTCGTAACTACATTCTCAATGGGCTAAATAACGCATTATAAAATGTGTATTGCACAGTCAAGACAAGAAGAGAACTTTGGGAATCACTAGACAAGAAATACAAAACAAAAGATGTTGAACTCAAGAAGTTTGTAGTGGCATGGTAGACTAGGACATGTTAATTATGATACACTACGTAGATTAGTCAATATATAATGTTTACCTAAAATTGAATTTGATCTAAATCATAAATGTAAAACTTATGTGAAAGCAAAACTTACAAGAACTTCTTGTCAATCAATTAAAAGAAGTAGTAAATCTCTAGTATTAATATATTCAGATATTTGTGACTTGAAATTTATTCAAACTAGAGATGGTAAGAAATATTTTTTTACTTTTATTGATGATTGTACAAGATATTGTTATGTTTACTTGCTGAGAAGTAAAGATGAGGCATTAGAAATGTTTAAACATTATAAAAATGAGGTTAAGAATCAAATTGATAAGAAGATCAAGATATTGAGAAGTCATAGAGGTAATGAATATGAAATACATTTTGATGAATTCTGTTTATAACATGATATTATACACCAAACAACTGCACCATATTCACCTCAGCAAAATAGGATTGTTGAACGGAAAAATAAAATTTTAAAAGAAATGATGAATGCATTGACATTAAGTTCTAGACTACCTCAGAATTTGTAGGGGGAGCAATTTTTTTCGCAAATTATATTCTTAATTGAATACCTTAAAAGAAAACAAATAAGACCGAAAATCGCTGATTGTGTTTTCATAGGGTATGCTCATAACAGTAGTTCATATCGATTTCTGATTCATAAATCAAAAATTTTCGATATGCATGTTAATACTATTATTGAGTCAATGAATGCATCGTTCTTTGAACATGTATTTTCATACAAATCAACATAGGAGTCGAGTTCAATTAAGAAAACTTATGACACTACAAGAGGCAGTAGTCAAGACCAACAAGATGATAATGAACCTAGACGCAACAAAAAGGATAAAACATCAAAATCTTTTGGTCTAGATTTTCTAACGTATTTGTTAGAAAATGAGCCTTAAAGCTTTAAATAAATAATGTCGAGTCCTGAAGTTCCTTATTGGAAAGAGACTATAAACAATGAAGTAGAATCTATTCTACAAAATCATACATGAGAACTAGTGGATCTTCCAATAGGTTCAAAACCTCTTGGATATAAATAGATATTCAAGAAGAAAATGAAAGTAAATGGATTTATTTAAAAGTATAGGGCCAAGTTTGTTATCAAAGAATACTAGCAAAAGGAAGGCTTGGACTATTTCAATACATATTCACCTATTACAAGGATATCACTCATTTGAATATTAATAGCTATTACAGTTATACACAATCTTGAGATACATTAAATAGATGTAAAGACAACTTTCTTAAATGGTGAATTAGATGAAGAAATATGCATGAAACAACCCGAAGGGTTTATAGTTCCAAGTCAAGAAAAGAAAGTTTTTCGGCTTGTTAAAACTCTTTATGGACTAAAACAAGCATCGAAGTAGTGGCATGAGAAATTTGACAGTGTAATGATGTCGAATAGGTTCAAAATCAATGAATGTGACAAATGTGTATATGTCAAAAGCACTGAAAATGACTTTGTCATCATTTGTTTCTTTGTTAATGATACACTCATTATGGGTAGTAATAATGAAGTCATTAAAGCTATCAAGAAAATGTTAAATAATAAATTTGACATGAAAGTCTTAAGTGTTGCTAATGTTATACTTGAGATAAAGATCTCTAAAACATCAGATGGACTGATATTATCTCAATCACATTACATTGATAGAATACTCAAGAAATTTAAACAAAATGATCGTAGTCTAGCGAGAACACCTGTAGATGTAAATCTACACTTATCCAAGAATAATGACAAAAATATATCACAACTAGAGCATGTACAAATAATTGGCAGCCTAATGTATGTGATAAATTATACCCATCCAGACATAGTATACCTTGTCAGCAAATTGAGTAGATACATAAACAATCTTGGTCCGGATCATTGGAAGACAATAATTAGGGTTTTTAGGTATTTGAAATACACCCAAAACTATGGATTGCACTACTTAATATATCCAGTAGTACTAAAAGGATACTATGATACAAACTGGATATCCGATACAAAATACTCAAAGTCTGTGATGGAAACTGGATATTCGATACAAAATACTCAAAGTCCACAAATGGTTATTTGTTTACACTTGGTGGTGCAGTGATATCATAGAAATCTTCTAAACAAACGTGCATTGCAAGATCCACAAGGGAATATGAGTTTATTTCCCTTAATAAAGCTGGTGAAGAAGTTGAATGGCTTCGTCACTTCCTAAAAGATATTCTAATGTGGCCAAAACCTATGCCCGCTATCTGTATTAATTTCAATAGTTAATAAGCAATTGGTAGGGCATAGAGTCATGTGTATAATGGCAAGTCTCGATATATTCGTTAAAGACATAATATTGTGAAACAACTTTTCTCTAATGATATTATGACCATTGAATACATAAAGTCAAAAGATAAAATTGTGGATCTGTTAATCAAAGGTTTGACCAGAGAGCAAGTGAATAAATCATTGAGGGGAATGTGCTTAAAGCCTATGTACTAAGAGTCGTCATAATGGCAACCCAACCTAGCTAATTGGAGATCCCAAGATCTATGTTCAAAAGGACAACCGAATTGTGTGTGACTCATTAAGATCACTATGGGATAAAATCTCCTACCCATTTCTATGATAAGAATAAGTGATGTTTGAAGCGTTGAATAGAATAAGTTAAGCTTTTAATGATTCTTATAACTTATTAAATACAAATGGGGTATAGTAAGATACTCTTAATAAAAAATTACTTATGTGAGTATGAGCTGGGTTGGTTCTATGAGAATGATAAATGCTAGATTCTCTAAGAGCAATCATGAAACCAAGCATTGTTCAAGGCCAAAAGAAACATAATCATTAGTACTAACTGTGTAAGGAAGGATTCTATGTGAATACTATTGTCTTGGTTTAAACAAATGGTTGTGTAGTTCAAAACATCATGTTCACTGATCAACTAGTAACCCCGATAACATTTTACAAGAGAAGGTTCAAGACTACAAGCTACCTTTTTCTATGCAGAAAATCTCAACTGAACTCTCTTTTAGTGTTTGCATGTCATTTGCATTACTTTTAGTTAATGTTATTCACATGGGGGATTTTTAGAAATAATAGGTTTTTGAGCATAATCTTTTAATCTTTAAGCTAAAATTAAAGTGAGTCCCAAACATTAATTTTGATGGATCCACATGAAAATATGTTCTCCTCCATAAGGAGATTAAGATCATGTATTGGGTTGCTCTAAACCATTAAAGAATGAATGAGAAATTACTTCCAAACATTACCATTTGAAAATGGTAATAAAAGTTTGAAACTTGTGAAAAATTTATGTCTCACATAGGATGGGTACAAGACTTTTAAAGAGTATATGTACAATTACCTTGAAGGAAGGTTTGGGCCCCTAGAAGCACCAAAGTTTTGTGTATGGGGGAGGACCTAGCACATGTTAGGTTCACCGCACACGTGCGCGTTCGCCGCCTCGGTTCAAGTTCGGGCCTTGGCCCGCTATGTATATATCTTTCTGGAAAACATTTATTTAAATAATTTTTCAAAATGCTGTCATTTCTGTTATTATTAGAAACATTCCAAAACAATGTCATTTAGTTACCAGTTTTATTAAATTAAATGCCGTCATTTTGCGATTGCATTTGATTTTGGTTTTGGTTTAAATCTAAAACGATGTTGTTTTACAATTACCTTTGATTTTAATTTTGACTGAATGGGCTTCTTCTTCATTGTGCGCAATTATGTCTAATCACCATAAACAGACACAATCAAAGTTTCATGCCTGTACCAAACCGACATGAAGGAGTCTATATAAACATCACTGTGCTTAACATTCATTTATCGAGTTTTTCACACATTCTGTGCATTAGTATTTTATAGAGTTTGAGAGAGTTCAAGTCACTGTTTTGGTTCGCCAGACACGCAGTTGAAGTGCTTCACATATGCGAGTATTCAATCATTGTATTGTAGGAGACGTACGACCAAAAGTTCGTAAGTACCACTTCAAAGGCCGTAATTCGTCTTAAAGACATTGTGTAAAATACAAACCTTGATCATTATTTCAGTTTTTGCAATTCAGTAAGTGTTGTTTATGTTTCCATTACAGTATTCTTATACTGTAAAATAGTTTTCTATTTTTCAGTTTCAGTATCAGGTTTAGAAAGATTCTTATACTGCTTTGTTTTGAATTGTATTTTTGGTATTTTTTCAAAGAACATATTCTTATTTCATAAAATAATTTCTGTTTTATTATTAAAACTAATTTTGCCAAACTGATTTATAAACTTTGAATAACACAAACTGCCATATATAGGACTCCCCAATATATGTTGTGTTTTAGGGAATGCTGTTTTCTTAAAGTAACATAAACATGGGTACTAGTTGCAGTTTGTTATAACACAAGTCACAACTTGACTTTAGTCTTAAAAAAAAAAAAAAAAACCTTCAGAAAAACATCTATCTTGAAAGAGTTTATGCCATTCATTACCATTACGCATTACCGGATGTTTTGGCCTGAATCCACCTAACTTAATGTACCAAGTATTGCATAGCCAAAACCCAAGGTCTGGCCCTAAACAATTTGGGATGTGCAAGTCTTTTTGACTTGGCAGCTTTGGTTTATAGCTACTTTGTACTATATAAAACTATCACTCTCCATATGGATCCTCTTTTATGGAAGGTGAATGTCAGATAACCCTACATTAATTTCCATCTTGACAAGCACTAGTTACACTAGAGAAGCATTTAATTGCTTTATCCACTTTTGATTAAACTATCCACTACATTAAATTTTATATTTATTTTACATAAATTATTTAAAATTTGTGAAAGTATACCTGATTATTGAAAGCAATGAGTATACCAGTATGATGATACCAAGTTAGTGGAAAAGGAAATTGAACAGAGAAAGTGGTCTCATGGATCTTGAAAGAATTTTCAAACCACGTCCATAAACGAGACCAATCATTGTTTGTGGAAATGGACAAAATATTTAGAATTATACAAAGGTAATTTTAATCTACATAATAAAAATAGAATTATAATTAATTTTAAATTAAGTAATAATTTTTTTTTTCTATGTAGATACGTGTGTTAACTACAATTTATCATATAAGTTAGAGAATATTCCTCCAAAATCGTCGAATCAGAACAATAAAAGTTGGATTCTCATGGATGCATATAAATCCTTAATAATTGGGAAGGGTAAATTCCCTAGTAGCTTGCTTTTCAGAATTAATGAATTATTTTATTAAAATAAAAGAAATTTTTTGTTAATAAAATATAATGAAAATATAGCAATTGAAAAAAATTGTTATTGCATGGAATAAGAATCCCCTTTTAGTCACTTTCCTCTTCTATTTGTTTTTTTTCTTAAAAAAATTGTAATAGTATCTAATACAAATATATATATATATATATATATTGAATAAAATTCTAATAATAAAGTTATTACAAAATTCAACAAGTTGAGTAAAGAAAATTTGAAATATAACTCTACTAATAAAATTTACAAAAACTATATATATATATATATATATATATATAAACTACCAACTATAAAAGAATTTTTCAGTCTTTTTTATGTAAATAAATAGCAAAAAATGTGATTAATTTGGAATAACATTTTCCGACTAAAATTGACAAAGTACATTTGACAATACAAAAATACTATTCACGTGTTTTATCAAATGTGATTGGTCTAATTTTTATTCTTAAACTTAAATTTTTGTGAAACTTTTTTCATGAAGTTTAAACTTCTAATTATATTATAAATTATATAAAATTTGAGACCTTCTTTTGTAAGTAAGACCTGTAGTCATTGTCTCACTTGCTTAATGGTACATCTCACACTTATTTGAGAATGTTTATAATTTGAGATGTTCTTTGAAAGATATGAGTGATCAACGTGAAGTTGTCAACATGACCACATGATACTTATTTTCAAAAGAAGTTGGTAAAATATTCTAAACCCTTGCGACCAGATAGTTGCGTGAGAATTTTAGAAAGTCAGGTTTTGAGGGTAGAATCATTCAATAGTATAAAAGATAGGACTGAAAGTGGAGACATCTTGGAAGGAAATCAGGGGTAGCATGGATTTCATTTTCTCCCTTTGACTTGGTCTTCACAGATTCTCAACACGGGTTTTGTCTATTGTTCATTATCAGGCAAATCAAATTTTAATATATGACTTATAATTTAAATTAAAAGATTATTATAATATTATTTATGTCACAAGATTAAATTTAATAGGCATGACTATGAAATTTCTTCCTACCATCTTATTACTGAATCTTTTTTCATTTTTGTTTAGATTTGAAGAAGAGTTATGGTAATTAAACTACCACTCTCCATATGAATCCCTCTTTTCTTGGGTGGTGCATATTAGATAACCTTACCTATATAAATTTTCCACCAATGAGAAACAATATTTATGCAAGAAAAGGCAGTTTGATTATGGAACAATTGAATACAGAAAGTGGTCAAGTTTTTCTCACTAGATCCAAAAGGTTGCATTCTCATTGATTGCTTTCCCTTTTTCTGTGACACCTTTACTCAAAGTGCAACTATATATTTTGATTATTTGGTGGGAATCCTGTGACTGTATTAGATGCTATCTAGAAGAGAAACTGATCGGCATGAAATTGTCAATATGTGAACATGGTCATTCTCATTTGAGGAATGATACACGTCTCTCCTTTCTAATCCTCTTTATAGAAAAACAGTTTATGACATTGATGCTGCACTTTTCGACTCGTAATAAGTGTGGGCTCCGTGACCTGTAAAACACTCAAAAAGATGATTAGAGGACCACCGGATTGGCTCCGGCGGTAGTCACTCCGATGCTTAAGTAAGTAAACTGAATTGAAAGACTATATTAAAAGCTAAAGAATGAGCATAAAAATAAAGCGTACCTTTAGGGTTTGATTTATAGGTCGCGGCCTTCCTAAGTTGATTAGGATTCGATGCCATGAATATAGGGATTTGACCATCAGAGATTGCAGTTACCTTGTGGAGCATTTGAGTCGTAGATGGAGATAATCATAGATAGTAGTTTCCTTGTTGTAGACTGTTTCCGTGTTGAAGACTGTTTCCTTATTCCTCGCTTAGTAACTTGTTAAGGAAACCATAAGGTCGGGACCATATGAAATATTGAGTGAATATTGCCCAGAGCATAAGGTCCGGAGGATATGTGCATGAGAATGCCTCGGAGGCTCCGCCTGCACAGTATGACCGAGTTTATCGACTCTGTATGATATATATATATATATAATAATATATATGAATGCCCTGAAGGCTGTGGTTGCTCTGTATGATCGAGATTATCAGTTCTGTATGATCGAGATTATCAGCTCTGTAAGCCACGTGTCTCAAGGTGATTGGTGTGTCTGTTTGTGGTATATCAGACATAAATAATGTCATGATAATCCTCTAATTTAAAATATAAGTCACATCTTCACCCGTGTGGTATCCAACATGCTAATAGAACCATATTGTTGGGAAGGTGGACTAAGAAGTTAGGCCTAGAGAGAGAGAGAGAGAGAAAGAGATGACCTTTAACACAAACTATAAATATTGACATTAGCAAGTTCCATTATACGCAGACTTCATTGTGTTACATATATCTTTCTTCAATCATGAATCTCCTAGTCATGTTGATAGTAGCACTACGCTTATTGTCCAAAGAAGTAAGCCTAGTCCTGGGGGACATAGGCACAGCGACTTCTTATGATCCACCATACACCCGTGAGTACAAATTTCTTTATCCATATATATCATTAAGCTCAAGGGCGAGCCATAAATTTTTTTCCAGGAGGCTAGAATCTTTTTGCAAAAACTTTGAGGAGGAAATTTTTTTTTTTTTTTTTGGGGGGGGGGGGGGGAGCAGACTTACATGTAATTTTTTTTTTCGTTTGGAAAATTTGAAAGTGAATTTTTTTTTCTCATAATTAGAGGTAAAATTTACATATAATTTTTTTTTTTCAAAATTTGCTAGCAGCAAAAACAAGCTACGAATTTCCTCTATAGAGCCATCCAAAAACATAAGCAAGATTTACAAGAAATTGTTACAATGGGAAATTTGTTTTTACTTTTGTGTTTCTGAAAATATAAACCTAGTGACCTTACTTTGGTTTAATAAAAAAATGTTCATGAATTATATGTGTTTATGCAGCTACTAGGTGCAATGGCAATAGACAAGATCAATTCCCTCCAGGAAATCTTTTTGTTGCAGTGAGTGAAGGCTTGTGGGATAATGGGGCTGCATGTGGGAGGCGTTATAGATTGAGGTGTTTGAGTGGCAATAATAGGCCATGCAAGGATGGCACCATTGATGTCAAGGTGGTGGATTTTTGCCCTATAAGGCCATGCCCTTCTAATATTATCATGTCGAACGATGCGTTTGCGGCGGTCTCACTTTTTTCTGATGCCAAAATCAACATTGAATATATCCAGTACAACAACATCCTACTTGTTTTACTTCCTCCTCTTCTTCTTCTATATCCTTCTCCTTCTTCTAATATAGAGATTCTTTATTATTTTTCTTGCAGGATTTGAAGCGAAGTGTACCAAAAGTCAGCTTGTGTGGTTTAAAAGGAGATGCTTAATTGGAATATATATTTGTAGATTATTTGCAATAGAAGCATTTAATTAATCTTATTTGAAAACTTTGTAATGACTGTTTACCACTCATGTACTTAGATCCTCTAGCTAATTGGGATAAGAGTTTATTGAGTTGAGTTGTTTACCACTTTTTTCTTTTTTCTTTTTTAACTTGATCCCTTTGTAGTATTCAATAATATGGAATAATAATTGATGTATTATATGAAACTTGTCCTCGTCAAAAATAACTAATATAATTTGAAGAAAAAACAGGTATTAGGTAGTAGGCATGCATATGATATTTGATAGATTTTCCATTTTTGCATGGTTGGAGTTTCGATCAATCTGGTTGGTGTTTCAAATGAGTTTGATCACTCTGCTTACTCATGAACAGACAGAAGATCGATGAGAAACAAGTTTCAACTTTATAATTGTACCAACTCAAAAACATTTTTTTGGTTGAGAGAATATAGTGTTTGTAATATCCCGATCCAATTAAGCAAACTAAATCATTGTAATGACATTTTTATGAGATTAAATATATATTAAATTAATCATTTTAAATTTTAATTAGTAGGCCATAAATGTTAAAATTTTTACACGAAGAAAATTGGGCAAATTAGAGTGATGCGCGAATTAAACAAAATTTAATTACAAATTTGCCGATAAACGTGATGTGTTTTTAGTATAAATGAAATACATGTAACATGTTAAAAATAAAAGTTTACGGCATAGAAATTCAACATACGAAATTAAAAAGTAAAGAGGGAATACGAAGGGATATTAAATGCAATTAAGACATAACTTAAAAATCTGACGGATGATGCCTAAAATGCCAAACAAGGCATAAGTAAGAAAAATTAAAAAATTAAAACAAAAAGGGAGGCCAAGGGATTTGATCCCCAGACCAAAACCTTAGCTAAGACTTATACCCAAAAAGTAAGTCAACTTGGCTACAACACTTTTGTGTTACATGTCTACCCCAAAATGTATATGTCCCATCTCAAATTCCTAAATCTGAATACTCAAATTTGAGGTGGCAGCACCCTATTGGGCCACCTCCCTCCCCCACCAATTAAAATACATGCAAACTATACACACACACACACACACACACACACACACCTAGGCTATAGATTATAGGAATTGAGTGCCTAGACTAGGGGGTTACGTGTGGGCTAAGGTTATGAGTGTGTTGTGTGTATATAGGAGTGTGCTGTGAGACCATGCAAGTCAAACTTGCAGTGTGCGTGCTTGAGTGCATTGTCTGTAGAGAGAGAAAGTGAGATAGAGGGAGAAAGTGAAAAAGAAAAAGAAGAAAAGTGGAAGAAGGACAAGGAACAGAGGGAGAAGGACAAGGAAGCACACTCTAATCAAGTCCTGGGACTCAAAAACATAATCAAAGGGCTGCCATTGAAGGTAAAACCCTAACCCACTATATGTTTCTCTTTCTAGAAAACCATTATTAAAACCTAATGTCTAGGGGTATAAAATGCATGCATGCATATATGGCATTGAAAAAGGAAAAAAAACAGAAGAAAATTTGTAAAAGTTTGAAGCTTGGAAACCCTAGAACTAGTTGACCCGAAATAGTGAAAATAATGTTTTTGTGTAAACTTGCCTTAAGCTTGAAACCATATACATGGCTCGAACAAGCATTAAAAATGGGGCATTTGGCAAGTTGATGGAGTTATGGCCACTTGCAGGTACAACCAATAAATCTGTGGGTGATCAGATTTTGGTGATTTCGTGAGGCTAGGGCAATGGAGAAGTATTCCATTTAGTTTCAGAATCGCGTAGGCAAAATTTGGAGTGAAAATAATGGCTAAAAAGCCACGAAATAGAGAAATAGATAGGTCACCAAAAAAACGTGGGATCGCCGGAGCAGCCACTATAATGGCTTGTTTCGACAACCTAAAGGGTATAAAATAAAAAGGTAATTCCAGAAATGGAACCCTCACTAAAAACGGAGTCGAACCACGTTGAAAGTGGGTCAAAAATTCATCAAAGGTAGTCGCCGGTGCCAGAGAAGAAGAACAATGGTTCGGTCGGATCCCGCCCGACCGCATAATGGGCATATTGAAACGGTGTAGTATTGGCCTTAGATTTAAAGTATATATAGGGTGTTTAGTTGCAAGGCTAAAGGATTGATTTAATATCCTACGCGAGGTTAGGATATCCTATCGTGTTTAAGATAATTGTCCGTTGTTTGGCTCGCTAATAATTTGAAGAAAAAAAATAATAGAAGGAACGGCAGTCAGTGGGTTTCAAAACCCTAACTGCATGAGTGGGTGACACTTAATACAAGTGTGCGAGTCGCTGTGCCACTACCCTCCTTGTTTAAAAGTTGACCTAATAAAATATATAATATAATATTATATTATTAAATTAATTATATTAATTTAATTATGAAAAATAGCCTCAATACCCAAATAAAGCAAAAAAATAGTGTAAACTGACTATTTTAAAGATTTTGAATCCAATGGCAGGGGTTCGTTTTACGAGACCGGGTCCCAAAAAATTAAGACACATAAAATACAAAATTATCGTTTTGCCCTTAGTGATGCCTAAAGCCAAATGAAAGTCTGTAAAAGCCTAAATTGACTTTCTTCGACGTTCCGGACCCAATGGTAGGAGTTCGTTTTGTCCAAAACAAGACCATAGATTCATAAATAAACTCAGATTAAAATTTTACGAAGTATTGAACTAAGAAATCCTTCCTGATTTATAAGACATCAAAAGGAAATGAAAAGGTGGTCTAATACTCTTTAAGGAAAGGAGAAACGTTTCAATGTAAGTAAACCTGAACTCTAACATGTAGTATTCCTAGTCATGTCACAGTTTCTTTCTTGATGCTGCCAATTTGTAATCCATACATACTTAACATTGATGATCTCCATATTTGATGCTTGTTCTACATTGTGGATTCGTTGATAAATTGATTGCTAATATCCTTACGTTCTTATTTGTCCATTCTATACTTGCTTGGATATTGAAAAATTGTTATGCCACTCTAATTGCCATTCTAAAAATATGTACATCGCTTGTGGAATTATGACGATCATGACTCTTGTATGTGTGCCTGGAGTTGTGATCTATCACAACATCCATCTGATTCACGGATGCTTGATCGGTGCTTGGGGATGAGTCAAATGCCTAGTCCTTGGAGGACATGATATATGTACAGCACTTATGTGCATCATTCCACCCAACCCTACCATTCCCCATAATACAAACAAGCATAAGACTTCTTCCATGTTTTCAATTTGAATTCAATATGTGGTTAATCCCTAATGTCTGTGGATGGAAATTCCCTCACCATAAATTTTGCAACACCTTGTATATATCCATACCTAAATGTTCTATTTTCTAGCTTCCACCCTGACCCACAAAGGTCATTTAACCCAACTAATAAAACTTCTTCTTTCTCTCTTGTCCACACGATGTGTTTGCTTTTCTGCATTATCCCTGCAAACGATTCGTTGGCTATTACTGCCAGTTTACATTTCTATATTTCACCAATTATTAATTAGTCAAAAATTAGTAAGGCATACAGAAATCCATTACAATATTATGTCCATACATCACAACAAAGCATTAATATTAAACAGTAGTAAGCATACCATCCCTAAATAGTATGAGTTTGTTTTGAAATTTATATTATAATGTCCACAATATTAAAAAAAAATCACATATAACACATTAATATTCAGTGTCCTCTATTGGCTAACCAATCATTAAACATTTGGACAGCCAAGTTGTCCTTTCATTCATTCCATTCGTTCGATGTCTCAATAGTGTCAATCAAATCATCACCAACTTAATTTTGTTGTATAGTTTCCTTTACTTGATCCTCCAATGGATCAACAACCATTTCTCTTCGTATCAAATTGTGTAAAAGACAACAAGCAGTAGCAATTCGATCTTAAGTTTTGATTAGATAAAATAAGGGGCTCCTTAGAATTGTCCAATGTAATTTCAAAAGACCAAAACATCTTTCTATTACATTTCAAGCAACTGAATGCTTCATATTAAAGAATTCTTGTGATGTGGTAGGAGCTGGTCCATTTCTCCATAATGACAAATGGTAGTGTTGCCTTCTAAAGGGTGCCAAAAAGCCTTCACCATTTGTATATCCAGTATCTACTAGGTAATAGTGACCTGTATTATTATATACAAGAAGAAGACCTTTATTATTGAAATATTATAAAAAGTACATACTAATGATAAGACAACTAGATAACTTTAATACACTTACAGTTGGAACAAGCAACCCATTTCTCCTAGTACTTGCATCCTAAAGAACATGATTTTCTTCCCCTAGCAAATATCCTAATGTTTTTCAACATAACTAGTTCATAAGCTTATAAAAATTCTTCAATGCAAAGGATATACATTTATAATATATTAAGGTCACACATATGACATAAATACCACTTCTTCAATTGCAAAAACCTATGCTTATGGCATTTAACATTGAAGAGTCGAAAGACTTCCAAAAAAAAAAAACACAAGAATAAACTTGAACTATGACAGCTTTGGGTTTTTTCAATAAAAGACAAACCCTAATGTAATATTAGTTCATTCTGTCACCTAGTAAAGGTTAATAAAAAAATTAATTAGAAATGGTATGGATGTTATGCATGAAATGAAGAACATGCGAACAAAAATTCATACATAACACATTCAATAAGCATGAAAACCAAAGATTTAACAAAATAGAAGGGTAAACTCACTGGAGAATCTTTGAAAAAAAATATTAGAGGAGAAACTTTAATATCTGGTGTTCAAACAGCCATTCCACGTGAAATGTATCATCATTTGGGAAAATATCTGAATACTAAACAAAGAATCAAAGAACATGTAAGAAATAATGCGGATGATTGGTAATAATCAAAGGAAAACATAGATGAAACTCACAAATTTACGGTCGACAAGCAGTTGGAGAGATCGCCTCAATCGCCGGAGCAATGTTCGTCGAACTAGGGTTGCATGAGTAGGGCATTCCAGATGGTTGAGAGGTTATATAATGAAAGGCATTTTTGTCATTTTACATTGTAATCCAAACAGTGAATAATCTGGGGATTGTAATACCACCTCCCCCCAAGATTCAATAATACCACATATTATTTACTATCAAAATACTAAACAAGGAATCAAAGAACATGTAAGAAAAAATGTAGATGATCGGTAATAATCAAAGGAAAACATAGATGAAAATCACAAATTTATGGTTGAAAAACAGTCGGAGAGATCGCCTCAATTGCCGCAACAATGTTCGTCGAATTAGGGTTGCGCGAGTAGGGCATTCCAGATGGTTGAGAGGTTATATAGTGAAAGGCATTTTTGTCATTTCACATTATAATCCAAACAGTGAATAATCTAGGGATTGTAATACCACCTCTCCCCAGGATTCAATAGTACCACATATTATTCACTATCAAAATACTGAACAAGAAATCAAAGAACATGTAAGAAAAAATGTAGAAGATCGGTAATAATCAAAGGAAAACATAGATGAAACTCACAAATTACGGTCGGTAAGTAATTGGAGAGATCGCCTCAATTGTTGTAACAATGTTCGTCGAACTAAGGTTGCGCGAGTAGGGCATTCCAGATGGTTAAGAGGTTATATAGTGAAAGGCTTTTTTGTCATTTCACATTGTAATCTAAACAGTGAATAATCTGGGGATTGTAATACCACCTCCCCCTATGATTCAATAATACCACATATTATTCACTATCAAAATACTGAACAAGAAATCAAAGAACATGTAAGAAAAAATGCAAATGATTGGTAATAATCAAAGGAAAACATAGATGAAACTCACAAATTTATGGTCGGCAAGCAATCAGTGAGATCGCCTTCAATCGCCACAACAATGTTCAGTCGAACTAGGGTTGCACGAATAGGGCATTCCAGATGGTTGAGAGGTTATATAGTGAAAGGCATTTTTTTCATTTCACATTGTAATCCCAATAGTGAATAATCTGGGGATTGTAATACCACCTCCCCCCCCCCCGCCCCCGGATTCAATAATACCACATATTATTCACTATCAGAATACTAAACAAGGAATCAAAGAACATGTAAGATAAAATGTAGATGATTGGTAATAATCAAAGGAAAACATAGATGAAACTCACAAATTTACAGTCAGCAAGCAATCGCAGAGATCGCTTCAATCGCCACAACAATGTTTGTCGAACTAGGGTTACGCGGGTAGGGCATTCCAGATGGTTGAGAGGTTATATAGTGAAAGGCATTTTTGTTATTTCACATTGTAATCCAAATAGTGAGTAATCTAGGGATTGTAATACCACCACCCCGCCGGGATTCAATAATACCACATATTATTCACTATTAGAATACTGAACAAGGAATCAAAGAGCTTGTAAGAAAAAATGCAGATGATAGATAATAATCAAAGGAAAACATAGATGAAACTCACAAATTTATAGTTGGCAAGTAGTTGGAGAGATCACCTCAATCGCCGCAGCAATGTTCGTCAAACTAGGGTTGCGTGAGTAGGGCATTCCAGATGGTTGAGAGGTTATATAGTGAAAGGCATTTTTGTCATTTCACATTGTAATCAAAACAATGAATAATTTGGGGATTGTAATACCACCTCCCCTCGGGATTCAATAATACCACATATTATTCACTATCCTATCCGATGACTGATTAATCCTATTGCGAAATGGACTTCCAAACACCAGATTAGCGGTTTAAATGGGATAAATTAGTGTTATCCTAAGTTAGTTCCGATGCCAAACGTGCCCTAAGACTATCTAAGATAGGATTTGGTGAGGATGCCAATCCGGCCTAACGATACACAATACATTTTTTTAAAAAAAAGAGACAACTATACACTTAGTATTACTTTATTTTTGATTATTGGATAAATAATAATAATAATTTATATATCTAATTTTATGAAAGGTGAATTGAAATGTTATTTATATTATTTTAAATATATATATTTATATTTGTGTGTGTGTGTGTAAATATCAATATATTTTTAAAAAAGTACATGCATTTTACTATACATGATACGATACACGTTTTTAAAAAAATAATGTTTTCTGATATATATTTCGACAACTATGATAACGACGGTATAGGAATTACAGGTAGTATAGATTGATATATATGCCCTGACAAGAGCTTATGTGGGGTGGTTTGAAGGAATGTAGGCTATGTTTGGTTTGATTTACAAACGGCATTTAATGGGTTTTTCAAGTTTAAAACGGATTTTTTCAATTTGTTAGGTGTTTGGTTCAATTTATTGGCACTTAACCCAAAACGGATTTTTTCAAAAAGTAATCTCGGTGGAATTTTTTCAAAAAGTAACCTAATGACACTTATTAATAGTTAATTCAAACACTATAATATTATTTAAACACTTATCAAATACATTCATCTAAATACTAAATAACTTAAGTCAAATAACACTTTTCTACAACTACTTATTCAAATCGCAACTTAATTCAAACCGTACATTTTTCCAACTCATCCAAACGAGTAAATAGTAAATTTTAAATTCTTTATTGAAGGCATATTTGATGTACGATGAGTTGCCAAAATATTTTACGAATGATCATGGAATATTCCATCACACATTGGTTGGATGTGAGAATTTTAATTGGCATATATCACAGGTTTGCTATTAATAACCTGTGTTTAAGTTTTTGAGACATAATATTAAGTTCAAAATTATTGGAACAACAGACACGTACGCGTAGTACATTGTTTCTCATTTATTTATTTATTTTCTTTGTAATAACTAGTCTATTTTGATTCAAGGCTTCCTATTTTTACATGTGTCTTGCCTAAAAATCATTTCGGAAATTCATTGATGTTTTCTTAGTTGTGTTAAAACTATATTGCGGTTGAACATAGGGGCAATATGCTGCATCTGACACCCATTTCTCCATAGCATGTACAATTGCTATGATTTTAAGTTCTGTTTGCTTCATATAAGGGAAAATATTATGTAATTAATGATAAATGGCAGCACAAGAGCATAAGGTTGGTTGTCAATCGATATAGCTATATTTATTTTATTTTCTCTTATTTTATAATCTTCCAGAAAACATTGAAAATAAGGAACCTTTATTCAGATTTTCATTTTCTGCAGGAAAAAGGAAATGCTATTGGAATCCCTTATCCTCACCACTGGGCAGAGGAACTTATGATAAATGGAAATATGAGAAACTAAATTCATGGAATATGCAGAACTTTTGCTTTACCACCAACTATTAGCCTAAGTAGTACCTCTTGTTTAAAAAATTAAAAAAATTTGGTCAAAATTGAAAATATGAAAGAGTTACTTTTGCAATTTTGAAACAAAAATTTAAGGTAGAAGAAAGGTATTTGTAGTTTGTTAGTAAAATTAAGGGAAATCAGTCATCAGTCTAATTATAGAAATCTCAAGAAAAAATAGTATAATTTCCTGAAAAAATTAATAATAATAATAATAAAATTAGAAATTGTCCCTCACCTCAAAATTTGTTGAATTTTCATAAAAATCCAACCCAAATTCCTAACATATATATACTTTTCCACCCCCAAACCACAATTTATGGATCTGCCATCAAATATAGTATAGAATCAAGACCCAAAAAAAAAAAAAAAATTGGTTCCAAATAGTAACAACTGTTTACTCTCTTTGGGAGGATTGGAACTACATTCTGTTGAGAGGGACAAACAGATCCAAATAGACCATCATAAAAACAAATCCCCTTCAATTTGGCACTCTGTTGCTTCTTGGAAAGGGGTGAAAAAGAGTCAGGAGAACTGGGAGATTAGTATCAACTTTGACCTCCCTAACTCCATGTCTTGCTGTAATTTCTTGCTTGCCTGGTTTTGTTGTTTTGCTCCCTGGTTGTGCTTGTTTTCCTTTAGTTTGTATGTTCCTTTGTTGAGCTGTGTTGTCCTCTGGCTTTTGCTAGGTCTATAAAAAAAAAACCTACATTAATAAATGCCCTCTTTCCACCAAGGGAAAAAAAATGGTGATATAATATTTAGTTGGTTCGTAAATATTACTTAATCTGTTGCACCAATTTGTTTTTTCTAGAAAAATTCTGATACCAAATATAAGGTTCAAAAATTACTCTGATACTAAATGTAAGATTTAAAATTATTCTGATACTAATTATTAGACCCAAATCAAACAAAACTTGATTGAAAAAATCATGTCACAATATATATACTAAACCAAATCAATAAGATATTATTAAAGCGTTTGATAACAAAGGAGTAAAACCAAAACAAAGCTTCAATCAAATTAACTCAACGCTTTGGTGATGGGCAGTAAACTTTTCACGGCTTATTGTTTTACTTGGCTATCAACAATCATATTACCTCACGGCCAGTCTTTTTTTGGGACACCACTTGTTAATTTTGTGACTTATATTCAATATGACAGAGGCACTCACATATATATATATATATAACATTAATTCTAACTTTGATATAGATTAAGACATCTATTTAACTAGAATAAAGATTTTTACTCTCACTAATAATTAATTACCTAATTTTTATCTAAGATAAAACCTATACAAAATATCAAATACTAGTAGAACTCAAAAATTAAGAATCATATTAAAACTCTACTAACTTGGTTTAATCAACGAACATTCCAGCTGACACAACAAAAAAATAAGTTTACTTTGATAAAGTAAAAGCCTGAAGTGTTAATGTTTGGTAGGCAAACGATTCCACTGAAAAACTGAGACGAACAAATTACTGAAAGAATTTGACATAAAATTCTGGAAAGCAATCCCACACACATACTTTGAAGCATAAACATTCATGATGTTGCACTTTCTGATCAGTGGGACTTCCATTTTTCGTCTTCTATCAAGAACTCAAAAAGATCAGAGGGCCACCGGGTAGGTTTCGATGATAAAGTTAGTAAAATAAAAGACTGTAATTGAAAAGAATTGATTGACTGTAATTAAAAAGCGCACCTTAAGGTTTTATTTATAGGTTGTGAATTTCCTAAGTTGATTAGGATTTGAAGTCGCAAGAATAGGGATTTGGCGATATCCAAGAATAGTAGTTACTATGTTAAACTCTATTTCTTTACTCCAAGGTCGGTAAGGCATGTAAGGCAGTAATCAGCTCGAGACCCCTTCATGTGTGTACCCAATATTTTCTATTCTGGAAGAAGGACTAAAGATCTTGCGCCATTCCAAACAAAAAAGTTATGAACCCTGTGTACCTATCTGTTATAAATAAGAGAGTTTTTTTTAATCTGTGTACATAAGTTTTCGAGTATTTATACGTGTCATGTTAGAACTAGTCTATCTTTTTGTGATATATCAATTTACAAAGTAAAATTAATTCCCAACCACATATTTTCGATATGTTTAATTAGGCCATTTGAACTAAAGGGTTTTGTGATCATTGGGTCTGAATTCCCCTCCTCTTTGACTGGTAAGCAATGTGGAGTCGGGGGTGGGGGTCCTCCACCTCCACTCCACTGATTCCAATGATTAGAAGGGTTGATTTGATCCCACAAAATTCATTACCCATTCTAACAAGTCCTCCTCATCAGCCATCACCTTCAAAAGTGGGGATATATGATTATCTGTCACGTGTATACCAAGATTTTTTATGAGACAGAAAAATATTATTGATATTTTATATGGCAGACCCACTCGGAAAAGAAAATTCGTAAGCTTAGGGCTCAACCCTACTCATGAGTCTCATTTCATTCGAAAGTGACTTGAATTTTAAGCATGAAAGCATCAGTCTGACATTCTTAAGTCTATAAATGTCAACTATCATATGGCATTTGACATGGACTTGATCCAATAATTCTATCTTATTATCACACAATATGACATCGACACTACTTTTTAAGGGTAAATTAAAGTTTTTAATAATTACTATAATCTTCTCTATTTTATTTGACACTATAAATATTTTTTCTACTTAATTTTTTTTTAAATAATAAAATTGTTCATTTTATATATTTATTTTTACATTTTTAAATTTCGATCATTTTTTTTAAAGATGTTTTTATTATTATTTTTTAAATAAATTTAATATTTATATGGGAAAAAAAAAACTTAATCAAAATTTTAAAAAACAAAATATGAAAAGAATTGTTTTATCATTTAAAAAAGATTAACTGAAAAAATATCTGTATATTATTAAATAAAATATAAAAATTAATGTATTTTTAAAAATATTAAAAAAGAATTAGTATATTTTTTAAGAATGATATATAAGTGATTTTTTACCGGATTATCATCACTCACACTTTTGAATCAAATCCACTTACTTTTTTGCTTAATTACTCGTGCATTTCTGGACTGAATCTACTCGTTGTGTGTCTAACAATGCATAATTATACAGATTATATAAATATTATAATAAATAAACATAGACTGTAACATAAAGTGTAACATTTTTCCATTACAACAAACCAAATTTGTGAATCAGTATACATATAGTGTAAACGTTATTATGCATCAATCCAAACTACAAACTTAAACATCATAAACTTTATTTATGTATCATTAAACATACAATGTATGCCTGATTACGTAGCATTCAGAATAGTAAACGTGAAAATCGTAAATTAAATGTTGTGTATCATTGTACATATTGTGCAAACTTCAATATGTAACATTCTACACCACAAACTGATAATTGATAAACTACAATTTGTATCATTGTAGATATAGTGAACACCTCATTCTGTATCATGCTACATTATGTATTGATTTATCAGTGAAAATCTCATTCTGTATCATTCTACACTATAAATTGATTTATCAGTGAAAACCTCATTCATTGTACATATTGGAGGAAAAGCTTCATTCTGTATCATGTTGCACTACAAACTGAATCTTCACTATGGAAGATATAACTCTTTTCAGTCACAGCATCACATACAATTACCCCAATTTGTTACACAACTGAAACACCAACATGGAAAATATAACTCTCTTCTCTTAAGAGTAAAGAATAAATTTATCACAAAATTCATTTTATAGTTTGTAAATTTGTAACAGTAGTGAAGTATTTGTTGAGGATAAACATCATTCTGTTCCAGACTATTGGACATTGGGTCGGGTTGGACCCGAGCCCCTAGCCATTGGGGCATCCACAAAGTTTGAATGAGAGTTATGATAAGATTAAAACTCTTATCATTATCTAGTTGGTTTTGGATTTGAACCAAAACAACTATTTATCCTACGATATAGTTGTGGGATAAGTGTGGAAAGAGTTTTTGGTTATCGAAAAACTCTCCCGGCTCCCAAATTCTCTCTGAGATTCTTCTGAGGTTACCATCTATGCCTCTAGACTTGGATTGTGGAAAGACATAGAAGACTTGTATTGTAGCCATTCTATTGACGAGAGAGTTCCATCCGTGGGAGTTACCATTTGGACTGCTCATCTAATTATGCCCTATATTGCAGAATATATGTATATATATCTATAAAGTAACAAGGCCCACCTCCCAAATTGGCCAATGGCCTTACATGCAACCAAAAAGAATTGATTTTAAATTAAAACAATAAAATAATAAGTTACATTATATATTTACATTACGTGTGTGTAATCTCCATTTCAGAAATCAGATTGTGATGTGAGTGCTAGTGTCGGCTAGAGAGAGAAAGAAGAGAGAGAGAGAGAGAGAGCACAGTCCAAAGATATAAAAATCACCAAAGGGCGTAGGTAACGGGGCAGGTTTGATTATATCTCGCACTGGCAATGCTTCAATTAAAACTCCTTCCTCTACTCTAACTTTGAATAATGTTGCCTATTGTCCTCAAGCTTCTGCTCATCTTCTCTCTATAAATAAATTTTGCAAAGATAACAATGTTCTCTTTGAACGTCTGATTTTTCTGTGAAGGACATCTTGATGGGAGACACGCTACTGACGGGGCCAAGTGATAATGGATTGTACCCGATCAACCTTCGTCAACTATCCTTATCAAAGTTCCATGCCCTTACCATGACTGTTGGTGTCAATCCCCTATCTCCACCTGGCATTCTTGATTAGGACATCCCTCCGCCACAACTCTTCAACGTGTCATCTCCAAATTTTCTCTTCCTGTTAGTGGTTCAATAAATAAACAGTCCATTTGTGTGTCGTGTCAACTAGGAAAGGCTAGAGAATCAACTGCTCCCTTAGAAATAATTCATTTTGATGTTTGGTCCACTTCTACTCCTTCTTTGAGTGGTTGTCGTTATTATGTTATTTTCATTGATGATTTTACTCTTTTTGTTGGTTGTTTCCCAATTGCTAATAAATCCGATGTTTATTCTACTTTTGTTAAATTCAAGCTTCTAGTGGAAAAACAATTTAATTACACCATTAAACAATTTCAAAGTGACAATAGTGGTGAATATCGTTATATCCCCTTTAAGCAATTTTTGAGTGTCCAATGGAATTTTTCATCGCCTATCTTGTCCTCATACCTCTCAACAAAATGGTCTCGCCGAGAGGAAACGTCAGTCATATTATGGAAATGGGAATCACTCTTCTTGCCCAATCGAGATTGCCTAAGAATTTTGGGTAGATGCTTTTCTAACCTCCATATTTATCATTAATCGATTACCTACCAAAGTTCGTGATTTTTCCTCACCATATGAACGCCTTTTTAATCTTCCTCCTAACTTCACATATTTTCGAGCATTTGGTTGTCAATATTTTCCCTATCTTCGCCCCTACACCAATGAAAAATTATCTTACCATAGCATACCTTGCATCTTCATTGGTTATAGTTCAAACCATAAGGGGTTTCGGTGCTTTAACCCATCGTTCAAGCGTGTCTATCTATCCAGACACGTGATTTTTGATGAATGTGTATTCCCTGCTCGTGCACAATCCATGATCATCGAACCTACCAGTGGCATGAACTCTTCAGGTAACTCTCAACCGTTATTTTTTCCTCCTCCCTTACATATCTCACAATCCGTCCATACACCTTCTACACAACCTGATTTTACCTCATCTACTACTTATCTCAACAGCCCTTCACCCGAACAATACCATGACTCATCTCCACCATCACCCACGTTTCTTCAATCCGAGACTAACCCTCCTACTACACCTTCACTTCCTCCTCTGCCTGAATGACCAGACAATGTGCCTCCTACCTCGGCCATCCCTTCCTCTCACATGATAACTAGATCCCAAACCGGTAGTCTTAAGCCACGTACCTTCCTTGGGTTTCATTTATATTCTACTTGTCACCCTCTTCAAGCATTGCATGTAGGTACCATCATTTTCGAGCCTCGTACCTATGCTCAAGCAGCTTCCTCACCTGAGTGGCATGCCACCATGACCAGTGAGTTTCAGGCACTGTTAACAAATGAGACATGGTCTTTGTGCTCTCGTCCTCCTGGTAAAAATGTGGTGCCATGCAAATGGGTTTTCAAACTAAAACGCCAACCTGATGGTAGTATTGATCGTCACAAGGCAAGATTAGTGGCTGTTAGTTATCTCCAACGGAGTGGGATTGATTTTCATGACACGTTTAGTCCGGTCATCAAACCCTCTACCGTTCGTATGGTACTTTCTCTTGTTGTTTCATTCAACTGAGACATTCGGCAACTTGATGTTTCTATTGCCTTTCTTCATGGCATTTTAGAGAAAGAGGTATATATGTCACAACTGGAAGGCTTTGAGGATCCTCTTAATCCTAATTTTGTTTGCAAGCTTCATAAATCCATCTATGGCTTGAAGCAAGCCCCTAGAGCTTGGTTTAATCAACTCTCCAATGCTTTATTGTTTCTCGGCTTTCAAAGTTCACAAGTTGATCCCTCGTTATTTACCTATCATCATGACTCGGTGCATGTATTTTTACTCATTTATGTGGATGACATTCTTGTCACTTTTAATAATCGGGGTTTTATTGCTTTTCTCATTGCTAACTTGCAACTTGAATTTGCTATGAAGGATCTTGGACAATTATCTTATTTATGGGCATTGAAGCTACCCGCAACGGCTCAGGTTTACATCTTCGGCAAACTTAGTATATTACTGACCTCTTGGATCGTGCACAAATGCTTGGAATCCGACCCTATCGTGCTCCTTGTGTCTCGGGTTCTAAGCTCTCCAAATTTGATGGGGACCTCCTTTCGGATCCTACTGAATATCGGCACACTGTAGGTGCCTTACAATATGTCACACTCACTCGTCCTGACATTGTATATTCTGTAAATTAACTCTGTCAACACATGCAAGCTCCAACCACTGCTCATTGGACGGTAGCTAAACGTGTGCTGCGATACTTAAAGCAAACACTTGATTATGGTCTCTACTATAAGTCTGGCCCTTTTTTTATTAATGCCTATTGTGACTCGGATTGGGCAGGTGATCCTGACGATAGAAGATCAACATGTGGTTATGGTGTTTATGTTGGTCCCAATCTAATCTCTTGGTCGGCTAAGAAACAGCCTGTGGTTTCCAAATCTAGTACTAAGGCAGAATACGGATGTTTAGCTCTTGTTACTACTGGGGTTTATTAGTTGCGCATGCTCTTGTGTGAGCTGAAAGTATCAATTAATTCTCCTCCCATTATTTGGTGTGACAATATCAGCGCATTGGCTCTTGCTTCCAATCCCATACTTCATGCACGTTCTAAACATATTGAAGTGGATTACCACGTTCGTGAAAAGGTTGCCAATAGGGATATCATCCTGCAACATGTTCTCACTTCCCTACAACCTGCGGATATTTTTACTAAGGCACACATTGCTGATCGTTTTTGCATTCTCCGTGACAAACTATCTGTGTCAGACCTCCCTGCTAGTTTGCGGGGGAATGTTGAGGATAAACATTATTCCGTTCCAGACAATATTCAAATTTGATAAAATGATGGAGTTTGGCCTGCTACAATCTGTTGGACAGATTTGTATTTTAAATCTTGTAAATGATATCACATGTAACTACACGATTGTACGCGATCTTCTTTTCCTGTTTTTCTGTAATAAGCTTGGGCTCTTTATAGATGAATGATATACTCATCTCTGGTAAGTTTTCCAGAGTGGATTTCCAATTGTTTCAGTATTTGACATTGTATAATTCTCAATAAATTGAAAAAAAAAAATGTTGATTAAGGTTGTTAAAATCCGAAATTTCTTATAGTTTATAAACAAATTAAACAAACATTACCTTTGGGCGTGATTGAAACTTCTGTCTACTGACTCTTCGAATCTTACACCTTACTTCGAAATGTACATATTCATAGAAATAGACAAACATTAATGAAGGTTGTATGCTATCGCAGAGTCGCCGAACACTTCTTCAGTCGAAGAACAGAGTGTTTGATGAACTAAAAATGAGACTAAGCCACAACAGGAAATCAAAGTACTGATTGTTACACTTCGAATACCTAATACCCAAATCAACGATGCTTGCTTCCGCTTGTAAGGCCGTAATTTTTAGCCGAATGCGTTGGAATATGTTGGTTTTGAAACTTGCCGCAACCGATCGTCGGTCACTTGGACGTTCAATTGGCACACCTGAATAGTAGACTATTATTATTAACCAAACTTCATATTTTAATGTATAATTAATTTTTTAGTTTATTATTATAATTTTTTTGGTTTTGTTAGGAGTTAAATATATTTACAAATCTTGAATTTATGAATAAATGAAATGAAAATGAAGAGATTGAAAATATCTCAAATATTGACTATTTGTACATAGAAACATTTATATATAAAGTAGCATCTTATTTTATTTACATGTTATTAACCGATAATAAATAAAGTCAATCTTATTAAAAAATTATGTTAATGTTAATTGATCTCTCGACTATTTATCTCATGTTATCAAAGTAAAACAAATAACATTTAAAACTAGTTTAATGATCATTGCTTTGAATTTTTGTCATTTTGTTCAATGTTATCTTTTGAATTATCAATCGATTTTATTATTTAAATGGGTTAAGTTTTATTCAAGTATTTTCTATTACATTATCCATTCCATTTGACTTATTTGCATATGTTACAATCTTTTTAAAATTCAAACTATATTTTTGTTTGTTGGCACAAATAATGGTATTAATAAATAGTTGCTATTATGTTTTTTTTTTTTAAATATGTAAGAATAAAAATATTTTTTTATTAATTTAATTTCTTATAAATAACCTGAATTGTATGAAATTATGAATTAAAACAATGATTATATTACTTTTTCACCATATTTTTGTCTAGACGGTCGTCTGGACAGTAAATTAGGTATGTCGTCTAGGCTCGTTCCGACAATTTGACAACTATGGTTACAACAAAGCAATGTCCATAATTTATTTACTACAATTCTAATCTTTACAAACTAAACAAGCCTAAAAAATTGGTTACAAATAGTAACAAATACCTTGATAAATATCCACTGTCCCACCATAAAAAGTGGCTACATAATATTTACTTGGTTCAAAAAAATTAGATCTATTGCACCAATTTTTTGTTTTACTTACACAGTGAAAAACGAAAAATTACAGCAAGGATGTCGCGTAAAAAACAGAAGAAAGGACCCATGCAGATTGATGACCATACTACATATAATACACATACACACACATAGCAACATTCACAAAGTAGAGTTGATTAACAAACATTTTCCAAAATCACACATTTTCAATATGGTTAAAGCCATTTGAACTAGTGGATTTTCTGATCAGTGGGTCTGAATTCCACTCCTCTTTGATTGGTAAGCATGGTGTGTTTGGCCACACAATGGGGAGTATAGTGGTACTCCACTTGAGTCAAAAGCTGTAACAATGATTAAAACGAATAATTTGATCCCTCCAAACTGAAGTCATTACCCATTTAAACAAGCTAGGCCTCGTCACTTTCAAAAGTGGAGATATGTGGTTATCTGTAATGTTTTATATAGCAGACCCACTATATATATATATATATATATATATATATATATATATATATCAAGGTTTGATTGAAGAAAACCACTATATATATATATATATATTATATAACAATGTTTGATTGGGTTTTATTCATAGTGCTGTGCTGAATATTTTGCAGAGCATAATGCCTAATCTTATCAAGCCGCAAAGCAATCGGATAAAATCTTAAGTTACTTATCATCTATCTATCTATATAGTGACAAGTCAGTTTTTTTTTTTTTTTCAGCAGTGGCCAACAAATGATCAATTCCAGAATGCCACCTATATACTCACTGGGCGGCCATGCAATAAAAAAACCATCTTCGTTTTTAGTGATACAATAGTTATATTCAAAGTGGTACAGCACCAAATCGCCTCCATTTAAAATATATAAATTATCATTTTCATAAGTAATATAAAATGCCAAACTGGGGTAGTCTAAGTTAAAAGGTTCATGTGTGATTGTAAAATAATGATGGATAAATTATACTAATTTTTTTTAGGTTTGTGATAATTATATTGATTTCAAGAGGTTTTTGAAATTATACTGATTTCTTTTATTTTACCTGATAATCGATATAATTTTTTTTTTAAAATGACGAAATTGTCTTTTTATTTATTTATTTTTGCATTTTTCTAATGTTGACCAAATTTTCCTAACTGTTTTTTAAAGATTTTTTTATTATTTTATTTAAAAATAAATTTAAGGTAAATAACTTATTTTTATTTTATATAAAAATAAATTTAAGGTTTTTATCAATAATTTTTTGAAAAATGAAAAAAAAAAAAGGTCAAAATTTTAAAAATTGAAAAAAAAACATAAAACGGGTAGTTTTATTATTTTGATGAAAAAATTTGACTAAAAGAGGTATTTGCATATTATCAAATAAAGTAAGAGAAGTCAGTGTGATTTTATAAACCTTAAAAGATGTCAACGTAATTATCATGACCCTCAAGAGAGGTCAGTGTAATTTATCCTATAATGATTAATGAATATACAATACACCTTCCATTGACAAATATATATATATATATATATATAGTTGTATATATATAAAGTTGTCATCATATTCAATGACAAAGTAATGTAAGAGTCTCTAATTTTTATATCATATTGTATCTTTAATATAATGTGTCATTATATAGCGTTTAAAAAAAAAAGTTAATTTTACTTTAGTATCTTGTAACTAGTTTAGTCCCAACTTCAAATAAAACCCTCCATCATCAATTCAAATAATTCAACCTCCCAATTTATAATTTCATTTTAACTAAAACCAATTAGAAAAGATGGTTTCAAATTGTTAGTTCATGACAGTTGAACCCAAAAAAATAGGTCAAATTTAGTTGTTTATGAACTTGTAATTCTGATGAATTTTGTTAACTTCTTTGTAGTGTGGTTAGAGGATTCTCTATTTTGGTTGGATCTCTTAATAGATGTTGTTTTGTTTATATTATTTAATTATATGTCCTTTTTAAGTAATAATATTTTTTCTTCTCGTAAAAGTAAAAATTAAACCTATTTTAACTGCACGAAGAGTGAATACTAACCGCCCCTCTTTTTTAAACTACTAAAACAGGTTACTGAGTTCCTAATACTTGAAAAAGAATTTGTATACACATATACCTTCCTCAGATCGATCCCACAGTGGTTGGACGCTCATGCTCTTTACAATAGAACCCTAATTTAAAATTTACAAAAAATGTCCTTATTATAAGTTTTTAAATTGGTATGGTAAGGGGTTAAAAAATATTTGTGAAGAAAATAGAATTAGAGAATAATACATGCTAATGAGGTGGAATCCAATTCAAAAACATGCATCTAAGAGGATTCTGCTTTTTCCCTTTTTAATTAATGTTTTATCAAATCTTTTTCTTTTAGTATTCTAAAACTTAGTTAATTATGTTAATTAGATTGATTTATGTAGGATTTAAAATAATTATGATACCAATTATTGAATTTAAATTATTCACTAATTATTGAATATAAAACAAAAAGAAGCAAACAAATAAAAGAAAAGAAATTTAATAACAAAAACTTCAACAAATTTATTATTGTCTTGAACAATCAAAACTATTATTTATTAAATAATATGTCATCAAAAGAATTTCTTACGGCCATTACACGGCCCTCTAATTCTCTCGGCTACCACTCTATTATTTTTGTGGTACACCACTTCATATAACAGAGACTCACATATTTATAATTACACTGACTCTAAGTCTTATACTAATTAGAATATTTAATCTCATACAAACTACTGTGTCTTATTTAATTATAATCAGAAAACTAACTCTCATTAGAATATTAGTTCAACTACAATTATGACTATCCAAAAAGATTCCAAATATTATTAGGACTCAATAAACCAAATTAAAAAACTTCTTAAAATTTATAGACTTGGTTTAATTCGCCAACAATTTAGAAAAAAAATTGTACGAACAAAAAATTTTGAAGAAAGAAAAAGTTTATAGTTATTTAATTTTATTAAAAGTCTTTTTTATTGAAAAAATTAAGTGAATCATGTAATAATATCCACGTGTAAAAAGAATTTTATAAAGAAAATACAAGTAAAGAATAAGACCGGACTTTGAAAATTTTATAATAAACAAATTGCTAATGAGGTGGAGTCTTAATTCAAAAACATGCGTCAAAGAGGATTTTGCTTTCTTTCACTTTTAATTGATTTGTAAAATGCTGTACGAACCAAAAAAAAAAAATTAGAAGAAAAAATCTTCTTAGAAACAGAATGGTCCAAAAATTAGATATCCAAATCTTAAAATAAAAAGAACTAATTAGATTAATTGAAAAAAATTGTGCAAATCCAAAAAAAAAATTTAAAAAAAAGAATCCTATTAGGAAAATAATTTTCCAAAAATAAATAGAATTATAAAACACTTTTTTAAAAAACATACATACTTTTTCATATAATATAGAAAAATATAGATATTATATATTAGCCTTTTATGTAAATGGAGCTGAAGCTAGCCCGCAGAACTATTAAAAAAATAGTAAATTATATTAATTTCTCGTGAAATTTTTGACATTTATATCAATTTTTTTTACAATTTATTACACTAATCTCTTTATTTTATCCGACAATATACAGATACTCTCTTTCAGACAATTTTTTCTTCAAAATGACAAAATTATCCCTTTTATATATTTATTTTTAATTTTTGTTAATTTTGACTAATTTTTTCTAACTTTTTAAAATGTCTTTTTATTATTTTATTTAAAAATAAATTTAAGATAAAGAACTATTTTTATTTTATATAAAAAAAACTTAAGATTTTATTAATATTTATTTGAAAAATGAAAAAAAAAATGGTTGGTCAAAATTTAAAAAATTGAAAGAAAAAATACATGAAAAGGGTAGTTTTGTCATTTAAAAAAAAAAAATTGACCGAAAAGAATATTTATATATTGTTAGATAAAGTAGAAAAATTTAATATAATTTTAAAAATATCATAAAAAGTCGGTTTAATTGTTAGAAATGTGTAGTTTTACTTTAAAACAAAAAATCAAAGTGTTTTTGCTTACTGTATGGTCAACTGTGGTCGACCAAATTGAAGCTTCCAATACCTCCAATCTTCAGTCTAAAAAACCGTGTATTTTAGTGGGCATCCAGATATCTATTCTGGGAGGATATGATCATGACATCAACTCCAACTAAAGGATACGGGAAAATAACGGAACGTGAAAGCTAAAGAGATCACTCCTCTGGTAGAAGATACATGACGCTTGCAGAGAGAGAGAGATTCTCAATCTCTAAGTATAAATAAGACTGCACACAGAGAACCCAAGAACAAGAAAACCACACAAGTTCTGTCCTAAGATAAATCTATTTTATCGTAATGAAGTTATTCTTAGCTGCTATTTTTCTGGTTTATCTGTCATGTTTTGATACTCTGGTGGTTTTGGGGGATGTTGGGACAGCCACATCCTATGATCCTCCCTACTTACGTACGTTTTAACTTACCTTTCAAATGTCACCTGCTAAGCCTCCTTTTGTGTTTGCATATTTGAGAAATGTGCTTAGTTTTAAAATCATTTTTTTGTATTTATTTTGATTTTCAAAATGTACAACAGTAGTGCTTTTTCATTGTGTGGCCTTTGATCAGAAGCTTCCCTAAACATTCAATTCATACAGGAGAAGTAATAGTGGAGTGTCTTGTTTGTTATTAATTTCTAGCCATGTTATGGGTTTATTTGGTTATCGGCTGTATTAAAAAGTTATTTATTTATTTATTTATTTTTGTAATTAATTGTAAGTAACACTTGTAAATAACACTTTTTGTATTAAAAGTGGGTAAAAAACAAAAAGATGGTTAATTACAAATAGTTTAGTAGGCAAGGTGTCTTTAAGGGGGGGGAAAAATCTAGTGATAAAATACGTAGTACGGAGAAATTTTATACTCATTCAAATTAGTTTTTAACCAGATTAGAAAATCATCATGATATTATTAGAGAGTGTGTTTATATTTATAATTAGAAAATCATCATGATATTATTGGAAAGTGCTTGACTCGATATGTCACAATCTTAATATGTAACGCATACAATCTTATGTATATCATGACACTATTTAGTTTTAATTGAAAAATTAGAAAGCATATGTTCATTGCATATATAGCTGATTATAATTAAGACATGTATCTAGATAAAAAAAAAGATTCTTCTACTGAATTTGAAGTTAAGTATTATCCGAATATTATTCGTACCAGAAATTTGAAACTTATTTCAATGAGTATAAAGTTTTTTTATATCACCTTCCCACTAAACTTTTTCCCAAGTCATTTAGAGGATAGTTATATATAATTGTGACTAAATATGCATGTCCCTACCCACAGCAACAATTTTATTTGAAACATATTGGTTTGCCAGCTCATCTATATGCAATATAGAATTGGTGGGCCACCTATAGAATCAAACAATCAATCTGATGATTGAACCATAGATAGCCAAGCTAGTTACACCCATCACAAATCCTATTCTCATTCTTGTAAATCAAATCCCCATCTTCTGTGCACTTACAGATTCCTTTAAAGTTTTGGGCTCTTCAACTCTATAGTATGTTTTACTGTCTTGGAGAAGTATATTTAGTCAAGTGAGCTGACATTTTTTTGTTCTTGTGTTCTCAATGAAAAGCTACAAGATGCAATGGTTACAGCCAAGAGCAGTTTCCGGAAGGTGGATATTTTGTTGCAGCCAGTGATGGTATATGGGACAAGGGAGCGGCATGCGGTCGGAGGTACCAAATCCGATGTATTAGTGGCCCAAAGCGACCGTGTAAGGATGGATCAATAGTTGTGGAGGTGGTTGATTTTTGTAAAAACAATCCATGCCCGGCTACACTGGTCCTTTCAAACAAAGCCATCAATGCCATCTCTAGATTTCCCAATGCTAAAATCAATGTTGAATATGCCCAGTAAGTCTTTTTATTTACTTGTGTGCATGCATGTGGAACAGTCCGAGACTGCCACTAAGATTTGAGGATTTATATGAAACTCAGAGGAGATTTCTCACAATACTCAAATGTTAGTGACAGTCTCATTAGTGAGACAGTATTAGTGGACATTTTTTTTTTTTCTAGGATTGAGAGAAATTATTGCATAAGTCCAGTCGTCACGGGAGTGTAGCGACCCCTATGATTTGAGCCTAGACCCCACGTGACTCCCAAAAAATGTTAAAATTATAGAGGCCCGAGCTAATGGAATAACTTCTCCAACTGATGGATGTAAAATATGCTGACATGCTTTGCTGTATTTGTAGGATCTGAAGGAATGACATTCAGCTACACAGGATGGATAGCATCCTGTGTTGAATCCGATGGCATTTATTCCACTTGATAGAAACATAGAGAGGATGGCACCTGTTTCACTTCTTTGATCCTGTGCACAACTTGGAGAAAATAAGAAGTTAGGTATCTGGAGTTTCTTCTTTTGTAACCAGTGCCACTGCCACTACACTAAAAAGCAACACTTGTTCAATATAATGCCAATTTGCTGAGTCTTTATTTCTTTCTTTTTATTGTCCTCATCTTTTCATAATTCATATATATCAACTTTCAGAAGAATATATACAGCTCTTAGCAACCAAACCAATTGATGTGAGCTTGAAGCTTGATTGACTATATGTTTGAGGGATAATGTTTTTTATCTAAATTTTTGTACCCAAATGACAAGAGTTATTGATTGATGAGAAAATTTAAAAAAAAATAATAATTAATAAGATAGTAATTAATGACTCTAATATTTGAATACAGACTTGAGCCATAAAACATTCTCCTTGTATGAGTGATTGAATATACAAGTCAGAAACCTCAACCACTCACACTTAAAAGTAATTGTAAAGTTTTTATTCAAGTCAAGAGAGGGTAAAGTGTATCCTAGGGTCTTTTGTGAGAAACTAAGTAAGCACAGAGAGCTTTGGGCTTGATGATGCTCCCCTGTCGCAAACCCAGATCCAAATACCCTAAGGCTACGTTTGGTACGCAGGAATAGAATGAGCATTCCTGTCCCCATTCCATTCCTGCGTTTGGTAAGCTTAAACATGATGGAATGACCATTCCGTTCGGAATGGCTATTCCACTTAGCACAGGAATAAGCATTCCTTGATAAAACCTAAGGAATGCCCATTCCATTCCTAACGGAATGATCATCCATCTCTACAGCCCACGACTACAAGTACAGTTAATTTTCTTATAATTAATAAACTTGGTGGATGAAAAATTTATTAATTATTAAAATTAATAATTATAAATTTTTTTTATACTTTTATTAATAAAAAAATATTTTATACATGTAGATGAATTACAATATATTTAACTCTAATTTAAATAAAATTACAAATATATTTGCCAAAAATATTATAAATAGGATATATATAAATATATGTATAATTATTTTAATTTTTTAATAATTAATATTATAAAAGATATATTTTAAAAAAATATTAATTATTAAGTAATATAATTATTAATTATTTATCATAAAACTAATTATATTTCTTAAAAATTTATTAATTTATAAATATTATTAATTTATTAAATATTAATTATAAGAAGTTAACTTGTACGTGAAACCAGGATGACTATATAAGTTCTTTTTTTTTTTGTTAATAAAACAAATGAAGGTTGAATTAACTTTTTTTTTTTTGCCAATAAAACAAATGCAAGTTGATTTTTTTTTTCCCAATAATTTTTTTTTTGACAATAAAAAAAATATAGATTGAACGTTTTTTTTTTTCATTACTGGGTATTCAAACAAAAGAATGGAATTAATTATTCTCATTCTATTCCAACAATTTGATGGTTCAAACCAAACACAGGAATGAAATTATCATTCCATTACTAGGTATTCAGCCAAACAAAAAAATGGAATAATTATTCCTATTCCATTCCTGATGCTATTTCATTCTTGTCATATTTCATTCCAGCGTACCAAACGTAACCTAAATTCAGTTCATCTGTTCTGGAGGAGTAACTTAACATCATAAACCGAATGAATCTCTTTGTCCGGGACCATGAGGTAGCCTTGTGGCCCAAAGGGGATATGAGATGGGCCAAGTTTCATGGATTGGCAGCAGGGTCTTCCTTAAACCATTTTCTGGGGCAGGCCCACTGACTTTGACCGATTGAATAGACAATTGAGTACCTGGGTGGGTCCATTTCAAATGAAACTTGCAAATCATCAAGCGGGACAAACATCAAGGTTAGGGCCCTTGACAGCAAAGGAGCAGCCATATACATTATTAAAAATTTTACAACTACATGTGAAATGTCTCTTTCCTTCAATGGTTACCACTCATATGCCACGCTAGGGTTGCACAAAATAACCAAAAATTGGAGAATCAATTTAATCTGACTTTAATAAATTCGGGTCAAAGTGAGTTCGCATTAGAAAATCAAAAAATCAAGTTGAAAGTCCAGATTACCTAACTCAGCCCGAGAATCAAACCCAAATTTTTTTTTTATAAACTCTTTTTGTTCCAGTTTTTTTATAAAAAAATTTCTTAAAAGATTTTATATAATAGTTAGAAACTTTAAGAAATGTAAGTATAATTTACTCTTTTTATATAAAATATATATATATATATATATATATATATATTGTTTTACTCAAACAAATAAACTTTATTCTTATTAAAACACTTTTTTTCTACATTTTGTTTTTGCTTTTTCCTAGTACTTCCAATACTCCATCCTACATGCATCATCATGGAAACAGTTCCAACCTAAGACCTCCAAATTTATAAGTGATGTCCAAACCATCTCATTTGTCCTAAGAGAAAAAGAACTTTATAGCTTCTTTAATTTGCTTTTATATTTGCATCACAAAAATTATACTTTCAGTTTCTCTTCCTTCTTGCATTCCCTCACCCAACTTGAAGGATTAAAAAAATGATAGAAAATATGATTTTAAGTTTACGAACTTTGTTTTAATTATTTAATGCAGTAATGAGTATTTTGTTTTTTAGTGTTATAATTTTAAGTCACATATCAACAAAACAGTAACAAGTCAAAGTCATTTGTTAACCAAATAAAAACTGTAAATTAAGTTATTAATTTTCTTTTTCAAAACTATTGTTATATCAAGCTTTTTTTTTTATCATCAAAATGTCATAAATACGTGGATGGCTTAATTTTCTATATATATATATATATATATATATATATATCAAAAGTTAAGTTTTTATTTTTATTTTTTGGTTTCTATAAAAAAAAAAAAAAACTAAACCGAACTAAACTAACCCGACCCAATCCGAAAATGTTTAGTTCGGGTCTAATAGTCTACGGTTCCAATTCAGGCTCTATTTTTTTAAAACCGTATGAGGTCAGATCGATTCTACTATAACCCGACTCAACCAAACCCATGTATACCCCTACGCCACACTAACTTATTAAAGTAGTTTGTTATTTTACAGGCATATATACATACATATGTGCATGTTCGTTTACATGAATTTGTATATATGTATGTGCGCGCGCACGCATAAGCATCTATAATTGGATAACTTTTTTCCTTTGAGAATCAAAGACAATGACATATAGTCGAGAAGAAATGAGATGTCTGCTAACAGGGTTATGATACATGACAGAGTGGTAACACTCTATTGCCCCTTTCGTGCTTGGCTCTAACGATTAAATATTGGGTATCCCTAGAGTATGTACTTTTAATGAGGGGATGAATATTTACATTAGTGAGAATGTATTTTTTCTGTAAATATGAATATTAGTTTTACCGTTAAGAATATCAGGACTTCTAATGATGGGCTGAATAGTTACATTAGTGAGAGTGTATTTTTTCTGTAAATATACATGCAGGGTCTACCTTCCACCCAAAGTTTTTATTTTCTTAGTCCCATGCCCATGGCTACCAAAGCCAACCTGATTAGTACTCTTTGCAGAAACAAAAAGAGTACTAATTTGCTATTGACTAGTGCTATTCAAAATTGTAAAGCTCACTAGATACAGCACCATAACTTGTGGGTTACTGTACATTCATGGCCAATTTAAGAAAATAAATGGTGGTGGTAATGATATGTTCTGTATATTTCTTTTTTTCTGAGAAAAATAGAGAGAGAGAGAGAGAGAGAGAGAAGAGATGATGGTAGCAGCTTGATGGGTAGTGACATTACCAATGCGATTATGGAAAGGTATAGTAAGTATGGAGCCATTTCAAGTGGGAAAATTGTGACGGCAATGGAAGAAACTGTGGCTGCAGTGCATACTAATGGGTAATAATGGCATGTAAGCAACAATGTAGTAGAACTCTACAAATAGTTTACTGCAGTGGAAACTGCGGATGCCACTTTTTTCTTCGAAGCAGTCCATATGAAATGCTGCTCCCAATTTTAATCGAATTTTGTTGAAAAAATGGATTTGAGTATATTAAATTAGCTATCTTTTAGCTAAAATTAAAGTGGATCCCACAAATTAATTTTGAATGGGTCCACATGGAAATGTGTTCTCCTCCATGAGGAGATGAAGATTATATATTAGGTTACTCAAAACCATTAAGGAGTGAATAAGAAATTGCATCCAAACATCACTACTTGAAAATGGTAACAAAAGCTTAAAGCTTATACAAATAGCTGGTGTCCCACATAGGATAGGTACAAGACTTTTAAAGAGTATATAAACATACACCTACCTTAAAGTGGGGTTTAGGCCCCAATAGGCACCCTAGTTTTGTAGAAAAAAGAGGACCTAGCACATGCTTGGTTCATAACACGCGTGCCGCCACCGCCAGGCCGGGCTTGAGCTTGTTGTATATATATCTTTTTAGAAAAAATTTATTTAAAATTTTTCAAACCAGAAACGCAGTCGTTTTAAACATACATTTAAGTTACCGTTAAAATTCTGAAACGTTGTCGTTTTGCGGCATGCGTATGGTTACCGTTGGGAGTCCAAAACGTTGTCGTTTTAGAAGAGTTGTTTGACTGAATGAGCGTCTTCTCCACTAACACGATTGTATCTATTCGTCATGAACAGACACAATCGAAGCTTCATGCCTGTACCAAACAGGCATGAGCGAGTCTATAAATAGGACACGATCACAAGCATTTTGCATTCAATAAATTCATTTTGCATTCATTCGCATATCATCTTTGAGAGAGAGTTCTGCATAAGTTCTGGTTTGACAGATAACCATTGATAGTACTTGCCTTTGTATTGATCAGATCATTTTATCCTGTGAGACATATTGCCGAGTACTCGTAAGCACCACTACGAGAGTAATAAATTGTCTTAAGGACATTGTGTCCAATACAAGACTTGATCTGATTTCCTATTCTGCAATTCAAGTTCCTATTCTGTAACTAACAGGTTCTTATTATTTATGTTGTTTTAATTAAATTATTCAAGTCTGCAACAAATTTGGTTCTGATTTCTCAAAAAATAGTTACTGGTTTCATATAGTTTGGAATTTCTGTTTCTGTTTTTATATAGTTAATGTATTACTGATATACTATATAACTAACAAATCTCTTATTAATAGAGAATGAGATCAATGTTCTGAATTAGTCGACTCGAAATATCGAATACCGAACTATCAAAAAAATACATGTGGGTACTGAGTTATCAAAAAACGTGAATAAAAAGAAATTTTTCCTACCTGATTCGAAGCCAACCAATGTCCATTAGAAATAAGCACGTACCTTGCATGACAAAGAAGTCCACTCAGTATCCTAAAAAGGTTCCAAATAAAATCTTAGCAGGGGTCAGATTGAGGTTATGCACAATTTGATCAGATATTGCAAACTAACGGGAGAGACTCCCAGCAAAATCCAGAAACAACCATGAGCTGATGGGGTTTGCATTGAAAGCATTCGGATGATTATAGCAACTCAAGTCATGTAAACTAGTCCTAAAAAAAGTAGACAATTTGGGAAATCATGTCTAGTTTTGCAAAGCCATAAGCAGGTTCACAAGATGCCGAAATGCAGTAACCATTTTGTATCCACTGTTGTTAGAGATCCGTGAAACTGTTCCTGTATCCTCCATGGATGTATGCAGTCTGTCAAAGCACATAAACTTCATCACATCTTCATGTTTTATCTTTATCTGAACCAGGTAATTTGGCCTACCAATCTAAAGTTTCAATCAAACTTCTCCAAAAGTTCACAAAATTCACAGTTCAAAAGGGTTTCTACTTTTGTTTTAACTGAGAAGGGAAGAAGAGAGTTTAGTTCCTCAGGGGAAATGTAAGGGGTGTGGGATCTACTGATTGTAGTCTTTGTCCGACTGCCCTTTCTATAAACCACGTCAGATAAAGATTTGCTGAAGGCCAATGCAAAATCAACACAAGCGCAGAGGCATGTCTGGGTCTGGGCAGCAGGAGTTAAACCTCTAGGAAATGAACCCATATATAAGATATCTACGAATGCAACTCTAAAAATGAAGTTAAGAGTATGGGATATCATTTTAGTGATAACTAAGAGTCCCTTTTCCCTAAAAGAAATTAGAAAAAAATAATAGCCCATATCCCTCGTGAGAGAAAAGACACAGTAGTTTAGGTTTCACAGAGCAGGGCATGTCAAATAACAGGCATCCCATCATTAATGATGACGGCTAACTCGAGCAATTAAGTGAAATTCTAAACGTCCAGAAGCTATGATCAAAGCAAGATCACAAGGCCCTTTTTTAAAAAAAAAAATTTCATTCACAAGTGCCAGAGAGGGGACAACTCAAGAACCCAAGGACCCTAAATTTTGACAAACCAACTCAAGCCTTATGAGATAAAGTCAAAACTCAAGTGTTATTTTAAGAATATTACTCATTATCAAAATTGTGCCACACATTTCCTTATTCCCATTTATATTTCATTCAATTAAAATCATGCCAATGAGAACCCTTTAATCTACAAGAAACAGTATTTGCTTCAAAGCAACAATGATATTAAGTAAACCTAACAAGATCTAGCCACCGTATATCACAGAGTCCATAAAGTGATCCAAAGTATTCTCTGATATATCTAACAAACAAATATAGAAAATGGACACTACTAAATTGAAACAATTCAAGGGTGTAGAAGGCAAGATATATAAATAAATAGAGATTAGAAGTTCATCATTAGAAGCAGTTCCTACACATGCATAAGTACTCAAAGCAAATAAGAACAAGAAAACATATAGAAAATTTAAAAATAGATAATGGGTATCTGAGATCCTTACTCTACTAGAATACATGAATTGGTATTGTAATAGACAGATGTGAACCTCCAACCCCTAATATCACCACAAAACAGCAATAACTAACATAGATAATTGATAATGGATAATGGATAGTGCATCCCACATACCAAACAACCCAAAGAGCAGAAGAAAACAGAGCCAGCCAATTTCCTTTCTTTCCTCTTTCCTCTTTCCTCCTTTTCCTCCTATTTTTATTTCCATACCCATTGTTCAATTTGTCTTTTTTTTTCTAAACTAGTTCTGTGAATCGCTCTTCTTTCCCATTCCATCCCCTCCTTCTCTCTCCTCCAACAACCTCCCAGCTTCCTCATCAGCCTGTTGAGCCTTCTTCTGCGCTTCCTTAGCCTTCAATGCCTGCAACTTCGAATGATTATAATAAGCAACACCCAGAAACGCGAGCCCGTACCCAAACAAATTCAACGGCGTCACCGTATCCTTAATCACCGACCATGAAAATGCAATCAACAGCCAATCCTTCACCACCCCAGCAACATTCATCGTCAAGGCGGATGTCTTCCCCACAAGTAAAAACACAGCCAAATTTAAAGCAAATGCACAAAATGAATTCGTCCCGAAAATCACAAAATCGAAATGAAAGCTCGAAGACTCTTTCAAAACAGGGTATTCAACGAAAATCCACGGAACAAAAAGGAAAACCAAGCAACAAGGGGCAACATAGTAGAGGGAAGTGATTGGGTTCAACGTAATTCCCTTAGATGTGAGCAAGATCTGTATCATCACCAATCGGGTCGCCTCGAATGCGACCGCACCCAACTGGAGGAACACGCCCCACGAATCGAATTTCGCCTCTCCATAGGCTGCAATCGCGACGCCGACCGAGATCGACAGCATATTCGCCATCGTGTCGGTCTTGAACGAATCCTTCTTGAAGAGAATACCGATTGTGTACACCGCGACGGGCATTAGGGCTTTGAGCATTTGGATGAAGGAAACAGAGAGATAGATATAGGCGGAGTTGGAGAGCCAGAGGCTGACAGAGTAGAGGGCGCCGATGGGGACGACGGAGGAGAGGTAGAGTTCGCGCGACATCGACACGGGCTCTACCACGCCGAAGACACGGACCAAGAGGACGGCGAGGGTGGAGCAGAAGGTCATGTGGATCATTGTGAGAGAGATGGGGAAGGGCCAGTTATAGAGTTTCCGATCGAGGATGTACTTGTTGTAGACGATGACGGTGAAGCTGAGGAAGATCCAGACGGCGACGTAGCTGTAGGAGAGGAGGATCTTCTTGATGACGCCGTCGGTGAGTGCACCCCCTTTGCCCATTGTTAATGGTGATCAGAGGCGAATCAAAGAGAGGGAATTGAGGGGGAGGCGAAGGGAAGGGGGTGCGTAGGATAGGGGGGGAAGGGGGTGTTGGATTACAGGAGAAGAAGAGATCAGAGTATGAGAAAAGTTTCAGGACAGGGTGTTTTAGTAAGAGAAAGAAGAAAAAATGACTCCGAGTCAAAGTTGGGGGGGTGGTAACTTACTGGGATTTGATTTGGGCCTGAGAAATTGTGGGCCTATTAAAAGAAAGAATTGACCATAAATATTTAATAATAAAACTTCAGAATTTTTGCAACTGCCTTTTCTTTTTTCTTTTTTTTCTTTTTTCTTTTTTTTAAAGTAATGTATGTTATACTTGCTTTAAATTTTTTACCAAAAATATTTACACAACTGATGTGACAGTATTGTATTAATTTTATATTACATCATGATGTGATAAAAACTAATACAATACTATCACATCAGCTGTGTAAACATTTTTGGTAGAATTATTAGGTCAGTATAATATTACTTTTTTTTCTTCATATTGAAATATCAATGTAAATTGATGTGAGGTCCATTTGGTATCTTTTTTCAAATTCAATAAATTAACGAAATTTTTCTTCTTAAATTTTTTAAATTTATGTGTATTTAATGATTGTAATGATTGTAATAAAATATTTAAGTGATAAGAGTTTCTGTATACAAAGAGATTTTAATATTTTATTTTTATTTTTATTTTTTACAACTTCAATAATAAAAAATTATTATTATTTTAGTTTCAAAATCACAATTCTTTCAATTTTTTTTTAAAAAATAGCGATTTTAAGAACAAATTATTTATGAAACTCTTTAAAAGATTATTCAAAAATTCTTCAAAATAAACACAAACGGTTCACTTTTATTAAATTATTTAATTTTTAAAAAAATTAACTATTTTAGGGTCTAATTTTATTTAAATTTGAAACATATTTTTTAAAAAATAAATGTAAACTTTCATACTATTAAAAGTACTTATTAACTATTAAATTATTTAAAATTAATTCATTTATATTCCATTAAATGATTCTTAACTTTTTTTCAAATATGTCTTTAATTTTTGTAACCGATAAGAACAGAATACTAAATATATTTTTGCTATTTTCCTATTAGTTAATAAGGCACATTAAAAAATTGTTCAAAAATTCTTTATAATAGGTGATAGCCAATTCACTCTCATTAAATTACTTCAAAATATTATTAAAATTACTTTAAAATATTAAATTATTTAAAATTAATTCATTTATATTTCCTTCAATCATTTTTAACCTTTTTTTCAAGCACATCTTTAATTTTTATTTTATTTTTGTAACTGAAGAATGTAAAGACAGAATAGTAAATATATTTTTTTATTTCTCTCTTAATTCATCAGATTAATTAAAAAATTATTTGAAAATTCGTTAAAATAAGTGACAGACGATTCACTTGATTAAATTATTTAATTTTTAAAAAATTACTATTTTGTTATCTAATTTTATTTAAATTTAAAGTATTTTTTAAGAATAAATGCAAACTTTAATATTCTGAAAAGTACTTATCAAATATTAAACAATTTAAAATTTATTTATTTACACTCTATTAAATTAATTTTAACCTTTCTCACATGTCTTAATTTTTGAAAATAAAATTGTAAGGACGGGACAAAAATGTAAATTGGGATGTTAAAGTCATAAAGCCCGTTAAAGGGTAAAGCCCATAGTTAGTTTACCTCGGAGGAAAGCAAGTGAATAAATAAAGATAAATTGAAATGGAAGGCGAGTTTGAAGTCCGGGGCGAAAATTCCGGTGGACTATATACGCGCTTGTATAGATTTGTGTCATGGAGTTCCATGCGTTGACGATCTATACCACGTGACGTATGCGTGTGTTGTCCGGCGACTTCCCAACGTCTTTATAGTTTAAACTGGCACCTTTGCCCATGTAGACAAAAGTTTTGAATATTATTCCGAATTTGCCCCTTTGGCTGTCTTCATGTTTATATATATATATATATATATATATATATATTTGCCATATCAAGTTAGAGAGTATTTAGCATGAATTTGAATTTTTTCTTTTATGTTTTTTGTGATTTAAATACTGCGTTTGTTGTTGTGAGTTTGGTATATCTGTTCATAATATATCTCTTATTCCTATTGCAATTATAATAGGTATTGATCTTGAAATTATTGAAGGACAAGGTAAGAGAATTTGCCCTTGCCACCAATATATATATATATATATATATATATATATATATATATGTCGAATGGGGCATGCTCATTTTTAAGGAATAGCAAAATTCATCATTTTTCTAAGAATAATATTACACTTTCAAAAATTTTTCTCAATTTTTTTTTTTAATTTCAAATGATGTGATATTAATGCAGCATTATATTACTAATAATATTTTAAATCATGTAATTAAAGTTATTCACATCATTTAAGATATAAATTTAGAAAGTATCATTAGTGGAATATTAATATGATGGATCTTAACAACTGACTAGAGTTTCAAAACAAATTATGTGTTTACATCTAAGTGGACAGTCTTCTCATGGCATTACCTGCCTATTTTTAAAAGAGAATAGCAGAATTTAAGTCTCTGGTAAGGACATATGAGAGGGAATTTGTAACAATATTAATACCGTTGATTTTAATAATTACTAAGTATTCAAAAAAAAAAAAAATGTGTACATTCATTCAATGACAAATATTTAGGGGGGCATAGCTCCCACAAAATTTTAAAATTTAATTTCTTTATCCATATTTTCTACAAAATTTAAAAAAAAAAAAAATAGGGATTGCCGCCCAAATTTTTTCATGTTTTATAAAATACCCTTTAAATTCAAATTTTATATCCCTTCCCTATGTCAATGGCCTAGATCTGTCACTCCATATATCTATATGACTCGATCCTATCCTCCTTTCACCTAACATGTTATTTTTGACATTCAAAATGGAAAATGCCACGTATTGCCATTAGTATCTCTAATGTAATGTGGCAATATTTTTGGGTCGAGTGATTCTATACATACGGATTTTTTGAGTGAATTTTTTTAACTCTTAGAAATAAGGTAGTGGAGTACACAATAATAAATGCATGTGGAACCACTTGTTTGTGTCTATGGGTAAAAAAAAACTATAAAAAAAAAATCCATCATACATAACATTTTTATTTTTGATGCCACATGATATTATTTTCAAAAATACACCATGATGTCATATCTATCGAGATAAAATGAAGATAAAATTGAAAATAGGTAAAATTACTCATTCAAAATTTATCATCCATCCATGAGCCCAAAAAAAGTTGGTTATGTTTGTGTTGAGACCCCTCTTCTATAACCTAAGGAGTCCTTTAATATTTTGTGGACAAAAATACTCTTCCTTATAAAAACGTGGTCTCTCTTGTGTAAAAAAGTGATCCGCTCCTTCCCCTAGCCATGTCATCCTCCCTTTTTTTAGAACTTCGTAATTAAATAACTTGCAATATATAAATTCATATTTTATAAAAATTATATCTTTAGATTCCAAAAATCAAGATATATCAAAAAAGATCCATATTATATATGAAATTCTGAAGAAAAAAATCACGTTTTTCTACAGTGTAATTTGTCCTACAAAATAGAAAAATTTCTCTAGATAGTTTAAACAAATAATGTTTTTTAAAGTATAATTATATAAACAAAAAGCAATAGAAACTATACACACGGCCATGCCCAAGATCAAACTAAAAGGCAAGGTAAAAATATGGGAGGAATATACAACTAAATTGTTTTTCCTAAAAACCAACAAAAGAGAAATTTCTCTATCTAACAAATAGAGAAATTTCTCTATCACTTTAGGAAACATCCTTGGATTGTTGAGGAATACCATAAAGGGAAAATTAAAGCAGCAGTCACTTCCACCATCCATCACTACTATTGATTACAATGAGGTACACGTGATGTATCTTTCCCAAAGCATGATGGAGCAGCATTATCCGAAATTTCTACTTTGTCAAATCAAATACCACAATCAATTTCTTACTCCAAAACATCCAATATATAGCGCCATTGACAAACACACTTTCTTTGCACCATCCATAGAAGCAATCCTACCCCTTAACATCAAAAGGAAACATATGATCGATCTTCTGCTATGAATTAGTGCTTAGTGTGAAAATTTTGCGCTCAACTTTCATTTTCTCAAGAGATCTAAAGTTAAGCACTCGAATGTTCTAATTACACTATCGATTCATTCTAGTTGTGGAGATGAAAGTTATAGTTGGGCGTTGTTGTCGGTAGTAGGTAATGAAACTTGGTGGCACTTGTGGGGGGAGGAGCATGGTGATGGTCACACTATATTGTAGGTTAATAAATGTTCCTTAGAAGACAATGTTGGTGGAGGTGGAGGTGGAGGATGGCAAGAGAAAAGTGCAAGCGATGGAGACAGAGAATGAGAAGGTAATGGCTTGAAGAGGATAAGGAGTTTTCATTTAAATTTTTTGTTGCTTCAATCGTGATCGGGATATGGAGATTGATGACCCTAACTAAAAATGAGTAATTTAGTAATTAAAAAAAATATAAAGCTGCCACATCAGCATTATTGGATATGGACTTAAAAAATTTTGAACTCAGGGACTTTTAGGGTTACAATATTTTACCTTAGACCTTAACCTGTAGACACTTATTTTGAAAGACCTTCCAATTACCCTGTTTGGTTTTGTATCACAAAACCATTTTTTATTTCTGCAAAATGCCAAAAACACAAAACCTGTTTGGCTTGGTTAACTTGGAAAATGAAACTCAAAACAATTTTCTCAATGATTTTCCGAAAACCACAAAGCCATTTTTATAGTTATGAAAATTTGAGAAACAACATAGCAAGCTTTCTCCTTCTCTATCAAGTATTTGTCAACAGAGATAGTGAACGTTGTCGATGATAACGACGATGACATAACGCTCATATTTACACCACCGCCAACTATATCATGCAATTATGGAACCAAAACCATCAATGTTATCTCAGTTCAACAGTAAGAATAAAGACCTCCAACTTACAATACACTATTTAGAAACTCAACTACAAAAAATTTTTGAATACCAATCCAAACGGGATTATTAAAATATATTAAAAAAGTGAATTCTCAATATGTTAAAACCAAAATGCTATAGTTTTTTAAGGTTTCAAACTCTCTAACTTAGTTTTCAAAAAATTTAAAGACATTACAATTGTCTAACAAAAAGGTGTACTTTCAATAGGTTTTAAACTCTCCAACTTGCTAAATTTTTTAGTAGACAACTTGTTGATTAATCCAATATATGTGCTAGTATATTTGAGAAGTGATGAAAAATTACTTAATTCTTTTAATCTCATATGTTGAACTCTTAATATTAAAACTATTCTAGCGGGTGACAAATGCTACCACTAAAGTGAAGTGATAAAAAAATTATTCTCCAATTGATGCCCCTCAAAGTTATTCCCATCCCACTTGAGACAAGGTCATTTGTCATTGATTAATTTGACTCCATAGTTTTGGCAATGAGTTTATGAGACCCTCATTTCCATTGCTATAAATTCTCGTTTTTACTTAGCATACACCAAGATAAAAAGGAAAATAAAAGTGTATGTCTCACTACTATGCTAGAAACTGTAGCCTTTGTTTGGAAGTTTCGGAGAGAAAAGAAAAGAAAGTTTTAGTTTTCAACTTGTTTGAATATTTAAGAGAGAAATGAGAAGAAAATAACTATTTTTTGTTTGAATAATTAGTAGGAGAGAAAATAAAAGAAAGTGTAGAAATTATTTTAGTGGTGCTTTGAATATCTTATATATATTTTACGAATAATCTATTGACATATTATTTGAGATACAAGTTTTGATACAAAAATTTAGAACATGTAACATTACTATTTTAAAATTACATCTAACTCTAATTAATTTCATTTCAATTTCAGAACACCAATTTTACCTTGTCGAGTGAGGATCAAGGTCTCATTTGAGTATTGCAAATGTCTACTCTCACATAATTGATATAAGTTAGATTCTCTCTTCCCCATCTTTATATATTAAAAAAGTACAATATAAGTTGAAAAAGTAACGAAACTTTTAATGGTAACTCCCTCTTCAATAAACGATAAATAGGCCCCCCCTTCATAGCATTTTATTTATGTGAGTTGTGACACACATTAATTACTGCTAAAGCATCTGCTCTTTGGCAATTTGGGTAGGGTCCAAAAGGAATCAAATGGCAATTTTGTGATAGCACCTTCCTTTCATTATTGAGGCTGGACAAAAAAGTAGCAATGTGCTTGGATCAGTTAGGCTTCTGAACAACTCATTTTGGTAGCATCTAAAGAAAACTATTTAAACATTATGTCATATTTGATACAGTACAATAGACATTTCAAGAATGTTCATTTTAATTTTTTCATTCTTTATTTTTGTTTGATATGAGTGAGAATGTCTATTTTATGGAATAAGCATTCTATTAAAAATCATTCCTAGCATTCTTTTAGCTTAAATGAGTAATCTTTATTCTATTACCTTCAGTATCAAAGTTTCATGGACAACGAAGAGTCGGGTGTATCTTTATTTCATGAGAAATGCAAACACCTCACCTCCATTTGTTTCACAAGTCAAAAAAAATAAATTTAAATTTTTTTTTAAAAAAATATAATTCTCTAAATCACTTTTTATTCCACGTCATCACAAATGAAAGTTTTCCATTTTATAATAAATAAATTCGATAAGGAATGATTAAGTCAACAATATTAATTTTCCAGGCCCAAGATGTACTAATTTCTGATTAGATAATACAAATTAATCAATCTAATGACACCATCAATGGTAATTCAAACAAAAAGTACATAATGCTAATTAACCTAAGGTTTGTCTAATGAGGACTTTGAACTGTCTGGGGGAGGTGCATTTGGTTAGGTTTTTGCTTATTGATGTACTATGGGAAGGGCTTTGCTAGTGGGCCAGGGACATCATTGGTCGACAAGGGTCAATTCCAAGGCTGCATTTCAACTTAACAAGGAAATAAATTCTAATGTTATACTTTTTAAATCTATATCTTAAATTTTTATTTAAAATGATATTATATTAATGTAATATTTTATTATTAATAATATTTAAATCATATAATTAATGTCTTTTGCATAAGTCTGAAATGATTTATTCTAAAAGATAATCAAAAGTTTTCGTTTATTATAAACATAATAATTTTGATACATCGGTATCACAATGTAAAATAAAACATGTGGCAACAAATCCAAAAATTAGGAAGAGGTTTGTTATTTAGAGTGGTCCATTATACTAGCAAACAAAACCATGGATTTTGTTTTGTATTGCATGAAGTCTTCTGTGGTGTATAGAATAGTCCACCTTTGAAAGATACCAAAAGAGATTGTATCATTGGGAGGCAGCTGGACAGCCTACTCATAAATATAATCTCATACATTATCATTATTATTATTATTATTATTATTATCATTTATTATAATAATTTAAAGCTAATGTCAATTGTTTAATGGTGATTGCAATTTGAAAGGTAAATAATCAGATTTTGGATATGTTTTCATTTTTATGATTTTTATTTTTTTGAAAATAAAAATTATAAAAAGTTTGAAAATACACGAGTTTAAAGAGAGGAGAGTTTTTGAAAAACACCAAACAGATACTTGTAGTCAATAACTAAAATAATAGAGTGAATTTTTTATTTACCAAAATCACAATGTTTGGAGTATTTGTTTTATCAAATAAAGATATTTTTAGATTTATTTATCAGTGATGCAAAATAAGTGGCAGAAGAGTTTTTAGAGTAATGGAACTCAAGAAATCTAAATTAAAATCAAATTATCTTGTAAAACTTTGAAAGTAGTCACCTAGATATTCATACGCCGACCTATCTCATTCTGATCGAAGATGGCTCAACAAACTCAACTTATTTAGCGACTAATGTTCTATTTTAGTTTAATTCATTCGTTTAAGTTTTCATTATCATTTATAGAAAGTTTTAATTTTTCAATTATTTCACATAAAAAATTCAGAATGAGTGCAATTTTAATCCTAAAGCAAAGATTTATATTTTGATATATAAATTTAATTCTACTTATATTTAATATTCTTATTGACATGGGTGGGGAAAAAAACACTCAGAGGGGGCACTAATTATTGAGGATTTTAAAGTCTACATCAATCATCACTCTCCTATTCCACAAGAAGATAAGAGAAAGAAAAGTCATCCATGTATTAGTTAAGATTTGCATTTATAATTGTAAAAAGAGAGTTGAAAAGAGAGAGTTGCAGCCAAATTCTCCCATTGTCTGTTTCAACATGTTCCTCGCAAAGGAAATCAGTGTGCTGACCAAATGGCGAATATTGAAGTTTCCCATAAAATGAGAGGTTGAACAAGGTTTATCTTCATCCTCCTCAAAATTGAAAATCTGCGGTTGCAGTTGCTGTTGCTGCTGCTGGCTGACATCTCCCCTGTGACTTTTGGAGATATTTTTGAGTGTGTTTGGTTATATTTCACCAAAAAAAAATAATAATTATATTACACACGTCGAAATTGATAGAATGGAAGACTTCAATATATTGTATTAATAGTAAAGGGTATTTATATAATAGTGTCATGATGGAAATAGAATACCTATACAGCTGTACATTCCTAAAATACATTACTTCGTAGAATAGAATTATATTCCCTATCACTCCCCCGCAAGTTGAGCGGGAGGAGACATCACGGTCAACTTGTCGTGTAACCAACGAAAGCGATCCTTGAGTAAAGCCTTAGTAAAAACATCAGCTAGTTCATCATGAGAGCTGATATATTTAACTTGCAACAAACGGTGCTTGACTTGATCACGAACAAAATGGAAGTCAATTTCCATATGTTTAGTACGATGATGAAAGATCGGATTCGCCGTCAGGTAAGTAGCACTTAAATTATCACACGGCAGCCTGTAATTGGAAACCAATCTCACACAGCAGCAAACAAACCCATGTAATCTCAGAGGTAGCGGTGGCGATGGCCTTATATTCGGCTTCAGTAAAGGAACGAGATACAAAACGCTACTTGCGAGAGACCCAAGAGATGAGATTCGAACCCAAAAAAATTGCAAAGCTAGTGGTAGATTTCCTATCATCAAGAGAGCCACCCCAATCCACATCACTATAACCATGCAACAAGAAATTTGATTGCTTAGCCAAAAACAAGCCATGACCAGCAGAACTCCGAAGATAACACAAAATCCGTTTGACAACACCCCAATGCACATCAGTCGGACAGTGCATATATTGTGACAACTTGTTGACAACATAGGAAATATCAAGACATGTAAAAGTGAGGTATTGCAAACCACCAACAATGCTGCGAAACAAGGTGGCGTCAGGAAAAGGTTTGCCATCCGTAGTGCTGAGCTTGTCAGAGACAGACGCAGGAGTGCCAATGGCACTGCTAGTTGCCATTTTTGCACATTCTAATAAATCAGCAATATATTTCTTTTGAGTGAGCAATAGCCCATTCGACTGCCAATGCGCCTCAATGCCCAAAAAATATAAAAGTTGGCCAAGATCACGTAATGCAAAGTGTTGTTGAAGAGAGGATACAAGCTGCTGGATAAGAGCATTATTAGGACCAAGAACAAGGATGTCGTCAACATAAACAAGACAAAAGAGAAGATCTGATCCACGGGCATAATAGAAAAGAGAAAGATCAGTCTTTGAACCAAAGAAGCCGAATTCACAAAGAGCATCTGTGAGCCGCTTATTCCACATCCTTGGTGCCTGTTTTAAGCCATAGAGAGACCGTTTCAATAAACACACATGATCTTGCTTTTCTGGATCAACAAAACCCGGAGGTTGAGCCATGTAAACCTCCTCTTCTAAGAAACCATTCAAAAATGCATTAGAGATGTCAATCTAAGTAACCTGCCAAGATCTAGAAACGGCAATGGAAAGCAAGAGACGAATGGTCGTGGGCTTAACACCAGGACTGAAGGTATCCAAAAAATCTATACCCGGCCTTTGAGTGTACCCCTTGGCTACCAATCACACTTTATGGCGCTTAATAGAACTGTCTGGTCGAAGTTTGGTCTTATAGATCCATTTACAGCCAACTATATTGTGCTTGGGATCATGAGGAACCAATTCCCATGTGTCGTTCGCCATAAGTGCAGTGTATTCTTGGTGCATAGCCTCACGCCAATGAGAATGCTTAGCTGCTTGTGTGTAGGAAGTAGGATTGACATTAGTTTGCACCACGACATTCATAGAGACAGGTACTTTGGGCTTCAAATGACTAGTTTGTGAACGAGTCACCATAGGGTGACAACGAGGAGAGGCAGTAGCACCGGCGAAAGAGGAATCAAGTGAAGCAACGACACGAACATCAGCATTTTGCACCGAAACAGAAGTGGCAGCACCAGTAGAGCCAGAACACGTACTCAAGTGGGGTGGCAGCCTGGAAGAGGAAGAACGAGTGGCCCAATAAGGTGAGGGGGCTGCACCCATACCCAATGACGTGTTTTGTGTAGAAGAAGAATGATCCAAACACATGCTCTCAGTCACCAAATTCGAATTTGGCAAATTAAAAGAAGGAGGCAAATCAGACATAGCAGATGTAGCAGTCCTCGCATCTGTGTTGGTAGCAAAAGGAAATACCTGTTCATCAAACACAACATGGCGGGAGATATAGAATTTTGAGGACTGAATATCAAAACATTTGTAACCCTTGTGGTTTCGGCTATAGCCCATAAAAAACACATGGTTGTGAGCGAGGAGACAATTTATTGAGGGAGTAAGGGCACAGCCAAGGATAGCATAAGCAACCAAAAGTGCGAAGAACTTTATAATCTGGTTTTGATTGAAATAATTTTTCATAAGGAGAAACATGATGCAAGGCATGAGTAGGTAAGCGATTAATAGAATAAACAGTTGTGTCAAAGGCATTTGTCCAAAATTTATGTGGAACCGATGCATCATAAAGAAGAGCTCTACCAGTTTCCACAATATGTCTATGCTTACGTTCGGCATATGTAATATCCCGACCCGGAATACCGGGTCATATGGCACGTATTACGAGATTAAAAAAAATTAGTGTAAAAACATTTACACTCAAAGAGAATAATTAATTATTTATTTATATGAAATAATTAGTTTTAATTATAATTAAATAAATATTTTAACACACATTTATAGCAACATGGAAGGTGTATCATGTATGCATGAATATATATGTGATCCAATATGTATGCATGTATGTATATAATTAAATTAAAAATATATAAGTAAATATATGTAAAAGTGTGAACAGTGTGTGAATGGTGTGTGTGTGTGTCGGCTGGTGTGTGTGTGTTGTCAAGTATATATGTGTATATATATATATATATATATATGTATATATTATATGTATAAATATCATCAAAAATTTAGTGTAAAGCAAAACTTGGGAAGAACAAAATTGATGAGAAGTGAGGGCTATGTAGGGCTACGAAATCAGAGAGAGAGAGAGAGAGGTCGGTTTTCTTCCTTTATAAGACAAACCAAAAGCATGCAAATCATGCTTGTATCTCATAAAAGAAATCTAAGGAGGGAAACTGTGAAGAATACAGGAAGAATCAGAGCAAGAGGAAGGGGGAAAACAGTGACAAAAAGGTGAGAGAAACACAAAATCTGTATTTTCTCTCTCTAGAAATTAATCATGAAGATAGGTTGTTTTTAACTTGTTTATGTATACATGATGTTTAATATATGTGTATAAGTGTGTCAAGCATGATTGTAGACCATGAAAACAGTGAAAAACACCAAACCCAGAAGCATCCGCCATTGAAGACCATGCTATAGCAGGTTTGAAACAATGGAAGCCAAACTATTTTTGGTTCATATGGACTTCAAGAAAAAGTCACGAGGGTCATGAAAACACTTACCCGCGATCAAGAAACCTAAGAACAACCCTCCAAAAATGGAGTTACAGTTTCGGGTTTCCAAAACAAACCCCACGAACTTGCTTCTAAACCCACCATCATGAACGAAAACTGAATCCCCATGGATAGGGGATCAAAACAAGCTAAACCCCATGAAAAACCATCAAGAAATAAGCATGAACTATGGGTTGCAGGTCGGATTATCATGGCTTCAACCGAATGTTTGAACAATATTCGAAGCCCTAAATCGATATAAAAACATGTATTAAGATATTAGGAAGTGATTGGAAAAGAAAACAGGAAAAATGGAGTTGTTAAGTTGCACGAAATTCAACTTGAAAAATTAGGGTCTTGCTGTGAACAGTGTCGACCCTCGTGGGAAAGACGACACTGTTCAGGTCGGGTCGGACTTGGTTACGGGTCCGGGTCGAACCAGATCCAATGGGTCAGGTTTATTTAAACGGTAACGTTTTGGTTTTATTTTAAAACATTAGGGCTGACGTCATGATGACGTCAGTCACACGTGGCAAACCGGCTAAACCGGTTGGTTTGTAAGGGAACCGGATCGGTTCACTTCCAATTGGACCGGACCAACTGGTTTTCTGATTTATTTAAATTTAAATAAACCAAGACTTCCTCTATTTACAGTTTGACCCCAACTGTTTTATGAAATTATACTATGGCCCAACTAATGAAGATTTTATACAATTAAGCCCCTGGAAAAGTAATTAAATAATTAATTTAATTATTTAATAAATAAAGTAAAATTACTATTTTGCCCTTGGGTCATAAATAGAGCAAATGAAATCCAAATTAAACATATGAATAGTGTATCCTTACTATTTCGGATATTCTGAGACTAATAGTAGGGTCCATTTTACGAGACGGAACCCGAAAAATAAATACACGTAAAGGGGTAAATGACCAAAATACCCATTGTCAAAAATTAACAAGTTATTAGTGTATTCTTACTATCTCGGACCTTCTGAGTCCAATGGTGAGGTCCACGACACGAGATGAGGTCCCGAACATAAAGACACGTAAGGGGTAAAATGACCAAATTACCCCTAGTACCTCAAAAGTCAAATTAAAACCAGGGAAGGTCTAAATTGACTTTCTTTGACATCTCGAACTCAATAATGGAGTCCGAATTACGAAACGAAGTACAGAAAAATGAGACACGTAAAACGATAAATGACCATTTTGTCCTTTTACATATAACAGTCCGAATTAAATGTTAGGAAAGCCTAAACCGACTTTCTTGGACACTCCGGACTCAATGGTAGAGTCTATTCGACTAAAAGAAATGTCTAAAATAAAAAGACATAAAATTTGATGAATAGAATCTGTCAGATGACTATAAATTAAGTAATGCCAAAGTATTAATACTAAGGCGTATACGAGAAAATGAAATACGAAAAAACACGACACGTAAACATGTCAAATAAGTAACTTTAAACTAAAGTTTATAGAGCTACCAGAAGAATATAAATTGAAATAAATTCAATTCCTAACACATTAATTGTGTCATAGGTTAAGAGTACGGATTAAGTTAAGTACATATGAAATTATGAAGTCGTTTTAGGATCTAATACGATTTAAGCATAAGTTAAGGAATATCGAGATGATATTGCAATGAATGTGAAGTTGATGAGATGTTTATGAATTGTTCTTAGGAACTACAAGGAAAGTGGAAAAGCGCATTATTAGCACTAATCCTAAAGGACCAAGGTGAGTAACCCTGTATTTGAAGTGGAGATTTAACTCCATAGATTTGAAAAGGTTTTAAATGCAAAGATATGAAATGTTTGAAATTTCGAATTCAGTATTTACATGCTTCAGTTTTAATTGCTCTATCTTTAAAAACTCTATTTTGACATGCTCAGTGAATGATTTCTATCACACATGCTCAGTGAATGGTTTCTATCACAGTTTTCTTAAAACATATTTTAGCATGTCTAAAGTTTTAAATGTCAAATTATGTAAAGAATTCTGAATTTGTTATATCAAATATTTAAAGGGTTTATTATGAAATTATGTATATGATGTTTTAAATGTTCATGAGAAGTACCTATTTGAAGAAATTATGTATTAAATGTTATGTTTTAAAGTACTCACGAGAAATATCTATTTGACATACTCATATGTTAAATGTATTTGAAATGCAAGATAAATAATAAGCACATAGGTAGTGAGGAGGGTTGTACGGAACCCAACGAACCTATCATGTGCATTATCACATAAGTAGTGAGGAGGGTTGTACAGAACCCAACGGACCTATCATGTGAAATGCCCAGTAGCAGGATCTAATCCCCTAGGCAAATGAGATATCTCCATTTATAAGTAAGATGGGAGTCCGGTTCGAAACGGATTCCACTAATGGAAATGATAAGATGACAAATGATTTGAAAATGGAAGCAGGTTTTACCCTCATTTTCAATATGCATATGTTTTGAGTTTATATACTCTATTTAAGAAATACATGTTATGTTATATGTTTTGAAGTTCATGAGTATAAGTATAGCTTGAATACTTTAAATGCTTCAAAGCTATCTGTTTTATGAAATGCATATGTTTTGAGTTATATACTCTATTTGACGAAGTACGAGTTTAGCTTGAATACTTTAAATGTTTCAAAGCTACATGTTTTAAGGAATGCATATATTCCGTATTCAAAGTATACGAACAATTGGCGGTGATTATTTTACAAACTCTTATGTACTAAACCACTGCTAATTGAAAACCCCATGATTAGCTTACCCGGACTTTGTTCGGACCCACCTTTCAGGTGACTTACAGCAGACAGGGTCTCGAGGACGATGGTGATGTGTCTAGCTGTTCTTGGGAAGATATGTTTAAGTAGTTTCTTTTGAGAAACCTATGAACTCTAGTAGTACATTTTGTATTAATAGACAATGTAAGAATATGTATTAAGCCCTCAGGGCAACCGAACATGTTTTGTATTAATGCTATAAGTCTTTAAGTTTTAGTTATACTCTGAGTGTGTAACCATGTATGCTATGTATGGAGCAGCAATACCGGACGGATGTGCGTAATTTAAAAATAAGAAAAGAAAAGAAAAGAAAAGAAAAAGTTTTTCACGCTTCCGCAATACGCATGTCGCACGTCTATTCGATACTGCTGCCTATGTGAGCCTTCGCCCAAGGGTCCTCGGGCCTGAGGGTGGCCGTCGCGATGCGAGATCCGCACAGGGTGGGTTTCGGGGTCGTGACAGCACAACCATTTTGTTCAGGGGTGGATAGACAAGAAACTCGTTATGAAATACCACTATCACGAAGATATCGAGTTAAAGCCTGAAATTCACCACCCCAATCAGCTTGAAACATTTTAATGGGGTGTCTAAAAAAATTTTCTACCAATACACGAAATTGTTTGAAAATAGAAAAAATATCTAATTTGGAATGCAAAAAATAAATTCATGTATATTTAGAAAAATGATCATAAAAGATGACATAATACCGAAAACCATCATTCGAAACAAGAGGGGATGGTCCCCATAAATCCGAACAAACTAAATCTAAAGGGCCAGAGGCCGAATAAGAAGACAAAACAAAAGGAAGTTTATGACTCTTGGAAACCGAACAAGACTGACACAAAGACGCAAAACTAGTAGAACCCGAAATCAAACTCTTATCAATTGCTCTTCGAACTGTTGGTGCATTGGCATGTCCTAGCCATGCATGCCATGTAGAGAGGGAAGCAGAATACGATTGTATAAAAGAATGAATAGGCACAGAGTCAAAGGAATAGAGTTCGTCATCACTCGTGCCTTGGTGCAGAATTTCCCTCGTTGCCAAATCCTTAATGACAAAATGGTCAGGAAAAAATTCAATAGAAACATGATTAGACCGAGTAAAAGAATTAACAGATAACAAATTGTGAGTTGCACTGGGAACACGCAAGATATCATGAGGAAAAAACTTACTGTTAGTAGAAAGAACATGAGATTTTCCAATATGAGTTATGGGTAATTGAGAACCATTACCTAGAGTGACTTTTTCGGGCCCAGTGTATTTAGAATGGATTGCCAAATTATCAAGATCAGTAGTCAATTGATGCATGGTACCACTGTCTATCAATTTTGTCTGATTAGGCTATGACGATGTGCTTGCTAAATTCGATGATGGTTTCATGGGAGCACGGAACGAATTATGCATCTTGGGAGAGGGGCACACATGAGCTAAATGACCATTGCCATTGTAATTATGACAGACAATTGGTGAAGCATCCGGAGTGGCATAGGAAGACCCAATGGAGTGCTGATAACCACGACCTTAAGAAGGAGAAGAAATCTGAGGACTGGTTCTGCCACGACCACGTCCACCTCTCCCTCTACCACGGCCTCTATTGAACTGATTTAATGAGAATTGAGAGAATTGCACAGAAGGCGGAATGATGGCAATCTCATCTTCTCATTTGAGGTGACGTTCCTCTGTTAAAAGCATTCCATAAAGATCATCAAAATCAAAATCGTCAGTACGACATTCAAGCATACGAGTGAACAATTTATAGGCTGGTCCAAGACCTGCAATAACAAACTCAATCAATTCTTCATCTGAAACAGGATGTTGAAGTGCAGCCAATTTGTTAGCAATTCCTTTGGCACGCACAACATAGTGTTCAATAGAGGCATTGTCGCGTTTTAGATTGCGCAATTTGTGCACGTAACTCCCGAATATATGCCTTCGATCCAAAGGCATAGGCAGAAACGAGTTTATTCCAAGCGGCACGAGCCGTAGTCGCACCAACCAATTGAGGTAAAACCCCTTCTGAAACTGAAGCAACAATCCAGCTGAGGACGATTTGATCCTGGCGTTTCCAAAGCTTAAACGTAGGATTCGGTGAACCATCTGCAAGTACAGGAAGAGGAATGGGTTCACTGTGATCAAGATGATGGTCGAGACCACAACTGGTCACCATAGGCAGAAACTAAGTCTTTCAAAGTAAAAAGTTAGTAATATTGAGTTTAACAGGTAACTGATGAGAGAGGTTTGGTGAAATTGAAAAAGGGGTAATAGAGGCTGGCGCTGATGCAGTTGCCATAGCCATAGAAGAACTACTATCAATAGTCTGCTCATCAGTTTGGGTTGGCGTGGAAGACATGGTACGGCTAGGGTTTTTAGAGGGGCTCTGATACCATGATAGAATGGAAGACTTCAATATATTGTATTAACAGTAAAGGGTATTTATACAATAGTGTCATGATGGAAATAGAATACTTATACAGCTGTACATTTCTAAAATACATTACTTCGTAGAATAAAATTATATTCCCTATCAGAAATATGGTATATTGTCCCATCACGTACCTATTCAAAAAATTTCTGTCACTTTTGTTCGCCCCTAGTTGGCCAAGTAACCCCACCAACCACCCACAACCCACAAAAAAATAAAATAATAAAAATAAAAATAAAAAGGTAAATTATAATGATATTTTCTAAAATTTTTAAAGATTACACTAATCTTCTTTTATAGGTTTTGAAAATATATTGATTTCTTCTTCTTTATCTCACAAATTACAAATATATCTCTTTAGTCAATTTCTTTTCAGAATGAAAAATTGTCCCTTTCATTTTATTTTTTATTTTTTTACATTTTTTCAATTTTAACCAAATTTTTTCTAAACTTTTTTTAAAGTTTTTTTTTTACATAAAAATATATTTAAGATAGATAATTTATAATTTATTTTCATTTGGTATAAAAATAAATTTAACATTTTAATTAAAATTTATTTGAAAATGGAAAAAAATAAAAATAATTTGGTCAAAATTTAAAAAAAAAAAACATGAAATGGCCATTTTTTTCATTTTAAAAAAAGTTAACCGGAGGAGGTATAGTTTATCAGATAAAGTGTAAGTTCAAAAACATTAACAAAAGTCATTGTAATTGTTAGAAAACTTAAGTGAAGTCAACGTAATTTACTTTTAAAAAAGTTGATCAAAGGTGAAAGTATATACAAATAAAAATGATGTAGTCTTAGTCACATAAGTAGAAAAATTATTTTTACAATTTGAACTTGTGACCTACAATCTTACTATTGCGTTAAGACTTACCTTCTAAATATACAAAAAAAAAAAAAAAAAAAAAAAAAAAAGGAGAGAGAGATGCAAAAACTCCTCAACGTGGACACTTACTTTTCCAGAGAATGGGTCATTTGTTAAACACTAATTTGGTACTTTTAGTTAATTCACCACATGGTTAATGGTTGCCCAACTCCAAAAACAAAAAACCTAATTTGACTCTTTCCACCCTTTTTTTTCCCCCTAAAGCTGGTTCAAAACTTGGACTGAATATGACATTTGACTAACTCTTTTGTGGATTTCCAACCATTTTCTATCATCAATCACTAGCAATTAGGTAGAGAGTGCCAACTTATTGACCGCTAAGACTTTGTTTTGTTCAAGCATTTTAAGATATATGTTTTAGATTATTCAAAGTGATTAACAATTTAATGACAAATTATATTTGGTTATCACAATTGTTAACTCCAAGCATGCACCATTTTAAATCATTAATCAGCCTAAATTATGATTTAACTTATTTATCTATTAAGTGATTATGAAATAATTATTATTTTTTCTTAATTATCAAATAAAATTTTTCCATAATAAAAAGTTATTTAATCTGTCAAAATAATCCAAACTAGACATAACTTTGCTGATGAAAAGGAAGAAAGAAAAAATATATTATTTTCATTTTTTCCTAGACAAAATTAAAACTTTCTCAAGAATGGCTTGGAATTAGGAAAAAAATGGCGTATTTTATTTATCTTTTTTTAAAGAAAAAAACTTCGAAACTTTTCCTCGAACATTTCTTTCTTTCTTTTCTCCTCTATTTTTTTTTTTTTTATAATAACCAAATAAGAAAAATTAATATTTTTTTTTACATTAAATTTCAAACCAAACAGAACTTATTAGCACTACAGTTTGATTCACGTTTCTGAAATACACTTACCCAATGAATAGCAGTGTCTTGTGCATCTAGCCTTAAAGTTCAAAGTTGAAACATGACTTTATCTTATGTAAATATGTTATTATATTTACACAATCATTATATACTATTTCTAGTTGATGATTTTATCAGTAAAGTTGTGGAGACAGACTGATATACATGTGTGTGTGTGTGTGTGTTGACTGATCTTATTTAAATATATGTATCACATCACATGCATTCTTTAATGCATAGTGAAGAATTACAGACATAGTTTTTTATAAATGTGGTTACCAAAGCACATTCAACAGCTTCAAGTGAAGTTTCCTCAAAATGGGGCATGGATTGAGGGACTTTGCAGTGGAAGAAGAACCTGGTATTCCTCACAAAGTATAATATATATATACTGCACTACACTTTCAGAACAAAATGATTGAGCCAAACCTTGCACCTTAATTGATTCATATTCAAGTGAAACATATAGTACAATCAAAAGGCATGATTGGAGCTTCTTTTTTTCTTTTTGTTTGCATTGCCCTTGCCATTTCCTCCAACCATATGACATTGATGTGAATTGTGTTTGGTTTCGTGGCCTACTTTTCTATGTATTTTCCACAAGGATTTGTGTACTTTCCCAAGTGCCCTTTCAAATTTTCACCTCTATATTGCCTACCAATGATTTCAAAACCACTAGCTTCTATGGTTTACTTTTTGGTGCTTTACTTTTAAGGCCTCTTCCTTTTTGTCTTAGTACAATCATGTTCCTAGATTGTTGCATTCAGCTTTTCTTGGAATATTGGTACCTCACTAGGATACATACTTATTAATAATGAAAAAAAAAGTTGTAAATATTATAGAAATTCTTACATTGTCATTCCAGTTTTAGTTACTAGATTATACTTTTTCTATCAATTTTTTTTTTTTAATTTTAAATTCTCGGAATCCCAATTTCAAGACATGTTATACAAAAAGACAAAAAGGCACAAGCTTACCTTTAAAGAATGACAAAAATTCAATTATTTAATCATTTTCTTTAATTGCCTACAACTCGTGCACTTCACTTAAACTCGTTTGGGATTATTGAGTCAATCATAATTCAACCAATTTTTACCAATTCACTTTTTTAACTAGTCACAGATTCACCAAATTGACCCGTGGAGCCGGGTTTAATAATATTGCTAGCATATTTCTCAAACATTGATCTTTCGAGTTTTTTTATCCTTCCCATATCATTTAAAACCAATTTTATCAAACCGGGCACATTTCAACTTATTTCTTAAACAATAGGTGTCTCTTAAAAAAACACATCTTATCTAAAATTTTGTTAAAAATTATATTTTCAAAAAACACTTATATAGACGTCTTTTTAAAAAATACCTTTCTTATTAGAAGGTAAAAAAGGCTTCGAAGTTAAAAAGACTTCAAAACTTGCATATGGTAAGTTAAAATATAATTGTTATGAAATACATTCAAAAACTTGGTTAAGTAGATCTCTGGATTATTGTTCAAAACTACAAAGAGTTTCAAGAGTATAAAAAATATAAAAGAATTATGAAAAAAAAATGTTTGTGTTGTCTTCCCTTAATTTCTTGAAAGTTTCAATGTATAAAACAGGTTTCTGAGAAACTGTTTTCTCCCACAATTGAAGTTTCCTTGATAACTACAGTTGGAATCAAATTCTTAAAACTTAAAACTGACCAAGTCAAGTCAATTTTTCTACAAAAGACCCACCAAATGGTAGCCTTTGATCCATCATGGAAACAACTCAGTCAACAATGGTAAAACAATATAATCTCATCTCATATTCTGTCTAAAAAAGCAAAATGAAAATTTTCATTTCCTTGGAATTTCCAGATGTCCAAAAACAGTTCCATTGCAAACCATTATATTCTTTGAAGTCACAAACAAACAAGGTGTCCAATTATTTAATATCTCTGAGTTTCAAATTGCAATGGTCCCTGAAGTCGCATTCCAAACATGCCCTCACCGATTATGAAGCAGAAAGTGCATCAGATTTCTCAGTCTGGAATTTCAAAGAAACAAAATCACAAATGATACAGGTGCAACATTTACATGTGAACATGAGCATGAAAAACACTCCTTAGGCATTTAACATTCTGTTAACTTTTCAACCAAATTAGTACCCTCGTCACGAGGCAAGGAAACAAAGTTTAAAATGGTCAAAGAACTGCATAAACTTCAAGAGCAGTGTGGTCAGTAGGGAAGGAAATATGTATCAAAAAAAAAAGGAAAAAAAACTTTAACATGTCAGTAGATCAGTGCACTCTAGTTTCTCCCACTCCTTTGAGCAGAGGAGGATGTGCGAGAGGCGGAGCACTACTTGGCACATGTCTGGACGTCGATTCCAGTCATCATCCACACAGTCCTTGGACAAGAGCGCCATCTTAAACAAATTCAAACCAAAATAGTATAAGTTAAAGAGCATCAGGACCAAAGAAGTGAGAACAGCCAGAATCAATGCTAATTGTTAATATACTAAAATGAGACCCTGACTAAAGACAGCCTATTGGAAGAAAATGGTAAACCTGGCCGAAGCATATTATTATTATTATTATTACTACTACCACATGATTCAGTGCTCTCATTATTAACTAGTTTGCGGCAATACCTATCCCCAATGGTTTAACTCGGTTAGATTTTGGCAACTCAATGCTGCCAAATAGCAATCAAAACTTCGAAAAGAGGCGACACTTCGAATACAGTTTTGAACTGCACATAATCAGTGTGTAGGTAATTCACCTCAACTATTTTTGGGATCAATCAAATGCCACATTAAGTTTCAAATTGCAGATATGAGGGGACTGTCTTCCTACCAAACGGGGTTAACACTTGTACGTATAACCAAAATCAAAGTGGTTAAATAATCTCCTTAAATGGTATATGGGTTCGCCTCCCTTGGGCACTTTTTTATGAAAAGTTCACTTATCAAAATAATAATAATAGCTTATCCAAAAAAATAATAATAATAATAATAATAAACTCTTTAAAGCAGCTAAAGAAAGTAGCATTTTTGGTACATTAAAAGGTTGAGAAAAAAAGAAAGACTTAAAGCAAAAGTTATAACAGCTGATTAAGGCATGAAACTACTTATATCTCCAAGTCAAATGGAGATATACTTCCAACACTTTCATGTCTACAATTGATAGTTTAGTATTGAACTCCTCTACTACATCGATGCCACATCTACCGAAGTTTGACCCAGACATAAAATTTATACCTTAGTTGTAACAATAAGGAAAAGAAAATGGAACATACCTGAAAAAAAGAATCTTCGTGGTAGCGGGCAAGATTTTGATCAATGCATTGAGTCAGTTTAGTCAAGGGGTCGTCGTTCTCCAAAACTGATAGCATCTGAAAAATATAGGATTCTGTAATAAACCATTCTCAGTTTGCATAAGAAACCAGTTTATATTTAGAAAAAACTGTCGTTTCCAGGTCAAGTGACTCCTAGATAGGCCTAGCCTAGAGTTGATGACAGGAGAGAGCAATTGAGACACTTGATTACAATGATCGAGAGATGCTAAAGCTATTTATAGGTGGTCTTTCTAAGTCGAAAGGAGGGCTTTGGGCAAAGAGCTACTTGAAACTACTTGACTTCAGTCCCAGTACCAGCACAAATTTAACATTGTTCTACTTGAGAGAGAGAGAGAGAGTACTTTTTTTTATAAGCAACCTTTTTTTTTTAATGTAAGGCAGTAGCCTGAGATATCTGATGACGACTTGAATAAATGATTTTTTAGAATTTAAAAAGAAACAAAAAGAAGAAATAGGAGGTAAAAGAAAGATTAAGGGAAATGGAAGGGGATGGATATACAGTGCAGTCTGACCAATCTCATCCTTGGTGTAAAATAGCATATTGCCACAGGGACCTTTTTGAAATGTCATCCGAAAACAAATGAATAGAGTTTCATTTCTTGAGATGATTGAAATGGTGTACCCAAAAGAGAGAATCTTTTTGTTATCATTGATTGAGAAAAGAAACAACACAAGGCTATTTGCCTACTCATGCTTATTGAACCCCCAACCAAACAAAACAGGGACCTCAAATGAAATATAAGTGAAAATGAAATTTGGGGACCTAGAAATCTTAAAGAAATGTTTTCTAGGGCAGCTAACAAGGTAGACCAAGCAATATATAAAAGATACAGCCATTGGGCTTAAACTTTAACAGAGGAACAAAATTGGTATTGTCCTACATCAAAAAATTATACATCAATCTGGTCTTTTGCTTTAGTGGGACCTCTGAAATCTACTGGCATCGACTATGTCTTGGTTGAACAAGCAAGTTTCCATTTATCATTGGGCTATGTCTTGGTCAAGCTTTTGACGGTACATTGAATAAAGATAACAGCTTGCAGTTCTACGACATCAGATAAAAGCTTCATCTGCCATTGTTTTCACCACCAGTATATTCTTGTAAAAACTTCCTAATATTTGCTACCATTTATTTTTCTAATGGCCTAATGCCAAGTCACAATGCAGCAATTAAGAATTGCATGACACAGTTAATCATACAGAATTTAAAAGTACGTATCTAATGAAATACTTACATAGTCCACCAGGGAGTGATGTTCACTATACTGAGCATTTCCAGGACTAGCAGATCTGCTTAGAGCTGGCTGGCCAGTAAGTAGTTCCATAAGAACAACTCCAAAGGCATACACATCACTCTTAGTGGTCACACACCCATCTCGAACATACCTGGTTTTCAAGAATTTTTTTCATTAGTTATACCTGGCTTTCAATACTAACAAACATAAAACTCTCTTTCAATAAGAATGCTATAGATAATTACATAATGGAAAACCAAAATGTTAATGTCTATCACTTGATATTGACAGAAGATCATCTCAATTAAAGAAATGAAGCAGATAACGCACTCAGGAGCAAGGTAACCAAAAGTTCCAACAATTCTAGAAGCTGCGGTACGAGCCTCTGGTGAATGCTCTAGTAGTTTTACCAGTCCAAAATCTGCAATCTGCTGGAAAGAAATTAAACATAAACAGCAGAAGAAGCAGAAGTTTCCAACAATTAAACTTTGTAATGACCATAATTGGGAAGAGCTCATATATTGTCTATCAAGACCCCTGATTCAGGGGTGAAAGCCAGGAATCACACATTGAATTACCGTCACTTCCAATTCTTGTGTTATAATAGTCACTGCTCATTACAGCCGCAGGAAAAGCAGTCCAAAAATATAGAAAGACATATAGGAGGTCCACAAAAAATAAACAAATAGTTCAATCAATTTTTGCAAGATGAAAAAAAAGAGTTATACAAATTATTGATGAATGCCGATACATCAATTTATCTTTAGTGACTTGAATGTTGATGCAAATATGAAATTATCTCAAAGTATGTTTTAAGTTTTTAACCTAAGAAGTACGGACACGGAACACGGATACGACACAATACGGGTACGCAAACACGTTATTTCTCAAAAAAATACGACACAGACACATCAGGGACACGTTTAATATATATTATTTTTAATATTTTCTATATGATCTATATTTCTATATAAAAGTACGACTTGTTTTTGTTTTACACTTTTTTGAGTTGACAAGATTACCCTCTACTTAAGTGTTTTGTTATTATTTTGTAATTAGTTTTATTCGGACTTTAGGATTAGTTTAGTTTGTTTTAGGATTCTAAAAGTGTTTGGATTAGTTTAGCTTCTCTTCTATTTTTTTGGCACAATTCTTTTTTTTTTTAGGATTCTTTCTTCCTAATTTTTTGCTTTTCCTTTTAGAAATAAATATATTGTACACGTCTAGTTTCCCCCCATATTGGGATGCCACACTAATGGAACTTCCTATGGGTAACAAGGGTTACGAAAGAGAGCTACGAAAGGAGACAGCATAAACTTAGTGCACTCTTGGAATTGGTATTATATGGCGAGAATAGAACACTAACAATCAATTTATCTTCTTAGACAAGTAATAACCAACAAATAACAATGGTATGATTTATGATTTTAGACAAATTAATATTGCGATGTAACTGTAATTTTTTTCTTACCCAAATATTTTTTTGGTAATCCTTTACTGGAACTTATATTTAAGTTCTCATTTAGATTTACACCCCGGTTGGGTTTCAGTTGTTTAAGAAAAAAAAACCATCCCTTAAACTATATACACTTTTGGTCTTTAAAAACTTAAATCATCTATAAAACATTGAAAAAACATGCGTCTTTTTAACTACAAAACTAATAATAGCAATCCCTATCAAAGGGTATTGATTTGTTGGAAAAGGCCTGATTGTGAAGCTTATTCATTAAAAAAAAAAAAAAACCTGATTAAATACCTTTGTTTCAAGCCAACTTGAATTTAGACTATGAATAACCTTGACTATAAAACAATGCTATGGATTATATCCTTATAGGTGCTTTGCTTAACAATCAAATTAATTAACGGAAGCAGCTTGTTACATTATTTCCTTGTAAAACTATTAGATTAGTTCCATTTCATTTTAAATGCTTGGAAGTTGTGATTATTGACTAAATCAATCTAATTAAGATGAGTATATTTTCAAGTTAGATATTATCGTTCTAGAAAAGTTCCATATTGTTCTCATCATTGGTTCATTTGGTTTTTTTTTGGGCCATTACCTAATACCAATATTATTAAAATGTTATCTTTTCCATTATATGCATAATGAAGTCTATCAAATTGTAATATTGATCATACTTAAATATGACCCACTTACTTTTAAATTTAAATTTTATTTATTTTCTTTTACACTTTCATGTTTGTCTTTAGATCATAAAATTACGCCCTTACCTTCTTCATAATGATATCTTTTTCTCTCTATTTGCCTCTCAAATTTCTTCCAGAGTTCTCTTCTCATAACTCTTCCTTGATCTTCGTTAAAGAATAAATGCTTGCTTATCAAAAAAAAAAAAAAATCTAAAGTTAACCAACATTAATTTGCAAAATTGTTTGATCTTACACCTTCCCTTGTAAAATTTGTATTCATTTGTATTGAATATATTTGAGAACTCTTGATTAGATCAATTTCATCTTGGTAGCTTTTATTAATACACACATACACTAATATTTGATCAAGTTATTAATTTTATCATTTGCAGAGCGAAAGAGACTCCTTTTGTAACACACACACATTGCACTTTAGAATTTTTTTTTTCCCCCTTTTTGTTGGACATTTAGAATTTAAAACACTTTTTTTCGTTTTCTTTTTGAATCTATAAAGCAAGATTGATAAATTGATGTATTTTATATGTCTGCCTATGTATATGGCCAAGGATTTAATCAGCCAAATATAATTTTAATTTTTATTATTATTAAATTAATTTTTTTTTAGGACCATTTTTTTTAGAATTATTTTAAGACACATGGTTAAATGACCTAGGCATATATGAGATCTAGCTGTGTAAGCCTATATAGAAGTCCACGCAGTATTAATTTAAAAAATAATGGGGAATTTTCTAGATATGTTCATTTGCTTTCATGTAATAGTTTGTCCCCAATTATGTTTCCTCTATATCAATTTATTTACAATGTATTTCAAGTTATTGTATAGTTTTTCTTAATTTTTTATATTATAAGGCTAATGCTTCTTTATTTTGCTTTCATAGTTCTTCAAAAATTGTTTCGAATATTTAGGTATGTACATTGTCTCTGTAAAATAACATCCATTTAGTTCTATTATTTTATCTGATATGTAATTCATCAATTTTTATTATTCTGTTTGATTTAGAAATAATTTTATTTGCTTTTTACTAAAGATTTATCAGAATGAAATTCTTAATTGTATGCTTTTATTTGACATATGAGAATGAAAAAGTAGAATATGTTATTAAAAATAGGAAATTCAAAGGTATGTTTTCATCTTCCTAATGAGAGAATAAAAAATTTTAAATTTAAAGTAAATAATTTTAAAGTGACTTCTCTTCTTTTTTTTGTTGAAGAATATGAGCTTGATTCTATAATGACCCGTTAATATTTTGTTATACAATTTATAGTTTTTACTAAAATAAAATACAAAGACTGATGATGATAATGTTCATTTAGTTGTATGATTTTATTTGATATTCGATTTATTATTTTTGATTGATTTAAAAATTTATTTTGTTATATTTGATTTTCTTATTCAAACTGATTAAATAGACTTTAGTTCATTTTTATTTTTCCATGCTCCTTTTCTATTTTATTTCAATTTAGTCTCTTCTTTTCTTGGCTTTGTTAATATTTTGTCTACATTATTGAATTGTTGCAATTTTTACAATCCTAGAATTTCCACAAATTAGGCCTTAACAATTTTATGTGGAAGATTTTTTTGGATATTTGATTATATTTAATAAATATGTTTTCAACTATATTGAGTCATAATATTTTTATTCTTATATATGATTGTATATTTTTTCCACACACACACACATATATACACACATACATGTGTGTGCAATGTATCTAGAAATTATGACTAGAAGACAAAAGTGTAAGCATTAGAATTAATATCTTTACGAATATACAAAGTAAGTAGTTAAAAATTAAAAATAAAATAGATTATTTTTTTTAAATGGAAAAACAATGCATTCTTCGATAGTAGCATAATCTTTTAAAATTCTAAACCAAAAAAGAAAAGTTCAAAAAAGAAAAGTGGAAGAAAATAAAAAAAAAAATCTAAATAGTTTTAGAATCTTAAAAAGCAATTTTTTTTTTTTTGTAAAAACGAAATAAATAAATGGAAGAAAAACCACAGCAAAAGACAATAAAAAGATTTTTTATAGAAAAAAAAATGGTGGGACTATGCCACGGAATCATAGTAAGGCAAATAGTTTTAAAAATCATATATGTTGATCCTAAGTTCTAACATTGTGATACCAAATAAATTGTGCAGTTTAGGTTTACATTTATTCAATTAAAAACTTAAAAATTTCATAAATGTCTTCATGTGAAGGTACACTTTTTCCAAAAAGTTACTTAAAATAATATATTTATTTTATAACTACTCTAATTTTTATTTTGTAAATATCTTTTAATAAAAAAAAAAAGAAACTCCAAATCAAAATAGATATGAAAGAAACAAATATGCTTCATTAATTGATGATTAAAAACAACAATATATTCAAAATGTTAAAGAATAAAAGAGGAGGATTATTATAATATCAAACATGATCAGAAACCAACCTTCGTAAACCAATATAGTTAGCACTCAAGGAGTCGAGAATAGACCTGCCTACATGGACTTGATTCAATGAAACCAACAAATGAATAATATTAGATTGGCTATGCGTATTCTTTTCTTCTCTTTTTTTTGATTGGTGGCTATGACATATTCTATTGAAATGAAGTCAACCAGCATAATGCTAAAAATATTTTGAAAGAAAATACATAATAAGATTTTTTTTAAAAAGTAATGAACCAACATGGGCTAGCCCAGTTGGCCACTACTTTCCCTCAAAGAGGAGGTGATGAATTCATGTCTCACTCTCCGCTCCCTAATGGGAGATATGAGCATTATTTTGATCCAGTCACGGGTTGGATCACAGGTTGGGTTGTAGTGTTTAGATTGATTGGTTTATTATAATTCATATATTGTAATACTTCATTGCTTCCTTTAAAAAAAAAGCAAAGTAATGAAAATCCGGCAAATAAGGATTAAAAAAAAGTGTTTAGTATACCTTGCTACCCATCAAAGGGGAAAAGGCTAAAGAAAATCAATATGCGTAGATTCTTGCTTCACGACAATGAGCAAACCAGTGGGAAGTAGAGTTGGATAAGAAATACAACTCTTCACTTCATTAGCTTATCATAAGCACCAATTGCATCACAAAAGAAGCAAGGAAAAGGAATGGAAAATATTTGAATTTAATTTCTTCCCAGTAGGACTCAAAACATATTTTATTGAATGAGGTTGAATTTTTAGGCAAAAACTATATGAGAGATTTTTTTAAATATAAATTTAAAATTTCACAACTATAAATTTTTGTAAATAAATATAGAAGTGAAAACAAATTGGGTACGTGCAACGCACGTACTATAAAACTAGTCATATAATAAACCTAACCTTATTTCAATTAAAAAAACAAAGTCATTAAATAAAAATTCAAGAACTTCTTCGTTTAATTATCAACATCCATGATTGAAATTCCAAAGCAAATTTATTAACTATTACATAAAACATGTGTGTGTGTGTGTGTGTGTGTATAACCAAAAAAACAAAGAACTAAGGAGAAGAGGAGAAAAATGGAAAAAATACAACAAAAAAAAAGAAGAAAAAATAGAAAATTTGTCCATAATGTGTCTGGAACGTGCCTGAAATTCAAAAAAATAAAAAAAAAATTGGACACTCTTTTTTCGCGTGTCCAACACTGTATTTGGGAAGTATCCAAAAGTGTCGGTGACCGATACGTGTCCAACATGGACACATGAGCCAAAATAGAGTGACCATGCTTCATAGTTTTTAAATTAAAGCTTAGGGATTATTCTCAAAAGGGAACATGTCTATGCCCTATAAATGCATGAAACCTTTCAAAATGATTTTGTAACATAAAAATATCAAGTCACAAGACATGTATACAGTGAGAGGTCATGTTCCAATTTCATATAGCATATTATGAAACCTGAAATAAAAACCTCAATAATTGTAAATCTTTTTTTTTTTTTGATAGATAAGACACACACCCAAATAATTGTGAAACATTCACCTCGCTTGGATTGAGGGAATTGGAAAGACAGGAGTGGAAACGGGAAGGGAGGAAAGCTTATTTCATGTTTGGTTTAAAAATAGGGAACGAAAGGAAGGGTGAGGGAGGAGTCTCTTAACCCTAATTTAATCCATTTTGTTCTCCTTCCAAAAGTGAGAGGAGACATAAGGAAAGGATTAGGGCATCAATGATTACCTATTTTCCCCCTACTTTTTTAAATAAGTGAAGTCCTATTTTACCCTTTATACCCACATAATAAAATATATCCTCTCCTTTCCTTTCTCTCCTCTATCTTTCCCAAGCAAGATGAGAGAATTATACTATCTTTTTCTTTCGTTTCCCTCTTTAGCTATCCAAGCATGAAGAAGGGATTACACTCTCCTCTCACTCATAATTAATATTATCCTCCTCTCCTTCCCCTCCTACTTATCCAAGCATAGTGTAAGCAAGTCAGACTAATTCAATACAGAATATTCAACTTGCCAGTTTCAGAAAATTATAAAAGCTCAGTCAAAGAAACTTTACAAGCAATGTCAACACACCTTTGCACGAAAACTGGAATCTAAAAGAATATTGCTCGTCTTTACATCTCGGTGAACATAATATGGTTTGGTGTGCACATGTATATACTCGAGACCTTTTGCTGCATCAAGAGCAATCTGAACTCGTGTAGTCCAAGGAAGAGATTTATAACCTGTGGATGTGTCAAATCTTAGCATGCAAGGTATAGTTACTACCATCATAATCTTTTAACTAATGATGTGCCCAATAGGTAAGAGGAAAAAGATGTGTGGTCACTTCATATGGTACATTTCTATCCAACCTAAAAAATTAACTCTTACGCTGGACAAGGGATGTATCAGTGTTTACTATAACATCCATAGGTATAAGCCATACGCAAACAAGCAGGTGTTCCCCAAGAAATTTAAAGATGAAGGCCAATGGCATTTGATAATGTTCCTCTTTCTCTACGCTGAAAGCCTTCAGGAAAAAAGAGGAATGTGCCACCAGAAAACATAATCACATTAACTATCAAGGAAACATGAGCGGTGCTTAAACAAGTGTACACCTATTGGTTCAGTGACATAGTGATCTTTCTTGTTTCTCCCTACTGCTAATAGGAAATTTAACATGAATATCTAAAATCTTGCAAGCAAGAATTAAATATAATAAATCCTGAAGAAAATACACAACTAGAAAAAGGATATGTCCCAACAATTTGAGAAAAGTCCAAGTTCTGGGACTATTAGAAATTATGCCCTATAGATAGATAATAACATGACTCACAAGTACAACTAATGCTAATGGTTCGAGTGAACTGAAAAGAAAAGGCTTATTGATTAGCTACTGAAGTCCAAGGATTAAAATTCCATTTCTTTTTCATCGAAACGGCCGGCCGAAACATTTCCGTTTCCCAATGAATCAAAATGAAACACAAGTAGAATACCGAAATTCACATGTTACCATAGAAACAAAGTTGTTTTCATTAAAAAATACTTTATTTTTATGAAAACATGCCATAATGATAGAAACATTTCCTTTGCATCCACAATTCTAGAAGTTGGTAAAAGATTATATCAAATTTTATCCGCTAAAGGAGGAAATTGAAGGATTAAGATTTAAGACCCAAAATTACAAGAAGATATCTCTACTTTTTTTGTCTTCCAAAAATCAATAGATAAAGAAAAGTATAAGTAGAGGAAATGAAAAGGTAAGTTAACAATTTATTTTTATGCATAATTACTAGTCATAATAGGCTTAATTCGCTATTTGTTTTACTTAAATTGTTATTTTACGAGTAACTTGTATCAAATTATCTAATTTTGTTTATTACATAGTACATATTTGTTATGTTATACTATTTTATTTATATTATAATAATTCCGCGTATTTATAGAAAAATTAAATTAAATAATTTCACAAAAATACAAAATTAGCTCTGAAGTTTTTATAATTATTTTTAACTAGTAAAGAATTATTTAGTATTAATTTATATTTACATTTTTTTTTTCTCTTTTCTTAATTCTTTTTTGTTTCTCTTTTCTTTTTCTTTTTCTTTTTTCCCTTTTTTTGGTAATAAAATGAAGAAACCAACCATAACAATGGTTTGATGCAGCTGGATAAAGCCTATGTTATTACAAATTGTAAGATGATGTATTATTTTAATAGATGAAACATATTATATGCTAGAAAAGAAGACTATATGGCCTAAAACTATGTTCTAACAATTTCCATAAAAAAAAGCAAAGGAAGACAAATTTCTCATTGGGAAGATTTATAGAACTTGTATGTTGGCAACCAAGCTCATATATTTAGGAAGTCTCCTAATTTTGGTTTATTGAGTCCTAGTAATATTTGGAGTGTTTTTGGTTAGTCCTAATTGTAGTTGGAGTAATATTCTAATGAGAGTTAATTTTCTAATTATAGTTGAACAAGATATAATAGTTTGTGTGAAATTAGATGTTCTAATCAATATAGGACTTAGAATTAATGTTATATATATATATATATGTGTGTGTGTGTGTGTGTGTGGATCTCTATCACATTGAATGTAGCCACAAAAATAGAGAGAAAGTGGTGGCCGTGTGTGGCTCTAATATTGTGAGCAATTGCCGAAAGCTATTAGAAGATTTGAATTGTTTGTTTTCAATAAAATATTTTACATGTTTCCCTATACAAGCTTGTATCCAAACATTGGTTTCTTTTTACTTTGCTCCAACACAGCCGTGATTTAATTAATTTATATGGGTTGATTATTTTACTTTGGCTTCAACAATTGGTATCAAAGTATTTAAAATTCAATAGTTGGTATCAGAGCGATTTTTAAATTCAACATTGTATCAACTAAAATTACACTCTCGTGTACAAAATAGAAGTAGCAAGAGTTCTCTGGAATAGTTTCCCAGATGAGCTTTTCTGTACTGCCAAAGCAGTATCAGACTCTTGGCTAAGTAACTAATACAAAAATATTCATTGTCCATACAAGAGTTATGAGATTTATTTACAAGCTATTGCAGTAAAAACCATTGAATAGTCAATAAATTCAGACCTCTTACAGCAGGATTGTGAACATGATCACTCAATGCACCATTCTGGGCAAATTCGTATACAAGAAACAGGGAATCACCACCAGCTGCGTATCCAATAAGCTCGATCTATTTGAAAAAATGAGACAGCATAAAATATAAGTTCAGCAGCAACAATAGAGTGACAATGAAGACTGAAAAACAAATGGAATCCAAGTTTTGCAATAGCAATCAGAGTATGAGAATGGCATTAGAAAAAAGACAATAAATCTACAATTTACGTGAAAGATGTAAATACAACTTGTACCAAGTTTGTATGATGAACTTTACAAAGAATATTGAGCTCTGACAAGAATTCTTTTGATTTCGTGTTTTTCATCTGCTTGATGGCCACATCCTACAGTCATATGGGAAGGCGCTATAAATGGAGAATATATTGCAACACAAATATAAAATGTCAGCAACAAAAGATATTAGACTCTTGCACTTGCATTTCCTCTCAATTTTCCCAGGTAAACAGAGCCATAAGATCCTTGGCCAATCTTCAATGACGAACTAAAGTTGGAAGTTGCATCACAAACTTCATCATACGGGAAAACAGTAGCTTTATCCGAATTGAACGAGGGTACTGCACTTTCTTCAGATTCTGCAAAGCAATCTCAAAATAATCAATTTACTAGTACTACAGTAAGTATTCAATATAATTTCGCTAAAATGACTAAACTCTGGTTTTCAAACAAAGTTTGTAATTTCAGAATCTCACAGCAAAGAAATGGCTTTACCTGTATGGAGAGAGGACGAATTAAAGTAAAAGGGCAAGCATTGCATTCCCCTTGTATGTGCTTTTGATTGTCGAGTTCCTTTTTTCCAGCAGCAATATCTCCATAAAATAATAATGACCAATAACAGAACAGCAACAGCTGTCAAGACTATTCCAATAATAATATGAATTTGAGATTTAGATATCCTTTTGGCCTTAGGATCTGCACAGTAGGCCACAAAATGGAAAACCAATCACAATGTGTCTATTTGTAGATAAATAATATATATGTATATATATGATCAGAGTGTACATTTTTTGGACCAGAAAACTTTCACTCCTCACAAAAATGAAAATAGAAGAAAAAAATAATTGAATACAAGTAACAAGATGTGAGTATAAATTTGAACACGAGCAATAACAAGATGCAAGTGTATAATGTCTAAATTTCCAGAAACAAAACACAATACTTAGGTGATATCTTGTTGTCTAACCCATCATATTGTCATGGTTGACATTACGAAAACAAGTAAAAGCAGAATGTATTGAAAATTTTGGGTCAACTCTAGAGAGAGCAAGAACCTATAGCAGAAATACAGGAGGCAATGTCCAGAAAGAGTCAAATGAATTCTGTTATTCTGGCTAGGGAAATCCCAACTACTTTCCGAGGGAAATGATATCAATCACTAGTGTGATGGTGCATCCACGTGAGTTAGCACATGGGTTAATTAGAGAAATAAGATAAGATAAGATCAGTTTCTTATCCCATCTATTTGAGATGTGGTTGGACTCTATGGGAGTCCTATTCCAACTTGGTGTTGGAAGGCTACTCTCTAATATATGTGCGATATATTTTACGTAAATTGTTACGAAGAATTTACATGATACATTGTGGAAATCCCGAATGATTTGAAGGGAATTTGGAGGAGTTTATGGCAGAAGATTGAGGCTGATATTTGGGCTGATTATTTGAGTTAACCTTTTTTTGTTTCCATTTTTGGTTCTCTTTGTACATGTTAAATAGGGACCCTAATATGTAAATTAGATACAACTTGAATATACAAAATCATTATTTTTTATTCTCTACATGGTATCAGAGCTAGGGTTACTCTGAAACCCTAGCAATTCATGGCTGCCCAAAAGGGAGACAGTCATGAATCCAGTCAGTCGACAACCCAGGAAGGAGAGTCGGAGCTTACCTCTTCCATGGGCTCGGCTGGTATGTTCGAGACTTCTTCACTCCATCTTGCCGAAGAAAAACTCAATGGCAAGAATTATTTGGAGTGGGCGCAATCCATCAAACTCATCATCGACGGTAAAGGAAAGCTTGGCCTTCTCACTGGCGAAACTCGTCAACCACCTACCACCGACGTCGCTGCTTCCCAGAAATGGCGGTCCGAGAATTCCTTGATAACCTCGTATCTGATTAACTACATGAAGCCAACCATCGGAAAAACTTATATGTTCTTCCCGTCGGCAAAGGATGTGTGGGACGCCGTGCGAGAGACATATTCTGATGCTGAAGATGCATCTCAAATCTTTGAACTGAAAACAAGGTTGTGGCAGATGAAGCAAGGAGATCGAGAAGTTACAGAGTTTTACACAGAGATGGTGAGATTGTGGCAAGAACTCGACCTGAGCCAAGGTGAAGAATGGGAATGCACAGGTGACAGTGTTCGATTCAAGAAGAAGATGGAAGCCGAGAGGGTATTCGAATTTCTGGCAGGGCTGAATCGCGAACTCAACGACGTGCAAAGTAGGATTCTGGGTCAACGACCACTGCCTTTCCGTCCGAGAAATGTTTGCCGAGGTACTACGGGAAGAACAGAGGAGGAAGGTAATGTTGAAGGAGAAAGCAGAGTCGGGAGTCGATGCCTCTGCTCTTGCCAGTCGCGGGATGAGGTCTCACGGGATGTCTTTTCTCACAGGATCAGGTCCGAAACAAAATGCTTGCGCCTGGGATGGCTTCTCTCACAAGATCAGCCCTTATAACCCGTGGGCCTTCCACTGGATCCAGCCCAAGACAAAATAAAAGGCCATTTTGTGACCATTGCAAAAAATTGGGCCATTCAAAAGATACTTGTTGGGACTTACATGGCAAGCCTGCTGACTGGAAGCCCAGACAGCCCAACAAATCCCACGGGTACCAGGCCTCCGCTGAACAACAGATGGAAACAGGCGCTCTAGTCCATCACACTCAGTCAACTGTTATTGGGGGTTTTAACCCCGAGCAACTTGAGCAGTTATATGCTTTTTTTTCGACCTTTCAAGCCTCGGGTTCGTCTTCTACTTCACTACCATCGGGTTCTTTAGCCCACAAAGGTACTTTTTTGACTACTCTTAATACCACTTTGCGCCTTACTCTCCTGGATTATTGATTCTGGTGCATCCGACCATATGACTGCTGCCCATCATTTATTTTCTACATATTCACCTTGTGCCGGTAACTCGAAAGTAAAAATTGCAGATGGTATTTTATCCCCAGTAGCTGGCAAGGGAATTATCCATATCTCTGAATTTATTACTTTAGAGTCTATTCTTCATGTTCCTAATCTCTCTTGCAATTTGTTGTCTGTTAGTCAGCTAACCAAACAATGTCATTGCTCAGCTATTTTTTTGTCTTCCCATTGTGTTTTTCAGGACCTATCATCGGGGAAGACGATTGGTAGTGCTAAGGAGTACGAGGGACTCTATTACTTTGATGACACTCGCTTGAGTAAACAGTGTCCTCCTCCTATTTGTAATTCGGCATCTAGTTCTAGGGATAGTGATCTTTTGTTATGGCATAAACGAATGGGTCATCCTAGTTTTCAATACTTAAAACATGTGTTTCCGTCGCTTTAGTTCGAATAAAAGTTCCTTGGATTTACAATGTGAAGTTTGTGAACTTGCAAAACATAATCGCACTACCTTTTCTAAATCCCCTTATAAACCATCATTGCCTTTTACCCTTGATTCACAGTGATCTTTGGGGGCCTTCACGGGTTCCCAATAGGACCCACAAAAAATGGTTTATTACATTTATTGATGACTATTCTCGTCTCTGTTGGGTATTTCTACTGAACGATAAATCTGAGGTTAGTTCGGTATTCATGAACTTCTGCAATATGATTTACACCCAATTTCACACAAAAATCCAAATTTTTCGTATTGATAATGGCACTGAGTACTTCAACTCTTCTTTGAGTCCATATTTTCAAGAAAAAGGTATTATTCACCAGAGTTCTTGTGTTCACACCCCCCAACAAAATGGGGTTGCTAAACGGAAAAATCAACATATTCTTGAGGTAGCTCGTGCCCTATTGTTCACCTCTCACATGAAACACAGCTTTTGGGGAGATGCCGTTCTGACCGCTGCATTCCTCATCAATCGAATGCCTAGTCGGGTTCTCTCATTTGCAACCCCTCTCCAAAAATTCTAGGAGTTCTTCCCTGATTCTCGACTTAGTTCATCCCTCCCACTTCGTGTTTTCGGGTCTACAGCGTTTGTCCATGTTCATGCCCCCCAACGTATTAAGTTGGATCCTAGAGCCCTCAAATGTGTCTTCATTGGCTACTCTCCCACTCAAAAGGGTTACAAATGCTATGACCCTCTCTCACAGAAGGTATTTGTTAGCCTGGATGTCACCTTTTTTGAGCATACCCCCTACTACTCGCTTGAGGGGGAGTCCTTGAGAGAAGCTCGACCCTCAGATACAGACTTTGACTTTGATGTTGAGATCTTTGAATCTACCCCATACAGTACACCATCCCCTTCTTTGTCCAACACAGAAGGAATCTTGACCTCAGGGGGAGATGTGAAAAAACAAACAGACAGGGAGATACTTGTCTACTCAAAGAGACCTAAATCAAAGCTCGATGAGACTCTCGGATCCGAAGCACCAAAAGCGTCAGACCCGGTGATAGCTCCAACTACTCATGAGCCAAAATCCAGTCCTGACCAAGTAAAAAATCTTGATGACTTACCCATTGCTCTTAGAAAACAACCTCGTTTATGTACTTTCCATCCTATCTCAAAATTTGTATCTTACCATGCCCTTTCTACTAAGTGTCATGCTTTTACGTCTAACCTTGACAGAATCCAAATTCCCAAGAATATTCAAGAAGCTTTGGAAATTCCAGAATGGAAAAAAGTAGCGATGGAAGAAATAAGGGCATTGGAAAAAAATGGAACTTGGGAGGTGGTGACTTTGCCAAGGGGGAAGAAACCAGTGGGATGTAAGTGGGTGTTCACGGTGAAGTACAAGGCGGATGGTACAATAGAACGGTACAAAGCTCGCCTAGTTGCAAAGGGGTTCACTCAGACATACGATATTGACTACACCGAGACATTTGCACCAATAGCAAAGCTGAATACTATACGAGTTCTCTTGTCCTTGGCAGCAAATCTGGACTGGCCACTTCACCAATTTGACATCAAAAATGCTTTACTGAATGGCGAATTGAAGAAAGAAGTGTTCATGATGCTACCACCAGGATTCTACAAGGAAGGGGAAGAAACCAGAGTATGTAAATTGAAGAAATCCTTGTATGAACTCAAACAATCACCAAGGGCGTGGTTTGATAGATTTGCGAAAGTGATTAAGAATCAAGGATATCAACAGGGACAGTCAGATCACACAATATTCTTCAAACAGTCTAATGATGGAAGGAGGACTATCCTGATCGTGTACGTCGACGACATTATTCTCATTGGAGACAACACAGGAGAGTTGGAAAGATTGAAGAAAGTCTTAGCCACAGAGTTTGAGGTAAAAGACCTAGGTCAAATGAGATACTTTTTGGGAATGGAAGTTGCCAGATCAAGGAAGGGAATTAGTGTCTCCCAGAGAAAGTATGTTCTTGACCTTTTGACTGAGACTGGTATGCTTGGTTGTAAGCCAAGCGATACTCCAATTGAGACAGGAAAAAGAACGAAAGACGTTGGAAAGCCTGTAGATAGAGAAAGATATCAGAGACTAGTAGGTAGATTGATCTACCTATCTCACACTAGACCTGACATTGTTTTCGCTGTAAGCGTAAGTGTGGTCAGTCAACACATGCATTCACCAAAGGAGGGTCACCTAAAAGCAGTATATAAAATTCTCAGATATCTGAAAGGCTCTCCAGGGCAAGGTCTATTCTTTAAGAAAGGAGACAATAAGAAGATAGAGATCTATACAGATACAGATTGGGCAGGATCAGCAGAAGACAGAAGGTCTACTACCTGCTACTGTACCTATGTTTGGGGAAATCTAGTAACATGGAGAAGTAAGAAGCAGAGTGTGGTAGCCAGAAGTAGTGCTGAAGCTGAATTCAGAGTTGTTGCACAAGGGATGTGTGAAGGGCTTTGGTTACAAAAGCTTTTGGAGGAACTACATATCACAGTAGAGCTCCCTATCAAACTCTACTGTGACAACAAAGCCGCTATCAGCATTTCCCATAATCCTGTTCAGCACAACAGGACTAAACACATTGAAGTTGATAGGCATTTTATAAAGGAGAAGATTGAGAAAGGGATAGTCTGCATAACCTATATCCCTACAAAAGAACAATTAGCAGATATATTCACTAAGGGATTACAGAAGTCCAGCTTTGAAGAGTTTATCTGCAAGTTGGATATGATCAACATCTATGATCCAACTTGAGGGGGAGTGTGGAAATCCCGAATGATTTGAAGGGAATTTGGAGGAGTTTATGGCAGAAGATTGAGGCTAATATTTGGGCTAATTATTTGGGTTGACCTTTTTTTGTTTCCGTTTTTGGTTCTCTTTGTACATGTTAAATAGGGACCCTAATATGTAAATTAGATACAACTTGAATATACAAAATCATTATTTTTTATTCTCTACATACATAATACATCTCCCTCCCCCTCTAGTTTCTCTCTCTTGAATTACCCTCTAGAAACCCTCTCTCTTGGGTTACCATCTAGAAACCCATGACCTTGGATTATGGAAATTCATAGACGACTTTGGTAATTGTTCTATTGATGAGAAAGATTTCACAACGTTTGTGATTATTCAAGCAGACTCGTAATACAAGCATAGTGGATATTGGGCAATTCCTCGTATTCGGACAACAAACTACAAATCAACACAAGTATTTTGTATCGATTTCCTAAATTGGTATCCGAGCCATAATGCTTGTTCGCTTATAATTGTTTATGGATGATTAAATTCGTGTATATAGATGTTGCAAGTGATATATGCAAGAGTCTTGTACAATTTTTTTTTTTTAAATTAGTTTATTTTAAACGATAATGTTTTCACGATATTTTGAATGATCTGTCACGATGGATGTGTTCCTTATAGTCACATTAGTAAGCCTGTAAAGTTTTACGAAGAATTGTGCTCAATAGGGTGAAATATTGCAAACCCTAGTCATGGTTTTTCATGAAAGCTCAAAACTTTAGGCTAAAAAACGATTTCTAAAACTTCGTTTTTGGTGCAAGAAATTGGTATAGTTATGTTCCTTGTCTCAAGAACTTTCCAACATATTTTACACAATTTTTCAACATAAAATGAGTAAGATATAGGTGTTTAAAGATTGCCCTGTGCATGAAAAACCTAGATGGGATTGGAGGAAGATGAATTGCAGAGTGTGGCAATTCTTACTCATGATAAGAGCATGTGCACCATTTGTTAAGTGATCTGTGACCAACATCATGATTTCCATTGACATACAATCACAAGGTATGAAACAAATGGAAAAGCAATTGAAATAATATGGAGCTTAGCATCCACACACCTAGGTGGCACATGAAAAAAAAAAACTTCTTGTCTGTTGATCTCCTTCCCCACGCGCTAGAGGAGTGTGTAAGCACGTGAGGTGTCTCTTTTGTTTCCTCAGTGACACGCACAACAAGTGGCTTCTTCTCTCCCTGGGTAGGCCCTAATTATATATTTTTTAGAATTTTTTGACTTCTGGAAATTTTAAAAATTAATTTTTTTATCGCAAAAAAGTGTTAATAACTTGATTTAATGACTTTTAAAAAACAAAATCCAAAATGTTGTATTTGTTATTAAAATTAAAAATAAGCATTTTGTACACTGTAGGGGGCCTAAAATATTTTTTGGTAAATTTTCTACATATTTTAAATATTTTCTAGGGTTTCAAAATTTACTTTTTTAACCCCAAAATTGATTAAAAATTCCAAGAAAATTTATTTTTAATGTGGAAAATTCATGGGAAAACTCTAGTCTTGAGGAATCAGATATGTATGCATGGATCTAACTTTTGAGTCATATATGAATCAATTTTTATTATCATGTTGATATTTATTGCATTATTGTTGCATATTATTGATCCCCTTTATTTGCGAGACCCAATACCCACACCGATGGTGGTGAGTTATGGTGAAGCCATCTATCTTAGACCTATTATACTTTATATGATGCATATGGATTTGTTTGGAGGCTGGATGGTCTTACTAAATTGATGCTCTAATACACGTGTTTGTTTGTGATGTATTTGATTTCAAGGTTTATTTTGAGATATATGAGACATTAGTGCAGCATCCTCATCTATTTTATTCCTTTTAGTAGATTAATATAGGAGGTTCTTTTTGCAATGTAATAAATTTCGGAAAGGAATGTATTTATTTTATAAAGCCTTGTATGCGGTTGTGTTTTCGCTGCATACTCGTATATGCAGAATTGCCTTGGCATGATGTACTACAATGCCAATTGTGCTCAGGTCGAGTCCACGCATAAGGACACACACTGATTATTATTTATTGTGTGGATGGATTAAATTTGCTTTAATTCAAAATTATTTTTCTCAAAATCAATTGGAAATATATTTATGTTTTACATATGTAGAGAATACACAAAGATTTCATTGAAGATTTGTTGGGATTTGTTTCACAATAGATACAAACTTGCCTTTGATGTATAGAAAATGCTCATCAAATGATAACTTGGCTCATATTGAAAATTTTTGAACCCCAACATGACGTTATTTATTTAAATAAAAATATTTTTCCAAAAATAGTGAATCATCAAAAGGCAAACGCCTTAGCTATCCTTGTCGCCCAAAGTGGGCCACGTAAGGCTTTTGCGCCTATGTTTAAGGACAAGGAAGAGTAGCTAAGTAGTGTAAGGCCGGGAAACTTGCGTTAAAAGTAAGCAAGAAAGCCAAGCGTCATAGGGGGATGCATGGAAAATGGAGAGATACATTTTAGAATGAGTTGCTACTAAGAATAAAAGGAGTCACATTACTCGTAAGAGTATTGAGTCAAAGTTGACCATTTTATTAAAAGAATAGAAGAAACTGATTAAGAGGCATAAATGGCACATATGAACCATGACTTTACATTGCTCATGATGTTTTGTTCATTATGCACAAGTGGTATAATAAGAACTAATCACCACAAGGTTGAGCTAATTAATTCTTTGGAGCAATATATGACCCTTTATGAAGTAATTAGATATTAGTGTTTGACTAGTCATTTGGTCCACCAACAAACCAAATAGTTATTTATTCCTTTCTCATCTTTTAATTTTTAGTCATTGGGACTGGTTGGAACTATTTTTCTTATTGAGTAATGATTCATTATGGATTAATTACTTTGATCTATCTCATTTTAGAAGCAGCTTCATGATATAAGTATGGTAGTGACTCTGTCCCACGGATTATTTAATTAGTTTTGGACACATTCTCATTCCCTCGTACGTCTTTCCGTGATTTTATTTTTAGGGAATGGAATGTTAAACTAGAACACATTGGACAATATAGGAAGGCTAGATTAGCTTGAGAAGGCCTATTGAGGTTCTTCACAAAAATCAAGCTATTAGTGTGTAAGCCTTGTTTAACGGAAAAGCTTAGTAGAAAACCTTTTCTGTAAGGTAGACCAGCTTCTTATTTATTAGAGTCAATCCTTAAGGCATATGCGAGAACGCATATGCTTTGAAAAGTATAGTAGAACCTCTGGCTTTCTTACTTTATTACACGCGCTTTGATTGCTCACCCACTAAAGTATTAGTTGCTTTGAGCATTGCTAGAAACATTAATTGCTTTTATCATTTATCAAGAGGTTAAGAATCTAAATATGAGGAATCTAAAAATTATTAACTGGATGTGAAGCGCGGGTATATGTTTGATTAGTTCTAGACAATTGTGTGAGAAAATGAGAAATTTAAGCTTTGATGATTAGAGTTAGGTTGATGATGGCACAAATATATTTCTAGAGAATGTTAAGCAGCCTACATCCTTAACTAAGTGTCCCAATAGTTAGTTCTTTTTTAAGCTCGATTATGGTGAAAAACCTAATGTAGAAGGCTTGTCGTGATGTAGAACCAAGAGAAAGAAAGAAAGAAAAGAAAAGAAGAGATAGAAAGAGAAGAAGTTAGGAGAGAAAGAGAAAATCTATTATTCCATTCAATCAAAAGTGCCAATACAATATCACCAATGCCTTTATATATGGGCTAGTTCAAAATAAAGCGAACTCAATCTAATCCTTGAACAAGGAACCAATTTAAATTATTTACATAATGATTCGAAAAATAAAATAAAATTTGAATCATATTTAATTCTTTTTTCGATGCCTAAAATATGTTTCAATGAGAGATCAAAAACATCCCTTTTTCTTCACATAGTATTAGAGCGATGATCAAACCCGGCCAGAATTGTTTGTCAGATTCTTTCATCGCTTGAAAGCTTGTGGTCTTTCTCCCTAACCCTAATCGGGTCTCTCTCTCTCTCTGTCTTGCGCATGTATATGGTCCTCGTCATGTCACCTTTAGGGGTGTATGTGATTTGTTCACATTATTTACTATTTTTTATAATAAAAAAAATGGCCTTAAAATTTTAAAAATATTATTTTAAAACATCCTTTTTGAAAGCTAATAGGGCCACTTGATTTTTAATGAATACCCCAATTAAGGAATGCATAAATATGCAACCATAAGAAAGGTATAAGGGGATCTTTAACTTTGTGAGTTAATAGAATCTAAGAAAGTCACACATCTCTCAACGAGGGTGGAGAATAGTTATCTCATTCTATAATCGCCGAGAATGCCAAAGATGGTGGGAGTGACTTGCCGCCTAGTGGGAGTGTACCACGGGAGACAATTTTTAAAATCCTTAGTTGTGCAGAAGCAAATGCAAAATATTTTCTCATCATTTTTATGAGATTGAAGGGAGAAATTTTTACTATTACTCCACATGTGTCAAGTAAATATTATTTTTTATATAGAAGCAAAGCTTTCTATGCTAACATTGAACGGATGACTGCTGTAAATGATAAGTTGAGCTAAATTAGTAAAAAATCAAACTATAAGAATGGTTGATCTCCTTTTTAGTGTAGGATCAATTAACTAGTATCTATGCCTCATCTCTTTTGAAAATGCCCTACCCCAAAGGGAGTATAGACTATGTAGAGAGATTCTTCCTAGTGGTAAGAATTATCTTTATCCACCTTATTCTAGTGATTGTTGCACATTTTGGATCTCGAAAGATTTCTAGATGGACTTAGACATTATCTCCTCCGTTGAGAAATAGACGATGATTCATATGTGAATCAATTTTGGACTTCAATGTTAATAAATAAACAACACAAAGTCTGCTTACTCAATTATTGATTGGCAACCTAAAGCAATCGTCTAAACACTTTTGAGCTTCAAGGTTAATGAACAAAAAGCGTAAAGGTTGCTTGCTCAAGTGTTCATTTGTGACCTAAAGTGATGTAGAACTATGAAGTACCAACACTCTATTTTGACTCGCATTTCCAACAACACGTGTCGAACACTTCCTAGACATTTGTTGGACATGTGAAAAAAAAGTAGTTAGTAAATTTGTTTTGGGACTTAAATCATGGATGATGATTAAATGAAGAAGTTATTGAATTTTTATTTAATGACTTTATTATTTTAATAGCTAGATAATATTTTTAGTGAGTTGTGTATTTTTCTATCAATTTTAATTGAAATAATGTTAAGTTTTTATTATATGATCAATATAAAATATATATATATGTTCAACATGTCCCTAACATATCTGTGTAGTATTTTTTTTTTAAAATGTCATGTCAGTGTGTCCTGTGCTTCTTAGATGTAGAACAAGTGGCAAATGCTTAATGACCCGATACGCCCCAAGGCGACCCGATTTTGGCCACTTTTTGGGGGTATTTTGATTTCTTGATTTTTTTCGGATTAGTATTAATAATTTATTAATCGGATTATTAGAAGGAATTAGTAGTTTCTTATTCGAAGTAGTAGTTTTCTAACTTATAAATATAATATAATAGGTCTTTATTATACAACTTATCAATAATACATACAGTTTCGAATTTGGAGAGTTTTCTCTTGTTTCGGTGAGTAATCCCCGTGTTACTCGATTTTCAAGGAATTCGACGTGTTCGATTCTTTTCACATTTTCGTGTTGCATTATAAAGCCAATATCAAGACAGTGGAACCTTAGATTTCATTGAGCAATTGCCTTCACGACAATCAAAAAAGCCACAATGGTCTAAAGAAATTGTCTTGATCTTTTGTATGGTAACTGACATATATGGAATTAATTGTCGCCACTCAAAAGTGGTTGTCTTATCTTAGATTAAAAAGCCATAGATGAAATAGACTATGCTCGAATTTAAGTTCCGTGAAGATTGCTTGGAGGGATTTCTCATTTCGACTTGAGAAATGTGTAAGCGATCTTGTAAGCGTGATCCTAACCTATTGACACATCGAAAGGGGCATACTTTAGTTTGAATCCTTGATATTGGATTGGTGAGGGAAAGAGCGATATTCTTAAGAGTTTCCTATTTGGGCACAGTTGAGATAAGAATGTGCACTGTATTGTGTACTCGATTGTTTTTATAGCTCATACGGTTGGTCAATTTTTAGAGCAACTTAGTGCTTTGCTCATATGGACGGTCAAATTATTGGAGTATCTTAGTACTTACTCATTAGATTCTTTGATATCTAAGTGATGTCAAAGTATATGGTTGGTCGTCGTAATTAAGGCAGTAGTTTTGTTAAGGAGATCCCTGTAGTGCCTTGACATAACGTCGCTGTAGGTAAGATGATATTTTCATCATTAGCTATGATTGTGTGACAGCTCTAGCTTATATAAGTATTGCATTTGGCGCAACCTTATCCCACATCATTAGCAAGCTTTAAAAGCTCATGGGGTACAAGAGATGCCTCTCCTTTAGGATTCTTCTTCTTGGGCTTATGGTCTATAAGACAGAACCGTACAGACTTGCCACATGGTTGGAAGCTAAGGCTCACTAGTAGGCTGGTAGACCAATAGCGATGTTGCCTCGAAGGTGAGTAAGGTCGTGTTGTCTAATTATAGTTTTAACATACACAAAGGATCCCAAGTATGGGAGAACCAACACATTGGCATTTGTTTTCACTATACATATTTGAGATATAGTTGCACAAGGAGAGGGGATCTTGAGGCATATTTCCGTGGCCAGTTTGGTAGCTAACTCATTTACTAAGCCCATACTTAGTTATGTTTTATATCTTGTGTCAGATAATTGGGTTTATTTTGGATTTGATGCATTTGAGAACATAACATTATTTCATCGTTATTTGATTTTGTGTTCATATTGAAATGATTATTTAATATTGTGAGCATACATTTCTGAAAGATGTCATCAGGCTTAGATTGGCTCTCTCACACGAGCAATTGCCTTGGTGCTTCGATAGGGAGCAAGATGAGACATGGAAGTTCTTGGATAGTAGAAAAATTTTCTCTTCGTGATATATGTCACCTTGACAGGGTCAAGATGAGGTTATTTTGAGAATTGAATATAGAGATTGATCACACACATCATGTAGCCTAAAATTTAGCTGAATGCGAATCTTTAAACAGCTGCTTAGAAAGTAACTGTGTTGGAGTGTTCAGGTTAGGCACTGAGATAGCGACTAGACTAAAATTCGTACGATGTTTTTATTATTTTGTGATCTTAACATGCACTATTAAATGGGAGCTCCGTCATGGCATATATTACATATTATACATGCTATTGATTAGAAACTTTGTCATTGTGTGAGCTTTGAGAACTATCTTGGGTTGGTTCTCATTATGCCTTTATGACCGAGGACTACGTTATAAAGAGAGGACTTGATGTCACGATTTTAGCATATACCTAAAGGATCATGATTGATGCGGTCCGGCAAGGCATGTTTATGAAAGCAATCAAGTCTAATTGGATTAGTGTGAGTAGTTAGGGACGATAGTTCCATACTACACTATTGTATTGTGACTCATAGCCCGAGCGATCTATAGGTTTCTGGGTTTATCGACAAGATCAAGAGTACAAGACAAATTTGAGGGTTCAAGCATCGCACTAAGATTAGTTCTTGAGAGGGATATGGGATACTGAATCTAGTGTAGTGGAATAGTTTGGGACATAAACAAGATTAGTTGTTTGTAATGAGATACTATGTTAGTGTGATGGTAGCCTAATATAGTACTCCTACCCCGACCTTTCTCGTTCGGTCACATGATCCATTTCCTATAATGTAGAGATGAAATGCATAGATAAGGGATATGAGTATTCTAGAACTCAACCTATGTAGATGAGTGAGAGATGTTAGAATTTGGGTCGGGTTTGTCCCAGACCCATAACCCGTGGTGCATTCACATAGGTTAATTCGAGAGAATAGATAAGATTAGTTCTTATCCTATCTATTTGAGATGTGATTGGACTCTATGTGAGTCCTATTCCAACTTGATGTTGAAAGACTACTCTCTTAACATATACGTGATATATTATATGTAAATTGTTACGAAGAATTTACAGGTACCAAAATACATCTCTTTCCACTTCTAGTTTCATCTCTTGGGTTACCAATTAGAAACCTATGGTTTGGATAGTAGAAATTCATAATGACTCTAGTAGTCGTTCTATTGATGGAAAAGATTTCACAACGTTCATGATTATTCAAAAAAGCTCGTAAAACAAGCATGGTGGATCTTTGGCAATTCCGCATGTTCAGACAACGGATTGCGAACCAAATCCGACACAGGTATTTCGTATTGATTTCCTACAACTAGTTTGTAGCATGGATATCTCGTTAATAAAATATAATATATATGCATACTAAACACTAGATAATATAAAGACTTTCTTCGATAAGAATAAAGATAATACCTTAAATATATGTGGTTGAGCTTATAATAATTAATATTTAATTAGTCGATAATTATAATTGATAATTTTCAAAGGAAGATATTTAATAATTCTATTACCTAATAATTTATATTTTTAAAAACAAAAATCCTATTGTATTATGAATCGTTGGAATGAAAATATATAAAGCAAAAGAAATACAAACATGGAAGAAAATTTAATTATATAATTACATATGTCATGCTCGGTCAAGAAAGTTTTCAACTAGACAAATACATAACTGAGTTGCCATCCCACTAAAAATTAAGTTAATAGTTAAATTAATTTAAATTTGACAAGTTTTTCAATTTTGTTTTTGTTTTTCTGTTGGCCTTAGTAGAACCAATGGATATAAGATATCTTTTCAATGAAAATGCTAGAAATATTGTTGAAAAAATATATAGCATCCCTTTTCATTATTTTTTATAGATAAAGTAAGACGAAGATTTCAGCTACAAGGAATGAGCGAAAATTTACAGCAATTCTCCCACAACGTTTTTTACTTTTTAATATGTCAGTCTCACACAACTATTAATTATTAGAGAGTTGGTTGTATTTTTTTTTATAAGTAAATGTGTGTATTTATATAAATATGCATATATATATATATATGTGTGTGTGTGTGCGTGTGTGTGTATGTATTGATAGGTAAATCACACACGCACATAATTTGCCACTTAAGGGAACTTGAACCCTTAAACTTCCAAATGGAGAGGTGGAGGAGATCAAGCTAGAGCTTGTTGGTAAATGTGTGTATTTATACATAAAAATAGAAAAGACAAGACTATAACAGAAAAAAATCTACAAAGGAACCTACAAATAATTCTGTTAATTAATGAATAATTAACATTCAAAAATGAATTAGCTCGAGGGAAAATTTAATAGTTCTGTTAATTAATAAATGTGTGCATTTATATATAAAAAGTGTCAATTCTACAAATAACAGGAAGGCTTCTATGACCCAAAAATACAATAATAGCCAAAAAAAACTATCTTTCAAAATAAAAGGGCTTTCTCAATTCTCTCAAAAATTCTCTAGTTCCTCACCCACCAAATAGTTCATATCAAGCAAATAGGTCCGAGCCTCCTTCCTAACCCGTCCCCTTCCCCAACTTGGGAGCACCTCCCTCAAAGTAGCTGGTGGCATCACCCACAAACATTCAAGAATGGAAAAGACAAGACTTTTCAACAATCTCTAGCCACTAAACAATGAACTAGAAGGTGATTGACTAATTTCATATCTCCCTCACACATACAACAACAGTTGACTAACTGAAAACCTCTCTGAAGATTATTCAAAGTCAATATAACTCCCTAAGCCACCACCCAAGCCAAAAAAAAAAACCACCTTGGATGAAACTCCAGAATACAAAATTAGCTTCCAAAGAACTGCACATCTCCGCTGTCCATCAACCCCTTGTAGTCAAAACTAATTGTGAAGATCCTAGAGCTATTTAGAAATTAGAGTCTAACCAATAGTATCCTCCCTCCCTTCAACCACTCTACACCTATTCAGGACCTCTAAAAAGTTCATCATCTCTATAATCTCTCAATCATATGGAGGTTCCTTCTACAATACAGACTCCACTTCACATCCCCAACCTCCTTTGAACAACAATCAAATATCCATGCTTGCTTACTGAAAGCCAATCTAAAAAACCTTTAAAGCCCTATCCCCACACCATGCAACACCTCAAAACTTCACCCTTGGCCCCTCCCCCACCTCAAAATAGGTACACTTCTAAAAATCAGAAATCCTATTATGAATCCCTTTCCACAAACCACATCCCAAAGTTTCCACCACTGCCTTAGTAAACCACCGAGCCTTCTCACTTCCATACTTTGTTGTCGTGACTTCCTTCCAAAAACCTTGGTCTTCCACCCCAAACCTCCATAACCACTTTCCCAACAAAGCTCTATTGAAGACCTTCAAATCCTTCGCACCTAAATTCCATGACAAAATAGGAGTCTTCGCTTTTTCCCACTTCACTAAATGTATTTTCTTGTCATCCTCCAAACCACTCCAAAGGAAGTCTCTCTGAAGATTCTCCGACTTCTTACCACCAAAGCTAGGATAGAAAAAAGAGACATGAAACAGGTTGGCAAGTTGGCTAAAGTGCTCTTTATCAATGCAATCCTTGATCCCTTTGAAAGGTATTGCCTCTTCCAACCTCTCAAGCTAAAATCTTTCTACCACTAGGTCCCACCCCCTACAAGATCCAGACGAAGCACCAAAAGGTAAGCCCAAATAAGAGCCCGGTAGAGATTCGATTTTGCACCCCAATGTCCAAACCAAGTCCTCTGCACCCCTAATCACCCCAACCGGAACAATTTCACTCTTGCTCAAGTTCACAAGAAGCCTAGAAGCCACCTCAAAGCAAAGAAGGACGCAAAGAAAGAAACACAATTAACATTCTTTTCGCCTCGCAAAAGATAATTGTATCATCGGCAAACAGAAGATGTGATACCTCCACTCCTCTGCCACTTCCATCCTCCACTCTAAAGCCCTTCAAGAGATTCGCAAACTTTGCTCTATACATCATGCGACTAAAAGCCTCCATCACAATCACAACTAAAAAAGGGGAGAGAAGATCTCCCTATCTAAAGACCCTCGGTGACTGAAGAAGCCTGCGGGGGAATTCACCAAAACCGGTAAAGACACTGAGGAAATGTAAGTCCTCATCCAAGATTGATAGTGATTGATATCAACTTTGCTACAACAGCTTTGGCTTTCAACTCTTTCTAAAAGAGGAAGCATATAGAAAAGTTAAGTCCAGCCATCTAAGCAGCTCCAAGCCAACAATATATACTTAAGTAGCATTCTTTCGTTGTATGACTACTGCAGAAAATCCCCACCCAGAACTCTTCCCTTTAAACCTAACAATATTACAACATATTTAATCCAAAATCAATCAGAACAAAGTAGGCAAAGTACCACAACGAACCTGAACAGAAAGGTCAGATCACAGTAGTGAATGGTGGATCTCAGAGGCTGGTACGAACAGAATATACATTGACAACACAAGTACAAACTCTGTAAAAGAGTAAGCAAAACAAGCAGAGTTTGACAAGCATTTTCTAAGAGATAGAAAGGAGGAAGTTTCCCAGGACCATAAAAAATTTGTTTTATGATTCACATCATTTACTTCGACAACCAGCAGATTCCACAGTTTTAAGCAACAAGTCTATTAGCATCTATTCTGGTATCAGTCTGCAATTTCTAAATTCGTCCATAACATTTTCTATTGTTATTTTGAGTTTCAGTTTTCTAAAAGCAATAGTTTCAATTAGCAAGGATGCAGCAGAGCACTTTTCTGATTAAAGAGAGTGCATCCCAAGGAAAGGATCAAATATGCAATAACATCAGGGAAGAGGACAAGGACTTTATTTGGTGGTCTGGTACAGCCAAAGATATCAGAGACATAGAATCACTGAAATAAAAACAGAGAATCACCAAATAGAAATAGATGAAGAGGAGGGGAGGGGACGGGAGGGGGGAAGAAGATGGAGAAGAAGTGTCATAACTCACCTTTACTGTCAATCAAGATAAGGTTTTTAAGTCCTCCTGTTTATAAATGTCCATGCAAAGGAGAAGAAAAATAGAAAGAAAAAAAAAACATAATTAGCCATTGAGTTGCAACATTTCGGAAAAAATATTGTAAGCACTGTTTTTGAATATATTAAATGGTAAAAAATGTGTTTTTCAAAATGTATCAAAGCAATGCCAAATAAGAAGTGTAGGACAAGAAAAATGGATTTAATATTTTTTAAAATTTTTGTTAAGTAAGTAAAATGGATTCCAGATAAAATGAAACAGAAGCTTATTCTATAGTCTAGTCTACATTTAAAAAATAATAAAATAAAACATAGATTACAAAATATTTCTGATTATCAATTTTCAGTTTAGTGCCCCTGATATCTGGTTAGTGTAGACTATAGTATAAGGTGCATCAAAGTGCGATCCTCAAAGAAGTTTTCAAACACTAATCCAAACATAACTAAAAAAGAAAAAATCAACAATGGGAAAAACAATCATGCACATAATAAACAAAGAGTGATCTAAGATGGTAGAAATATACAAGATGACAATTATTTTCTCATACCTGATTCAGGGATGAAAATTATGTCTCCAGCATAAATGAGATCAGCATTCTCCAACATATTCAATTCTACAGTCTTCTCTACATCAGTATTAAATCGAGAACAAATAGTAAAAAGTGTATCCCCACTCTCAACTTTATAGGTTATAACCTCTACACTGTCAGAACAACCACATAAGAGATCTAAAGTAATAGTTTGTGATACAATCAATGTTTTGTCAGGTATCTTCACAACAAATGACCCAAATTTTGATGATATGTCCTCCCATGTATCCCCAGGTTGGACCATATAGTCCATGTGCCAAGTGAACTCATTGTGACCAGCAGGACAACTGCAAATTACAGAAATCAAAAAACCATCCACTGTTCTATTAACAAAATCAGAGCTAACATGGAATAAAGAAGTTGTTTCTTCAAGGCTTTTTGCAGTTTTTGGGACATAGTACAGCGAAGCAGGACATGATTTGATCGAGGACACATTGCAGGCCATGGGATCAACATGATAACAATGGCTAAAACATGAAAGAAAGAGAAAAAACACAAAACCCACCAAAATTTTTTGACTTGCAGTTAACAAAAAGTACATCTTTTTTTTTTCTAGTAAAATTCTAAATAATTTATATATGGTTGCTGAGAAAATGAAGGAAACAAAAACAAAAGAAGGATATTTCTGCAGAAAAGGAATTATAATTGGGACTATGCATGGTTCCTTGGTAACTTCTAGTTTGATCAGGGAAACCACAGAAAAGGAATCTGCTAATAAAGAAATTTGAAAGAGTCTTCGAGAAACTTAAAAACAAGTTTACATTATGCTTTAAACAATTTTTTGTCCCAGTTGAGTTTTTCTACTCTAAGAAACTAAGCAACACAAAACAGAATCTTTAAAATTTATTTTCCTTCTCTTTCAGTTCCTTCCCCTGTTTTATTACTAACTAAACATTAAATAACATAAATTTGAAAGCCTATTAAGAAAGGAGGTATTATGTATATAATCACCCACTTCAATTACCCAATATAAGTTAAGATAAATTACTATACGCACGGAGTATCAAAACAAACTTATCTTTGCTCCACAGACCAAGTAAATAATAGAGATAAATGGAATCTAAAAAAGGGCCAGTATATTATGATATAGCAAAATAAAGAAGGGGTAATCTATAGGCTAAATTTCAAAATACTTTCATATTTCTAAAACCATTTACATCAATACAATGTTTTCATAGACCATTCTACACTATAATACGCAAAAACATCAGTCAAACAATAAATTAGGATGACAGTTACACAATAAGAGATATATACGCGTGTCTATATGTATGAATGCATGTATTGAAAAAAGGATTGGGATGAGTAAGAGGAAGGAGGAGGAACTGAGATGTAGAGAATGATGTTTTGGGGAGTTCGATGGGCACTTGGAAAAACCTAACGTTGGACAAATATGGGGAAGAGAGAAAATTGATGGTGGGGTCTGAGAAGAAGACATGAAGTCGAAGAAAATAGATTTTGAGGGATTGTGTTTGGTGAAGACTGTAGAGTGAGATTCCCAGAAAACAAACGGAACTAAATACCAGTGCCGGCCATTTGGAGGCCATAGCTTTGGCTCATCTGAGATTCCCAGAAAACAAACGGAACTAAAAACCAGTGCCGGCATTGCTTTGTCCTTTAAAAAATTGAATTTAAGGGGCCAGATGCCAACTTCCTGAAATACTTCGCTCCAACTTTGGTCTTTGGCTGTGCTGAGTGGAAATCTTTTGCGGTTCTTTTGGACTATTAGAAGAGATAGGAAAGGAAAGAAAGTAATACGAAAAAAAGGAAAGGAGAGAAGAGGAGAGGGTAATTTTTCTTTTATATTTGAATAACTAATGAAAGAAAAAGAAAGAAAAAGATTATTATTTTGTTTGGGAATGATAATAGAGAGAAAGGAAAAGAAATAATTTTATATTATTTTATTATTATGTTTTAGGACAGAGATGTTATTTTTATTTTGACTTTTATAATTTTAAGGGTAATATTAATATTATTAAAAATTTATTAAATCTTTCTTTATTTTTCGTCCGTTTTCGTCCACTTTTTTAAGGGATAACAAAATTACTAAAATGAGGGTTAAACTCTCCCTCCCTTTCCCTCTCTTTTCTTCCCTATCCTTCCTAATTTTTAAAACAAACATGATATAAGCTCTCCTTTCTTATCCTTCCCTTTCCTGTCTTTCCAATTCATTCCATCCAAACGTAAGTGTTAGTGTCAAAATCACATATAATACAAGGCTTCATTGTTGAAGGAAAATGTGGTCTTTTGTAGTTTGTACACAAATAGAAGACAATATTCCAATTGGATACCTACAAAATAAAATTTAAAAAAATAAATAAATAACAATTTGATCAGATTACACTCAATTTTGACTAGGCCCTTTGGTGTCTACCCCTTTTTTTTTCTTCCTTTCTCTTTATTTTATTACTTTTTTTTGGAGCCAGGCTCTTGACATAGGATCAAACTCCATCTTATGCAAATACTTTACTATTGAAATAATTTGTAATTTGAGAGTTATTTGAGAAAATAAACAATGTTGATAATAGTTTAGAAAAGTTTTGGAATAAAAAGGTAAAATATGTTAAATATATATGGTAAAAAAATGATAAAGTTTGGATAAAAAGTGATATAAAAAAGAGAAAAATGGTGTGTTTTCTAAATACGTATTCCAAATTTTGCATTCAAATGATGTGGTACTGAAATATTAGTAGTATTTTAAATCATGTAATTAATGTGATTTCATTTGAGATAAAAATTTAGTAAGTGTAACATTACCTTTTAGGACTTTTAGTCCAAATTATGTTGGTTAATCTGTATTGACTAAAACTATATGAAAATGTAATGTGCCTAAGTTCAAGTGAGTCATTTTCTCAAGTCTCGTGTTTACTCAAGCATTATGGTTTCATTCTTCAGTGTGGTGTTCACAATGATAAGTAAACGGTAATGATGTAGAATGTAGATACATTAGCCAAGGGTTCAGTGCACACACTTTATGTATTTAACATGATTTATAATGTTAACGTGTGTTTGGAGATTTTATATGATTTTGACTAAGGTTTTAAGTTAATTGTTTTCAAAATGTAAAGGATTCAAAAACATGTCAAATAGGCAAGGCATTCAAGAACGGCCATTCTCATTCAAATGAGTCTTGGCTTCGTTCGAACGACAAAAACATAATGTCTTAGTTCACCTTCATTCTTTTTTTTCATTCGAACGTGAATCACAATGTGTGCTCGTTCAACATCGTTCGATGTCTCGTTCAAACAAGGTTTCTAATAACCTCTTCATTTGAGTTTGTTCACGGTATCGTTCAAACGAAGTCCTTCATTCGAACAAGCATACGCTAAAAGCAGTTTCCAAGTTTGATTAGAAACTGCTTCAAAGCCTATACCTATATAAAGTCTTTGATACATGAACATACAAAAAAAAAACTTTTGGCAACAATAATTTTTCACATTTAAAATATTCCAAAAGTTTTTTCATTGCATTCTAATGCACATCTAAATCAAAGGTCAGTTGTTTAAGAATCCAACCATCTACATCATCATACTTGGAGTAGAAGCTTACGGAGATGTCAAGGTTGTGCGGTCGACGGAGTTTGAGATTGCGTGGACTTCGCAATTGTGATTGAAGAGTATTGTTTGAGAATTCGAAGCGGTGGATTACTTGAAAAGCGCTTGAGGATTCAAGTTTAAAGAAATCCATATCGTGAATAAGGCTTAAGGGACTAAATCTTTATGTCTACAAGAGTTTGTAATCACCAAAGCTTTTTTAGTAAATTGTGTGTATCTAGTCAATACTTCAAGGTTTTGCAAAGTAAATTTGATTGATTTGTGATTCTTTCCTCGTCAACAAATTAGTGTGTTCTCTCATTAGTTACTGTTTTATTATTACTATGTCATTGATACATATCTCAAATTGAGATTATAGACTGGAGAACCTAAATACACACATAATTTAAGTGAAAATTTCAATCATCCAAAGAAATTAAAATTTGTTAAGATAATTTTTTATTTGCTACATAGACCTATTCAGCCCTCCCTCCCTTTACCATCTAAATACACATAGGCCCACTCATTACCCATATAAAAAAAAAAAAAAAAAAAAAAACAAACAGAAGTTCCCGTTATTTTATACATTTGAACTATACTGAATACTCGCTCTTTTGATAAATATTTCTGAATAAATTCAAGAAATTTTGAAAAGTATGAAAACTTTTGTATTATTGACCGGTAATTTGTGTAAATAAGAGGTTGTCACATGTATAAGATTGATATGCATATTATGAAACTTCTCATTGATTAAGTTAAAATTTTTTTTTTTAAGAATTTAGTCTTTAGCTCATTTTTCAAATCCCAACTTGCCCTTATCTGGTCAGCCCCCTTCTCTGGTGGTAAGTGCCCCTTTGAGTTTGTTGAAAGTGATTCAATGAAAAGTAAGTTTATAAGAAGTGTTTCTTTGAGAATAGTTTGGTGTTTTTAAAAATAATTATGATGTTAGAAATAATAATAACAAAGTGTTTGAGTAATATTCTGGATAAGGGCTTTCTAAAATTAGAATGTCTTTTTTGTCCTTTAGATGTTATTAGATGGTTTGGAATGAATTGCTTAGTTATATGTATTTAAATAATTATGTAAAAATATATAAAAATAAAAAATATATATTACGCAACAGTATTAAATAAATTAAAAATGATGTAATAAATAATATGTATAACAAATAGCATTGAGTAAATAATTAATATATTATATATAATTGTAAATATATTGTATATTATATAATTTATGCAAAAAATGTAAAGTCTTTGACATAACCGTAATATTCCACAAAAATATGAGAGACATTTGATCAAGTAACCATTCAACCGTGAAATTAGCTTTGAAGAATTAAGTCTAGAGTAATGCTAATCTTATCTTTATATTTTATCAAAATTGTTTACTTTCATGAGTTGGCAGCATTGTATTGGTTAGATATCACATGATGTCATATCATGATGTGATATCCAACCAATACAATACTGTCAACTCATAAAGTTAAACACTTTTGGTAGAGTTTTTAAATAAGCTTAACATTATTATTAAGTCTATGCCGCTTCAATTCAACCGTGCTTAATGGCCCAAATAACGTCTTAGAAAACCAGTTTGATCAACAATCCCAAGTAGCCAAATTAAGTCCAAGCACCCTTTCAGAGAAAACAAAAAGTGATTTTAGTCCCATAAACAGTTGCAGGTTGCAATTCCAAATGAGGCCTAAATATTACTTAGAAACGAAACTTCAAAAAATATCTTTAAAATTTGATTATAATAATCCTGTGAAAAATCTTATAACTAATTTAATTAAGCAAACCCTAATGAATTGTTGATTAAAAATTACTTTAAATAATACGGATTGTTGATTAAAAATTACTTTAAATAATACCTTAAGTCGAATCACATTCTAAGATACCTTCTTGTTGAGTAACTAAGATAATGAGTCTTAATTACCCCTAAAAAAATAATGAGCCCATTTTCATTAAACTAAATAGAATAAAGTAGAAACAAAAACTAGAAGTACGTCATATTTAAAGTGGGAAAATCCTTACGAGATATAAAAACTAATTGCTGCAAAAAAAATAAAAAAATCCACTAATCAAATCAAATTACAACACAAGTCTACAAAGACAATACTCAAGAAACTAATCAACCACAAACGCTTCTCATTGCATGTCAATTTTCCCTTTGATTAGTCTCCTATAGCCTATAATGCTTCTACGATCCACAAATCTACCACCTCCATAATGTGCAACTCCCTGTGTAGTGAATGTAAGTAGTCCTTCGCTATATATCGAACTAACATTTCTCCAAACACCTAGGTATATAAAAAAAATTTCTCAAAATTCTACGAACTTTGTAGATAAGAAAATTAACTATATCATAGAAGCTAAAGGTATTTTAATTTTTCTTTGACTTCAAAAGGCTTGGTTCCTTATTTGAGACACATCAAAATTTCTTATACATAGATAAAACTCCAAGCCCTAAATCTTATAGGGCAAGAAGTCTCGCACAACACAAAACTTTAACATCTAAACAATTCACATTTGGATGTGAGCCATAAGTACGTTTGAACGATGAGCTACGTTTGGATGAAAAAGGTTCATGTTCAGACGATATGGCTACTGGAAATTTTATGTCAAATAAGTAATCATTGTGCTCAAACATGCAAATAGGAGTTTAGATGAACCATATATTGGAGTCCCACGTTCGGACGGTGTTACTAAACCTAGTAGGACAAGAAGTCTCATACAACACAAAACTTTAGCATCTGAATAATTCACGTTTGGATGTGAGACATAAGTGCGTTTGAATGGTGAATCACGTTCGGATGGACATGGTTCACATTTAGAAAATATGGCTACTAATTTTTTTTTACATCAAATAAGTTATCATTATATTTGAACGTACACATGTGCATTTGGATGAACCACATACTAGAGTCTCACGTTCAAACGGTGTGACACTACATCTGAACACTGAAAGTTTTGTTCACCTAGTTCATTTAGCACATTAAAATAATTGTCCAAAATTATTTTAACAACTTTTAAAGGTTAATCTATCCTATAGTTAAAACTAAATTCCACCTAACGTCATTGTAAGATCAAATTTCGAATATTTCAATTCTAAGGTCAAGTGATTAAGTGTAATGAATGAAATGCATAACATAATTACTCTCGGATTGCACACTTCTATACTTTTGAGTAGGGGTGTCAGTTCATGTTATCGTATTGTATTTGGGTCATGTCAAGGCGCATATATATATATATATTTATTTAAAAATATGTGTCAACCCTAACCCGACACTATTACTAATTGTGTCAAATTTCAAAACTCAAACCTAACTCATTTATTAAACATGTTACACTTAACCTGTTTATTTTTATTTATATTTTTAAATAAAAAATTTACCTATCTTTATATATGTATAGATAATTTTCAAGTTTAGTAAACTTTGAACATGAAACAAATCAAAGTAAAAACCTATTTTATAAGTAAAAAAAAATATCTAAACCCTGATAAAATTTTGATGTGATACGAATTACCTTAGCTCATGTTATTTTTTATAATTAAACATGTTAAGTCGTGTTAAATGAGTTGATACTACTAAAATCCAAACACAACATGTTTATTAATCATGTTATACGTGTCAACTAGTTTATGATCTAAATCTATTTATACTCAACCTAAACCAGTTAACTTCGTGTCGTGTTTGAGTCGTGTCAAAAATCGACACCCCTACTTTTGAGAGCTTATTTGAGTCATCAAATACGACTAGTGATATCCACAATGACTAAATTATAGCATACAAATACTAGTCCTATAATTACATTTTGTAAAAGAATTGGCAACACAAAAAGGTGTTTTTTTGTTAATTTCTAATTGAGCAGAACCTATGAACGTTAGTGAATGAGTTAATGCGCTAATCCAAACACTATAACTCGACTTAGAGGAGGGTGAATTCTGATTCCAAAACAATGTCTATGTATGTATGTCAAGTGAAAACTTATGACTCTATCTGTTCAAACTTCAATACGGTTGAAGATTAAAGACCCAAAAACTTTAGTTAAGTAACAGTTCTCTTCGCATAGGAATGATTAGCGGACCTGCTACCTAATTGTTAAATTAGAAAGTTAGATACACACTTCATGAGACATGTGTTTATGTTCATGCATCATGCATACACTTCGCACATTTTGCTTCACTTTACTTTTCATGCGTAAATCTTGTTTTTAACTTAAATTTAATTTGAAAAGATCTTTCTCAAATTTGATTTTGATTTTGATTTTTTTTTTTTTAAATTTAGAAGTTGATTTTGATTTTTTTAAACATTTAAGATTAGTCTCATGACTTTGTAAAACAAGTTCAATTAAAAAGGTTTTAAAAATAATTTTTAGAATGATCTATCTGTACTATTGTATGTAAGCATGTCTCTTTTGGAGACTTTAGGTGGTCCACATGCTACATCAACCTTTTCCATAATATATATATATATATATATATATATTTTTTTGAGTCAAAATTGGGTGATAAGATACGCACAACTACTCATATCAAAGTGGTTAAACTTAAAGAGTTTATGATAGAAGATGCTTCCTTGATGGTAAGAAGTCTTGAATTTCAAACTCTGTTAGATTGGGGTCCCCTGCCTATCTATAAATCTAGCCTCTAACAATCATCAGTCCTAAGGCTTATTTTTGTAACATAGAGTAGACAGTAAACTCATTTACACTATTCACTATACAATAACCGTATTGTGTGAGGGTCGTGTAGTGCATCTGTATTTTGCAATACGTTCGTGTTCATTAAGATTACCAACAATAGATTAAAGCTTGAATCTCATGGCTGGAGGTAAGTGTACTGGCTATGCAAATTCAATTTTGCTTACATTTTAATCATAACTCGAAAAAAAATGTTTTAAATTTTGAGATAAGACCAATTTTATGTGAAAGTATACTTCTAGAGCTTCACTGGGGATAGGTAAAATGTGTTAATTCGGCTTCATATGAGTGAGACATGACGAGGAGTGGCATCCGAACAAAAGAAATACACATCCAAATGGGAGAAACACACATTTGAATATTTTTTGGTCGTCTGAACAACTTTCATTATTTTTTGATGAGGTGAAAGGTATTCTCATTGTACTTGAACAACTCGGGGTGCATCTGAACTAATGTATTATTGTTTTGTGTGCAAATTTTGATGAAAAAAGTTGATTTTTGACAAGAAACTTGTTTCTAACTCAATTTAGGGCTTTCAAATTTAAATACACCTATCTAGGGAATTTTTTTTAAAGAGATAATAGATATAAAATTTTTGTGTCTCTTAGAGTTTTCATATACATCATATCGATGCTTTTTTCATTGAGCTTTACTTTTTAATCATACTTTTTAAGAGTTCTTTTGCATTCTAGTTTTATTCATATCGTATGTTGAGTGTGTTGAGAACTCGATAAAAGGAAAACAGAAAAGTAGAGAAGTAGAAAATAGAGAAGAAGAAGAGGAAAACTATTGTAACTTGTATTGAAAATTAACTGAATGATTTTGATACAAGTGCTTTACACGTACTTATATAGAGATGAAACTAGTAACAGAAAACTCTCAACTGTCAACTGGCTCATTCTTTATTTTGCCCTTTTCATATTTAGACTTTAATTCCATATCTTCTATTTTTGAGGCTATACTCTAACACCCCCCCTCAAGATGAACATGAATGTTAAGGATGTTCATCTTGCGAAGAGTATGATGAAAAGGTAAAGAACCAAGTGGTTTTGTAAGTATGTCTGCCAACTGTAGTCTAGATGGAATGTAAAATAGTTTGATGAGGTTTTGCTGCAGCCTTTCACGGACATTGCAGACTTGCTATTAGTGTACATCAAAATTGGCTGGGAATGAGTGATCAGTAAATCTTGCAGTGCATAAACCAGCCATTGGACTTCACATGTTGTGTTTGCAAGGGCTTGATATTCTGCTTCAACAGAGGATTGACTTATAATAACTTGCTTTTTGGACTTCCATGAGACCAACGAGTCTTCCAAAAATACTACAAACCCTGTGACACTTCTCCTTGTATCTATGCACCCTGCCCAATCACTGTCGAAAAAGCCTTGAGTTGCAATTTTGATGATGCTACGAAGAATAAGCCCTGACCTGGAGTGGCTTGCAAGTACCTTAATACTCTAACTGCTACTAGATAATGACTGACAGCAGACTTGAACTGAATATGCAAGGTCTGGTCTTGTAAGTGTTAGGTATAGGAGCCTCCCAATGAGTCTTCTATAGGCTGATGGATCTTCATACAAAGTAGAATCAGTGGCTGTGAGTTTTAAATTGGTCTCCATTGGAAAGGCAGCAGGCTTTACACCAATTGTTCCCGTGTCTTGAAGAATTTCTAGTGCATATTTCCTTTGGCAAAGAGAAATGCCTGCTTTAGATCTTGCTATTTCTAAGCCAAGGAAATATTTCAGTAGCCCCAAGTCTTTTGTAGTGAATTGATCATGCAGGAATTCTTTTAGGAGTTGAATATCCTGTAAGCTATCACTGGCTAGCAGCACATCATCAACATATACTAACAATGCCATAAAGGATGTTGTGGATTTCTTTATGAAAAGAGAGCAGTCAGAAGTTCCTTAAGTGAAACCATAGCTAACGAGGGCAGTAGACAATTTTTCAAACCATTTTCTAGATGCTTGCTTGAGGCCATAAATGCTTTTCAAAAGATGGCAAACCTTATTTTCTGGATTAGGCATTCTAGGGGGCAGCTCCATATAAACTTCTTCTTGTAAATCACCATGTAAGAATGCATTGTTTACATCCTAATTGATGAAGATGCCAGTTCTTAATTGCAGTTATAGCAAGTAATAGTCTAATAGAAGTCATCTTTGCCACAAGAGAAAAAGTATCAAAAAAAATCCAAACCCTCATGTTGATTATAGCCCTTTGCCACTAATCTGGCCTTGTGTCTTTCTATGCTTCCATCAGCTTTATACTTTACTCTAAATACCCATTTACAACCAATAATATGTTTATTTTTAGGTAAAGTAACAAGGTTCCAAGTTTTGTTTAACTCCAAAGCATCAATTTCATTTTTCATAGCTTTTTGCCATTCAAGAAGTTGTGCAGCTTGTTTATAAGATTTAGGTTCTGGACAATTTGAAATTGAAGCAAGAAAAGCTCTATGGGAATTAGATAGTCTATTGGCAGATAAGAAAGATAAGATAGGATATGAATTACCTTTAGAACCATCTATAGAAGAAGTGAGAAGTGTTGCATTTGAAGAAACATTGCTGCAATAATAGTTCCTGCAAAAAACTGGGTTTCTGTCTCACTCGAGAAAATTTTCTTCTGTTTGGACTATTGTTAGGTTGATCATTAGTCATGGAGATATTTGGATCAGTGTTTGGTAAAGATTCATTGATAGACAGAGTTAAATCACTTTGGTTGGGAACAACAGCTGAATTTTTAGAGCAATAGTCTAGGCTATATGAATGTTCTGATATAGGGAACAAAAAAGAATGAGTATGAGAATCTGGAGGGACTGCTTGAAATGTAAAAATATTTTCATGGAATGTAACATTCCTTGAAATGAAAATTTTGTTGCTATTGAGATCCATGACTTTATAACCTTTGATATCAAAAGGATATCCAAGGAAGACACACTTTGTAGCTCTTGGATCGAATTTTTGTCTATGATGTTGCGATGTAGATGCAAAACAAAGGTAGCCAAAAACCTTTAGATGAGAAAATTTTGGTATTTTGTTAAACAACATTTCATAAGGTGTTTTATTTTTGAGAAGTGGGGTAGGAATTCTATTTATTATATGAGCAGCAGCTAGTACACAATCACTCCAAAAAGATAAGGGGATATTAGCTTGAAACATTAAGACTCTAGCTGTGCTGATTAAGTGTTGATGTTTTCTTTCAACTACTCCATTTTGTTGTGGAGTTTCTACACAACTTTTTTGGTGTAAAACTCCATTTTCATGATGAAAATCATTTATGAAAAATTATGGTCCATTATCAGACCTTACTATTTTGACAGATGTATTGAATTGAGTTTTTATCATGTTGCAAAAATTCTTGAGTGTGAAAGAAACTTCAGACTTGGTTTTAAGCATAAAAACCCAAGTACATCTTGTAAAATCATCAACAATTGTTAGGAAGAATTTAAAATCCGAGTAAGAAATTGTTGCTAATGGACCCCATATGTCACAATGTATCAAATCAAAACTTTTATTAGAATTGGTATGAGATACAGTAAAGGGTAACTTTCTTTGTTTTGCTAATGGACATACATCACAAACATTTTGAGAATTGATAGAGATTGAGGGATCTAATTGCTTGAGGAGAAGTAATCTAGAAGAGGACGCATGGCCAAATCTGTAATGCCAGATATCTAGAGAATTTTGCCAGACAACAGAAGCAAAAGGGATTGAGTTAGATTTAGATGTGTGGCAGGAAGAAGCCTTAGGAGCAGCTTGCTGTAAGATGTAGAGCCCTTGTTTCTCAAATCCAATCCCAATCATCTTCTTCAGGGATTGGTCCTGTAAAAGGCAATGAGAATAAGAAAAGGATAAGCAAATATTAGAACATTTAGTGAGTTTAGAAACAGATAGAAGATTAACAGAAAAAGAAGGTAAGCATAGTACATTTGATAAGAATATTTGATTAGAGAGACAGATTGTGCCAATATGAGTGGCTAGAACTTTTTGACCATTAGGTAGGTTTATGGAAGTATCAATATTCTTGGGAAGAAAGCAATATAATAGTGGTGAACAGATCATATGATCTGTTGCACCAGTGTCGAGAATCCATTGATAATTGGATTTTGGAGAAAATGAAATAGGATTATAAGAGGCATTACCAGAGAAATTTGAGGATGTAACAAGATGGCAAGATTGCAATGAAGGGATATTCTGATCATTTGTAGAGGACTGAGAGGTATTGGCAAGGGCTATAAGTTTATTAATTTCTTCGGCAGTTAAAGAAAACCTTGGTTCTTCATTGTTGGTTTGATTGCAGACCTCAGTTGAAATGGCATTATGAGCAGAGTAGTGTCGTTTCCTTTTTGGTCCAGCCCAACCAGAGGGATAACCATAAAGCTGAAAGCATTTTTCAATGGTATGTCCATTGTATCCACAATGTGTGCAATGAAGTGAAGCTTTCTTGGATTTTTCTTTTGAGAACCGAGATAAAGAAGTTACTGGATGTGATTGCTTCACCATCAATGCATGTGTTTCAGTAGGAACTGAATTACTAAGCTGTCTTTGACTCTCTTCTTGAAATAACAGAGAAAACACTTTGGCTATGGTCAGTAATGGGACAACAATGAGTAGTTGGCTTCTAACAGAAGCATAGGAATCATTCAAGCCAACAAGAAACTTCAAGACATAATCAGATTGCTGTCTTTGCAGCAAGAAAGTGAAAAGATTACATGTGCAAGATGACATTTTCCCACATGTACAAGTAGGAAATGGACGATAGCTTACATATTCATCCCAAAGTGTTTTGAAGGCACTGAAATATTCAGTAATTGAAGAAGATCCTTGATTCATACAACTCAAGGATTTCTCAAGGTGAAACACTCATGGCCCATCACTCCTCAAATACCGAGTCTTCAATTCGTTCCAAAGATCCAAGGCTGAAGTGACATACAACAAACTGTTTCTGATATCCTTGGAAATGGAATTAGTCAACCAAGAAAGCACTAAATTGTTTGCACGTAACCAAGCTGTGTGTGCAACAATTTGAGTTGTAGGAGCTGAAGTAATCGAACCATCAAGAAATGCACCTTTATTTTTTACTGTCAAAGCTATAACAATTGATCGGCTTCCAGGCAACATAATTGTTTCCATTAAAGATCTCTGAGACTAGAAGAGCACCTGGGTTATCACTGGGATAAAGGTAATAAGGGCTAGGAAGAATCATGTGATGGATTGGGATTTTGTCGAGAAGTTGTGGAACTTTCAGAAGCCATTTCAAGAATTGAAAAGAAAACACAGTTTTTACGAAACTATGTAAAGAAAGGGTTTACAAGATTTTGAGAGAGAATCGATTCACTACAAGATCGTGTAGTGCAGAAAGAGAAAGATCAAGCTTCAAAAATATTTGCAAAAATTCTAATCTGATACCATGTTGAGAACTCGATAAAAGGAAAATAGAAAAGCAGAGAACTAGAAAACAGAGAAGAAGAAGAGGAAAAACTATCGTAACTTGTATTAAAAATTAACTAAATGATTTTGATACAAGTTCTTTACACGTACTTATATAGAGATGAAACTAGTAACAGAAAACTCTCAACTGTCAACTGGCTCATTCTCTATTTTGCCCTTTTCATATTTAGACTTTAATTCCATATCTTCTATTTTTGAGGCTATACTCCAAGAGAGTGTTTGAATGTTTTTTATTTCATACATTGGAATCATTCTTAGAAGTAACAAGACCATTTCTTTGATTTCTTTCAATCTTAAAATATCAAAAGAGATCTTATAAATTGTTGGGTGACCAACAAGAAGAAAAATGTAACCTTTAGATCACTATATAGGAAATTACACACCACGTAGTGTAAATATGCGAAGGTGGATTATGATTGGTACAAGATGTTACCTTGGTAAGGAACATGTTAACATATTGCAATTGGCAGACAAAAGCAAAGCATGAAAGAAAAATTAGAGTATTGACTAGCGGTAAACTACTAAGTAATGTAGCAAGTTAGTAAACAAAGTTTCGTACGTTTGTGCATTATAACTAAATTGCCTTATTAGTGTATTGTACTCTAGTGGCGATGGGTTTTTCTACACTGTGAGTGCTTTCTCACTTAAAAATCTCATGTCTTACATGATTGGTTTATTGCTTTAATTTTGTAGTTGGATGCATGATTAAAATCAAAAGTAAAATAAAAGTTATTCAAATTAAGATTAATATTCCATAAATATTGAACTATCAATATAAACAAATAATTTTTTTATTTTTAAAACTATCATAGCTCAATCCCACCCTATGCGGAATTTCGAGGTGCGACCCACAAAATTGTCATAAAATTCATCAAATTCCTGGCACATGTCATTACATAACAACCAAACTTTCAATTATATTTCAAAACATCTCTAAATTTACAAGTCTTTAAAGTCAATTCTCAATATTACACACTGACTTCAAAATGCTACCAGGTCTATATTCTATACATGCCAAAAATCACTCTTGATTCTTTCTCGAAACAATTAACTTGCATTGTCGAAGGTTGAGCCTATCTATTTCATGTCTGAAAACATGTTATCAATTTGCAATGAGCTCGAAAGCTCCGTGAAAATTCCACAACATGCCAAGAATTTTAAAACTATTTATATAGTTCCAAACTAATATATATACTCTTAAGAAATAAAGATGTGTCAAATCTAATTTTCTGAATCAAAATACAGAAGTTCAAGTGGATTATATCAATGTATTTCCAAAGCTAATCAAGATTCGAAGAAAATAGCTAAAACCAGTAATCGCAATTCAATATCATTTTTTAATATTTCATAGTTCAAATATAATTCAAAGTCAATGCCATAAACTAAATCAATTATCATAGTTCAATTAAAGATTCAAAGTTCTATATGTTCAAAGTCATAAGTTCAAATAATATTACTTTAAATCATATATCATAGTTCAATATTTCGATGTTCAATTAAGGCTCAAATTCGACATGTTTAAAGTCTAAGTTCAATAAATCTACTTCTATGGCTAACAAATTAAGTCCTCATTGACTAAGCTTGATATTTAATGAAACTATTTCATAACGTTGTTATGTGTGGCTCATCACTAATAAATCTCGTGACTGGGGTTCAATAAGGTTCAATAAAGTCACAATCTATTCAATAATGACTAATCATAGAAGTCTAGACAAATCAAAACTATTAAAATAAAATCCAAAGCTAGTAATGTTCAAACATAAATCCAGTAGTCAAATCAATATTCTATGTTCAATAACGAGTCAAAACTAAATATCAAATAAGCTGGAAATCATATAATTCCTTAAAGTATCATAATATCTCGGTAGATCACAAGATTTCAAATAATGAAGTGAATAAAAATTTTCAATGTCCAATAATTCAAATGTATTTCATATCATAGATATATTTCATAATTCAAATTTGTCAAAATCATAGATAAGCATATTATATCGATGCATTATTTCAAATTCTAGTTGAGTACATGCATCATATAGCAAAACTCATACTACGTTCGATACATATATTTATATCCAAAAATCACCTTACATGGCATGAGATACTCACTTGAAGTCCAAAAGCTTATGTCAAAATTTTCCTTCGTAAGAGGGTCCTATAAAATAACTCAAAATCTTATCAAGTACTTGTTCTAAGTACCTCATTGATTAACACCTCATCTTAGAGTCTTTATTAGTCTAAAGAGACTTCATTTTAGGGTCCAGGAGGCCTCAAAACCTTAGGGTAGGTACCCTTGTTATCATCTAAGTTCATCTTACTTATGCCTTTAAGACATATATGGGATTCAACCATTTCTTGTTTCATATTTTTCAGTCTTATTTGCCAAAATAAACTCCACTGTTGGGTTCGAAGTATCAAAAAATACTATTTTAGCATTTTTTTTTTTACAATTAATTTGGCTTTAAATTGATAAAAATATCAAATTACATTTTTTTACCAAAAAATTTACCCATTTGTAATTTCTCTTAAATTCGCCCATTATTCTGAAATTTAAAAATTTACTGTTTGAGAATTAATTTTTGATTCTCCACTAATTCGTAATTAAATCTCACTTAAGTTACTGATTGGCATTAAACCAGAATTAATTATTCTTGATTTATTAAATTGGGAGTAGGGTAACTGTAATACCCCAACCCGAAATGTCGGGTCATAGGGCACGTATTTCGAGGTTATAAAAAATAAGTGTAAAGATGTCTACACTTAAGGAAAACAATTAATTAATTTAAAATAATTAATTAATTAAGTTTATGAAATTGATTATTAATTAAAATAAATAGAAAATACACACATAAAAGTGTATTATGTGACCAAACATGTGTAAGTATTTATATATGTATAATTATATATATATATACATGTAATACTTGAATATAGGAAAAAATAAAATAAAATAAATATAATATAAATATATATATATGCATGGTATGGCGGTGTGTATAATACATACATATATATATATATATACATATACATGAAGACATGGAGGTAAGTGGGAGTTATATAGATACATAAAATAATAAAAATGCAACTAACCCCAACATAATAGGTATGGTGAGGTATGGCCCCAAAAATCAGAGAAATAAATGAAGTAAGGTCTGATTTGATGAGGTAAGGGAGTCAGGTGATGGCCATTAAGTTCTCACTTATACATTTAGGCATACACTTGATTCACACCAAAATCTCCACCCGATCGATCATAAAGAGAGAGAGAGAGAGAGAGAGAGAGAGAGAGAGAGAGTTCTGGGCATTCAGAAAAAGAGAAAGGAGACCTCGGAGGAAGGAGGAAGAAGAGGGAGTCACTGTTAGAGGTAAAACATCAAAAACCTAATATTTTCTCTCTCTAAAAATTTTCATATGAATGAACTGTTTTAAGCTTTGATTTTGAGTATGTGATGGTTAGAATATGTTTAGACATGATTAAGCATGAAATCAAGCCATGAAAACATTAGAAACCCTGCAACCAGTACACAAGGCAGCCATTGAAGACCTTGCTTGAAGCAGGTCTGAACCGACTTCCACCAAACTAGTTTTAGCTTACCGAGGCTTCAAACAGAGACCAAGAGGGTTCTAAAAACCCTACTACGCCATCACCGAACCCAAGAAATGGACCTCCCATGGTGAGTTGCAAGTTTCATGTTTTAAACCCAACACCTCAACTGCAGCTCAAAACTTGTTTTAAAGGCCAAAATGTGAAACCCCATGAAGAGGGGATCAAAACAAGACCAACCCTATGAAAATTAATTGAGAAATGAGTGTGAACTGTTGAGTTGCAGTTCTAGGTTATCGAAACTTGGACCGAGCAACTGAGCCTAATTCGAGCCTCTAAATCAATGCAAAACAATGCCTTACGACTTTAGGAGTTTATTAGAAAAGAAAATAGAGAAAATGGAGTTGTAAAATGCCACGAAATTCAAACTAAAAAAATTAGGGTTTTGCAGTCAACAGTGTCGACTTCGTGAGGAAGATGACACTGTTCGGGTCAGACTATGGGTCGGGTACGGGTCTGGGTAATATTCGGATCCAAATGAGTTACGGGTTATTTGAAACGGCAACGTTTTAATTTTAAATTTAAAACTTTAGGGCTGATGTCATCCTGACGTCAGCATTACATATAAAACCGGCTAAACCGGTTGGCTTATGAATGGACCGGACCGGTTCACTTGGATTTAAACCGAACCCATTGGTTTTCTAGTTTTAATTTAATTAACCAAACCAAACCTTTTATTAATTACGGATTGACCCCAAAACTATGAGAAATTTTGTTGTGGCCCAACTGAAGGAAATTCTATGCAATTAAACCCCTGGAAAAATAATTAAATAATTAATTTAATTATTTAATAAATAAAGTAAAATTACTATTTTGCCCCTAGGTCATAAATGGAGCAAATAAAGTCCAAATTAAACATATGAATAGTGTATCCTTACTATTTTGGATATTCTGAGACTAATGGTAGGGTCCGTTTTATGAGACAGGACCCTGAAAAATAAAGACGTAAAGGGGTGAAATGACCAAAATATCCATTGTCCAAAATTAACAAGTTATTAATGTATTCTTATTATATCGGACCTTCTGAATCTAATGGTGAGGTCCACAACATGAGAGGAGGCCCCGAAAATTTAAAACACATAAGGGAAAAAATGATCAAATTACCCCTAGTACCCCTAAAGCCAAATTAAAACCGGGGAAGGTCTAAACTGACTTTCTTCGACCTTCCAGACTCAATAATGGAGTCCAAATTACGAAACGAAGTACAAAAAAAATATGACACGTAAATAGGTAAAATGACCATTTTGCCCTTTTACATACAAAAGTCCTAAATTAACTTTTAGGAAAGCCTAAACTGACTTTCTTCGACGCTTCGGACTCAATAGTAGAGTCTATTCGACCAAAAGAAATGTCTAAAATAAAAAGACATAAAATTTGTTGAATAGCATCTGCCAGATGACTATAAATTAAAGTAATGACAAAGTACTAATCTACGGCATATACGAGGACATGAATTACGAAGAGACACGACACGTAAATAAGTGAAGTAAGTAAATTCAATTAAAGTTAATGGAGCTACCAGAAGAGTATAAATTGAAATGAATTAAATTCCTAACACATTAAATTGTGTCATAGGATAAGAGTACTAGTTAAGGTAAGTACATATGAATTTATGAAATCGTTTTAGGATCTAATACGATTTAAGCGTAAGTGAAGAAATATTGAGATGATATTACAATGAATGTGAAGTTGATGAGATATTTATGAATGTTTCTTAGGAACTACAAGGGAAGTGGGAAAGCGCATTATTAGCACTAACCCTAAAGGACCAAGGTGAGTAACCCTGCATTCGAAGTGGAGATTTAATTCCACGGATTTCAAAGAAGTTTTGAGTTCAAGTCATGAAAAGTATTTGAATATCGAATTCAGTTTTCATATGCCTTCTGTTTTAAATTACTCTGTTCAGATAATAGATTTACTTACAGTTCCTTTAAATATGCCTTGGCATGTTTGAGTTTTTTTTAAATTGCAAAATCTCTGAGATATATTCTAAATTCGTATATTCTGATAATTGAAAGTTCTATTATACAGTTATATACTTTGTGTTTAAATACTCTTGAATAGTATTTATGAGAAGAAGTCATGAGATAAAAGTAGTTTCTTGAAATACAAGATAACTGTGCATAAGCACGAGACAGGGTATTGGGGTTCGCAAGGGACTCCATTATCCTGTGGAGCTGACAAGCTTTTGGGTTCTATGGAATTCGATGGATTGTCAAATGCCTGGTAGCAGGATCTAATCCCACAGGCAAAGAGATATCTCGATGGGAGTAAAACGGGAGTCTGGTTCGAAACAGATTCCAAGAGTTAAAGTGAGACGAAGAGATATTTGAAAATGAAAGCAGATTTTAATCCTCATTTTCATATTTACATTTTTGAGTTTATATATACTCTATTTAAAGAAGAACACATTTTTAGCTTGAATACTTTAAATGTTTCAGAGCTACGAGTTTTATGGAATGCATATATTTTGTATTCAGAGTTATAAGTTTTATATGAAAAAACATATGTTAGCTTGAATATTTTAAATGCTTCAAAGCTATCTGTTTTAAGAATGCATATACTCTGTATTCTAAAATATACGAGCAATTGGCAATGAATGTTTTACAACTCTTATGTATTAAAAACCACTGCTAATTGAAAACCCCATGACGAATACTGGAATTGCTCACAAGCTTAGATTAGCTTACCCGGACTTTGTTCGGATCCCCCTTTTAGGTGATTGACAATAGGGCTGATTTGAAGACGATGAGGATGAGCCTAGTTGTTTTTGGAAGGGACATCTAAGTAATTCTTTTGTTAAGTATCATGAACTTAAGGTGTAACCTTTGTTTTAGTAAGGTAGTGAACTGTTATGTATTAAGCCCCAAGGGGCAACTGAACATGTATCTATTATAAAAGCCTTTAAGTTTTTAGTTATTCTCTGAATGTATGATCATGTGTACTATTGTGAATAGCTGTAGTATCGGACGGATGTGTAAATTTTAAAATGAGAAAAGAAAAGAAAAAGTTTTTCACGCTTTCGCAACCATATGACGCACATTTATTCGATACCACTGCCTATGCGAGCCTTGTCTCGAGGCCTTCAGGTCTTGGGGCGGCGGTCGCAATTCGAGATCCGCAGAGGGTGGGTTTCGGGTCATGACAGTAATCCTTATTCCCATTTCAATTTCTAAACCCTGATGTCAAACGCCCTAATTCATAATTTAAAATTTTTTAAAATAAGGCTATACGACGTTGTTTTGGATAATTAGGACTCGACTTCATCCCTGGCCAACCCAAACTTGAGAATTGTCACTGTTCGTCTTCTTCCTCGCGTAACACTATGAAACCCTAGTTTCTAGGTTTTTAGTTTCTTGGTTATTTACCATTTCTTCTTACTTCCAATCAATTCTAGATGGTCATAGGGGGATTCTCTTAATCTTGATTTTGATCATTATAACGACATGCAAGGCTTTCAAGCTCCCATGGCCGAAACCTACAACTGGTTCCAGATAGTCATTCTTGAAAAAAATTGCTAAAATAAGTTCCATTGTTTCTCATTTTTCATGTTCTTTCAATCTTCATTCAAAAATTAAAGCTTCCAAGTTCATTTAATAAATTTCATTTTTTTGTCCAAAACCTGCAACTCATTTTACTCATTTTTGAGCCATTTGCAACATTTAACATGTAGATTGAGTCCTAATCCACGAAACCAAGTTTTATTCAAGTCGATTTCAAATCGTAGTTCTAAGCTTCATCAATGGTGGTTCATTGTACCCAGGATTTTTCTTAGGGTTTCGTAGCTTGTTTCAACTCAATATACATGCAGAAACATCATAAAGGAAGAATTTAAAGCTTAGGTTTGAAGCCTTATGTCACGATCCTAAACTTACCCTATGCAGATTTCGAATCCCATGGCCGACCCTTTGGTCGTCCCTACTTTTTCTTTCCTTTGTATCAATGATAAAAATGTGTAATATAAAACTTAAACATTTAAACAGTGGAAGTCTTTAATAATCATAATATGGTTCTATATATATATATATATATATATATTAAAATGGGAACCAACATCTCATCACCCTTAGATGGTGAATACATGGGAGAAACTATAACATCTTTTCTATTGCATTTTTTAAAATGCTCTCTTATGCTCTTTAAACTCCTACTGCTGTCTCGCACGTCCCTTCCTGAAACAAATAAGTAAGTCTGAATGAGCTAACAAAGCTCAGTAAGTAAATTCCCTTCTCTCTGCCATGGGTCAGGGTCAGTATAAAAATGAACATAATCCAAGATAAATAAGGATATGATAACATGATAGCCAGTCATGAAAAAGGATTGCTACTATAGCCAATAAAGGGGATCATATCAAAAGCCAATAAAATGGAATGTCATCATAACCAATAGAATAGAATGTCACCATAGCCAATAGAAAGAATATCACAATAGCTAGTAGAATGCCATAATGGCCAATAGAATGAAATGTTACAATAGCCAATCAAGAATAGAATGTCTCAATAACTAGTTGCCAAAAATGGGTATCATCAGAAATGACCCTTAGGTCCAAAAGGCACATCCTAAGACAAAGAACTCAAATCAACAATGGGGATTGGCCTAAACAATAATATTGTTGCCGCAATTATAAGATAGGTACATGAGTATGTCAATAACGTAACGACATATCCAAAGATAAGTTCACAAAACATATCAATATCCAAAGAATACATCATCAAGCATGTCCAAGACAAGCTTACAAGGCACATTAGTAATCCAAAAGTGTAAAATCATAATATCAATAAATGATATGAATACTCAATAACTTCAGAGTGCATCATCAGAATACCGATAAATGGTATAATAGAATATCAATAAATAATATGGATACTAACAGAATAAATCTGAAATGAGCTAACTTAGCCCAGTAAGTAAATTCCTTTGCTCTACCATAGGTCAAAGTCAATATAAGATAGTCCACAAACCAAGATAATCAAGGTTAGGCTAATATGATAGCCAATCAAGAAAATGAGATTTCACAATAACAAGTCACAAAATGTAAAGCAACTGAACTGACCCCTGGGGCCTAAGGCACATCCCATAATAGCAAAAAAAATGAATATTCAACGATATCAAGTATATATAAATCATCAATAGGGGTTTAGCTTATCAAATAAATTTACTGCCACAATAATAGATAACTGCTCAATATAAGAGATGCTCTGGCAAACATATGATCGTTGACTAAAATATATCATGATCATCCCAATGAATGCAATAATAGATTTGACCCTCAAATTAGTAGTGGATGGAATCCGATAGGGCCCTGCATACCCTATCATTATGCCTATTCCACACCCCTCACTCGGGTATCTGTCTCTATAGGTACACCAACTTACGGACACATGAATAGCACTAGGATCTTAATTTTATATATCGTCCCCTCTGTGATGCTTCATCTTGAATATGATAGACATTGTGACCTGATCACAACTCTGCTTATGAATAATATATCAAGATCATAATTTCCACCCAGAATATAAAAATATGAAATATTTACTGTTCTCACACAGACAACTATTGCTTCTCTAGGCCTGATATCAAGATGTATAATAATCACATGATCAAGATATATAATTCAATTCAACAACATCCACAAGCTATAATAAACATCAAAATGTGGAATCAACAATATCTGAATGTATAAAGGAATACAAGTTTTGGCAAGTAACAAGAAATAATGGTGTGACATGGCTAAAACTTTACCATATATAGAGATTGGGTTTTACTTACAAAGATATCATAGTCAAACTCTCAATAATCCTCACAAGATAGAACAAGTATCATATTGCGATATCAATAAACATCAGGTACGTACTTCCACTAGATAGAACAAGTATCCAATTGCGGAATCAAATAAACGTCAAGTCCATGGTCTAGATATAATAATTCAATTCTCAATAATGTCCACAAGATAGAACAAGTATCAAATTGTGGAATCAATAAACGTCAGGTATGCATAGGAGTACTAACTTGGCAGTATATAGGAATAACATGGCTGAGAGTACCACATGTAAGAGATCTGAGATTTACTTACCTTTTATCAGTGTGTTCTACCTCAGTATTCTGTAACTTTCTCCTTTCTCTTTGACTTTCTTATAAATCAGTAAACAGTTTTTAGATTAACACTACAAATGGCCTATTGCCCTAGAATTTGTCAATTGTATACACATCGATATTATAAGTATCTTATTTGGGTTAAAAAAAAAACTCTATCGTTGAGTCCAGAACATCAAACAGAATAGGTTTAGGCTTTTACGGTTCTCAATTTGGCTTTGGGCATCACTAGGGGCATTATGGTCATTTGGCACTTTTACGTGTCTTTATTTCTCGGGGCCTATTTTCATAAATTGGACTTCACCGTTGAGCCCAAAATAATAAAAATTTACTATTCATTCATTTTAATCGGAGTTTGTTTGACTCATATTTGACTTAAGGACATTTTGATAATTTTTCATTTCTATAAAATATTTAAATAAATATTTAATTTATTTATTTTGGGTGTTTTCATAATTAATCATAAATCTAGGGCCCCTTTCTAATTTCTCAAACCTTTAGGCCAAAATTAGAATTTCAAAATTTACTATTCCAAATTGGAATAGCCAAACAATGGACAAGTCTAAAAAATAGGGATAAGATATCCCAATTCTATTTTAGTTTTTAAATCAATTTATTAAACCCATGCCCAAACACTCCCAATTGCATTTAAAACATAACACCAAAATGACACAATTTCAGTATCCCACATGTGCGGGTGGGTTGGGTCTGACTCTAACCCAAGATCCAATATTGTGCTTCTTCTTCGGTGGGTCTCCAGCGTCTCTCTCTAACGCCGGTGACCATTTTTCAATCACTTTTCAACATGAGCTCAATGTGGTTCTCTTCTATTTTTTACAAGGATTACAACCCTAGGTTCAATTTTTCAGTTTAAGCTACACACCTTCACGAATAGGGGAAAATCAGTGGGTCTTCGATGAGACCTCGATTTTTCGAGGAGCAATGATAAAACTTCTATTTTGTGGCTTTTGGGCCACTGTTTTACCCAAGTTTTTCTCCTATTCTCTTCCTGCACCCAAGAGGAACAATTCCTCATTGTTTAATTCAAGTTTGACACATAAAATTACAACTTTTTGATTTCTTACATAAACCTGCAACTTTGGTTCTTCATTTATAAACTATTTTGTGTGATTATTTTTGCAAATTAATCCTTATTTCATGCTTCGTAAGACCCTAAAATCTAATCTAGCATCCATGCTTTGCATATCAAAAACAGACTTTGAATATCACTTACCTAAGTTGAGCTTCTGGCTCGCAAGTTCCACACCTTTTCTTCTCTGTTTCTCCCTTGCTTCACTTCTGAACTTTAGAACTTCAATCTCTCACTCTCAATTTCTCTCTTTTCTCTTTTGAATTTCTCTAAAACCCAACCCTCATACATATAGGCAATTTTCACTGCCCTCAGCTTCTCCCCTCTCCTCCTCTCTCTCTCTCTCTCTCTCTCTCTCTCTCCTTTCTTGTTCTTGCCTTTTCTGACTTTTCTTCTTTTAACCTCAAGCATTTAATTTCTTATTGATATTTTACATGTTATATATATATATATATATATATATATATATAATATAAACACGCACACACTCCCACACATAGTGTGCTGCCGATCTCCCTTCTACTTCTTTCTCTGATTTTCTTTTTTTTTTTCTGCTTTTCATTTAATGCAAGCTTGATATTATGTATATTATATGTATATATATATATATGACACACACACTTACACACCTCCACCTTGCACATACATGCCTACCGACATGCTTCTCTCCCTCATTCTGTATATATATATATTCTGTATTTTGTACATGTGTATATATATATATATGTATATTACTTTATATTATATATATATATATACACGTATATATACTCACACACATACATTGTTCACATATACATATATATATACGTTGATATATACATATATGTATATATACTTACATAAATATTTGCTATACATATATATGTATACCCATATATACATATTATATATACACACATGTATATACGTATGCCTACACATGTACGTGTCTACATACACGTTTCCCCCATGCAATCTGGTTCCTTGTACGGTGTAACTTCCTGAAATTATAAATCGGGTATCCGTCATCATATGTGTACTCAAATACTGTACAATACTTAAATCGTGAACCATACAATTTGCCTCAAAATATGTACTTAATTCCGTAAACTAACCTCTTTATTTTTAAAATCACTATGATAGCTCCATCACATTTTGGTATTACACTCATTAGCTCTGTCTGTCTCGATATTATTATTTAATGTTTTTTAGGCATTTTTGGAATTAATTCAATTCAGTTGGGTCGAGGTGTTACACCTTACCTTGTTTGGTTGAATCTTGAATTTTCCTTCACTTTTTCTCTATTTCCTTCTTTTTTTGCTCTACTGTTTTCCTCTCCCTTCCTTGCACGAAGTAGACTTTCAATTCTCTCTGGTTTTATTTGAGTTTTCAAAAAAATGGGCTATGGGAGAGATTATCTTATTTATATAACAACTTTTTAAATTTCTTACATTGGATAAGTGGCTATGAAAATCCACCCAAAATCTCTATAGGATGGGCACATGTTAAATTTCATTTTCATATTTTCTCTCACTTGGAGAGACAGTGAGTTTTGATGGGACTAATCCCATTATTGTATGATATATTTACATTTCCATTTGTCATATACATACATCTTATATCATTTTACATCATAACATTATGCATTATGCCCATCATACTTCATGTCATTCTTACATGCATACATCATATATATATATATATATATATTTCTTTCTTTGTTTCTTTTTTTCAAGTATTTTGATTCACATCATATGATGTCATCATACTTGATGCTACACTTTTTGATTGACGTGTATTCCTAGCTCGGCTCCTTGAAGAATACTCAAAGAAGAAGATCAGAGGAGCACCGGATTGGCTCCAGCAGTAGCCGCTCCGATGCTTAAGTTAATAAACTAAATTGAAAAGATTGTGATTATAAGCTAAAAAATGAGCATAAAAATAAAAGCGTACCTTAGGATTTTATTTATAGGCTTAGTGACTCCTAAGTTGATTAGGATTTGGAGCCATGAAAGTAGGGATTTGATCATCGGAGAATGGCAGTTGCCTTATTGGATACTGCACTTGAGAGATAGCCATGAGTGGTAGTTTCCTTGTAGAAGACTATTTCCTTATCATTTGCTCGGTAGATGTTAAGGCGGTGATGAGCTCTGAAACACGGGGAGTGCGCAGACCTGTGAGTTTTGTAGGTCTGCTCGGAATGGCTGAGCTCTTCCTTGTTTGTAGGCATACGTGTCGCATGAGGATTGATCTGTCACTTTGTGGTATATCAGCTACTCCCCCCCCCAAGCCTTAGTTTGAGCTCATGGCGTAACTAAGGTTATAAGCCTCCGAAAAGTCACACGTTCTGTCATCTCGTTTTCCAAGGCGACTGTTGGCGCATCATTTATTGCGCAGCCGATTTTTAGGCTTCCAAGGTCATCATTGCTTGTAACCGTCACGACGATTTGCCTTGGTGGGTCCCAGTTTCTGAACGTATATATAAAGAGGGAAAGGAGCATTGTACGCCTTTTTTACTATTTCTCTTGTATTTGGAAGAAAGAAAAAAAGAATCTGCCATTGTCGAACTAGAAAGTCAAATTGTGAAGAACACTTGTTGTTTGAAGCTTCTCTCTATTCTCAGGTTTGATTTTGGCCCCTATGTTCATCTTTTTCTTTATTATTCTTCTTCTTCTCCTTTTCTGGTTGCTTTTAGAAATGTCTACCTCCACTGCACCATCTGATGTTGGCAGTAGTTTAGGAAGTCTTTTAGAGACTTCGTATAGTCTCGTACCCTTACTAGAGATAGTAGTTCTTCAGGGAATAGGTTGGAAGGTTCCTATTCTAGCCCTGAGGTCAGGATCGTGGACGCCCTTTTTAGAGCCTAGGAACAAAAAAGGGGAGACCTCTGGCAGATTCTCCCAGAAAGAAGAGGGGCAGAGTACTGTAACCTGTCACATCCCAAAACCCAACCTATACGAATTAAGGGTATGTGACAGGTCAGTTAGGCACCCACCGTATTTTGTACTCATCAAAATTCGATAGTAATCCTAACCTCAGGCCGTTCACCTATAATTCCCAAGTTTGATGCATTCATTGTATAAAGATTCAAATAGCGGAAACTAAAACAAGGAATGCATACAACGTAGCAGAGCATCAGCTATAATCTGTATTAATATACACTGGTTACAAAAGGTACATCGTTGTATCTATCTACATCGTCCAAAAATGGTACAGAATACAAAAATAGATTCATCATCATTTAAACAGCCTAACTAACTTCTTAGTCCCTCCTATTTCTTGCCACCGTCGTCTTCACCTGAAAAATGTTAAATAAATGGAATGAGCTTAAACAAGCCCAATGAGTAACATAGGTTCCTGCCATGGGTTTCAAAACCAGTTTATATATATACATGCATGCTCAAATGCAGTTCAGGTAAAACGACAGAATAGAGCAAGATAAAGTATAACATGTAAATCAAATTGAGATAGAACATATCAACAATCAAAAGAGCATCAACAAGTATGTCTGATCCTTCCCCAGTAATGTGGGATGCTGAGTACTGGGATCCCGAGTTCCCCACGCCTCATAACCAGCCATCCCGCCTCTTAGCCAGCTATCCACCCTCTAGGGTTAGATCAGAACGGAACAGGATAATATGGACCAGATGCCCGAGTACTAGGATTCTGAGTTCACCATGCCTCATAACCAGCTATCCTAGTATCAGGGCAGAACAGATAGGATTTAACAGATGTCTGAATACTGAAATTCTGAGTTCACCACGCCTCATAACCAGCTATCCCAGTATCAGAGCAGAACAGATCAGGATTGAGTGGATACTGAGTTCACCACGCCTCATAGCCAGCCATCCATCCACTGATGTACTCAATCCCATGGTGGGCCCCAGATAAGACACAACACAACGAATCAGAATCAGAACAGACTCCAAACGGCGTACAACAGAACAGAATAGACCCGAACAGAATCAAAACAAAACATATTAAAAGGCAGGTTAGAATAGAATCATGCGACATGTAATGTAGGACAAAGAGCATGCATGAAAGCATATGCATTTAAAACAGTACAGTGTATAAAACAGCTCAGCATATAAAGCAGTATAGTATACGAAAAATATACACCAAGTCAGGAGTCCGAGTTACTCACTGTTAGTTGAAACTAGTTCAGATTCCCTTTCAACTGTTCTAGATCTGAAAGTCCTAGAACAATAATCACATACATCAATTATTGATGATAGTGTTTCTACCTATTTCACCAATTTCCTGCAGCCACTAAATAGTAGGCTTGATGCTTAAACTAATGGAAATTATATTGGTCTAAGAGGGAGGTGCATGCATTAAATGTTATATATAATAAAACTCTAAAATCAGATTATGAGTTTGGGGTCAACCCAACTGCCTTAGCTCAGCCCTAACATAAGGTATCGGAGGAAAATTATCAAAACATGTCTGCTAGAGTTGGAGTCTCCTGAGGAATGTTCCAAAATTATTTAGAGTACAATGCAACAAATCAACTCTTTGCAGCTCACATCTGGTTAATAATTTACTGGAAATTATGATGATTTTTAATTGGTAGCTAAATAGCATAGACCCCCAACCAAAAGAAATTAAAAAGATAACAACAGTTAAATCCTGTTGAGGTAGTCAGTTCAGGACGGCTTGGAACAGCAGTCAGTTGCTGTTTGAAAGTAACCAGTTCGGGGCAATTGCATGTGGGAAAATTGGTAATCAAAGAGTTTAATTGCTGTACATTAGTTGGTGAACCTGTCAACAAAATGGTAGAGAGAATGGTGCAGGGCAAAAGCAGTTCCTGCCACGGTAGAACAGTTGTTTGGGCCAATTTTCTAATCAAAGTCCTGTAATGATTTTATGCCTATCATATATATATATATATATATATATATATATAATCCACAAGAACAATCATTTACAATTTATAATGGTTCATAAGAATTTTATCAAATCATTATTTTATATTATATTCACTTGTAGATATATATATTTTTTTGGTAGGGTTTTATTGAAGTAAAGGATCAGCCCCCTATTATGAGCGTGCGGTTGTCCAACTGCTGCACAGAATTTGTTCTTCATAAAAATTTTACCCAACAGCTGGACTATATTTAGTCTAACAATTGAACTATATTCAATTTAATGATTAGACTATATTTAAATAATGGCTGAACTCTATCCAATTAATAGCTGAATTGCATTTCAAATCAGCTGCAACCAACAGCCACACCAGCAGCCGCACCAATCCCACTCAATTTCTTTTATTTAAATCCCATGCTACTCAAGGAATTCAACAGTAGAATAATAATAAATTTCTCTGCAATAGTTACAAGGAATCAGATCTATACCTGTCTTAGATTGGATAAATCGTTGGAGAGGGAAAAATCCAGAAAACTGGAGCTACAGTCGCTCCACTGCTATCCTGTCTCAAACACCAGCAGCCTGAGCTGATTCTCACGCCCCCAACTATGATTTGTGCTGCTGTATTAATCTATTATTTTACACTACTTTAGTCTACCAATTTGGCCAATCTTTAAATGACTATAGGAAGGTTCATTAGGGAGTAGCAGCTTACCTAAATTAATGTTATTGATGTAGCAGCAGAGAAAAGAAGTGCAACAAAATCAGAAGATGAATGAGGAACAGAAGGTGCAGATCAGATTGTGATGGTCTGGGAATCAAAATTCCCTCGAGCACTGTTCAGTAGAATTTATAACCACAGAGAAGAATCTAGAAAGGGGTATGTCGGTGGCTTACTATAGCTATTGCTAGAATATTCTACACTATGCCTGACCCTTCCTCGCACGTGACTCAAATCTCACATACATATATACATATCTTAGTTTCTTATTTTATTTCCCTTTTTGAAAGAGTGCTGCTACAGCAGTTTTCTCCTGTTTACGTATGCATATATATATATATATATTTATAATATACATGGTACATATGTTTTTATATATACACATGGGCTAGTAGAGCAGCCCCTTTCTAGAAATTTCCTATTTCTATGGGCTGAGGTTAATGGACCTTTGATGGGCCTAGGTTGTCTTGGGCTTATGTATATTTATGCCCTCATGTATTGTATATATACATATCCCCATTATGTGTTTTCCGTCTTTACCTAAATTGGGCCATATTTAATATTTTATTGAATTTTTATTTCATAAAATATCACATTATAAAATGCCAATAAATTGTCATAAAACCATGGCTCGTGATTATAATTGTTTATTTTGCCAACCCATTCTTATCTTATATTATATTCATTTTATTTTATACTTAATGATTCGTATGAGTCTCATTTATTTATCCCGGCACTCGATTGACTGGTTTAACTATTTTTTCGAGCCTATATTATTTTTAATGGGTTGGATTAATTTTATGTTTTCTAATAATTACTCCCACCATGGCTTACTGTATTTTAAGCTATCATTAATATCACATAACCTATTTTTTATTATATCAGGATGCAATCTCGGTTATGTCAGATTTTTGGGACATTACATAACCTCTTCCTGGTTAGATAGTATAAGGGAGGAATTCAATTTTCCTCAAAATGTCACCCTTAGGGTTCCCGATTCCATAGATCGTCCTTCAGACATTAAGGAAGGCGAAATTTGTGTTTACACTACTTGGTTTGAGATGGGGTTGACGGCTTTCTCTCCCTAAGTTGCTTAGGGGGGTTTTCTATTGGTTAAACCTTTGCCCTGCCGACCTGAATTTGAACAGTTGGAGACACCTATTAGGGTTCATAGCTTTAGGTCGTCTTAACAACGTTGAGGTCTCCCTAGACTTGATTCGTAGTAAAATGGATCTTAAGTATATGAGGTTGGAAAACCTCTATTACATGTCTTTTGATAGAGGGGTTCAGACCTTTTTCTTTTGTACCGACTTCCAATAAGACTTGGAAGAAATGGTATTTCTTCGTTAGTGGAGGTTGGGAGATGGCAAACCTTGAGGATCAGATCTCTACATTCTCCCGGAGCACAGGGTTTATGGGTGAGACCCCCCTCTTTTGTAATTTTTGCCTTTTTTTATGTCTTCACTTCTGTATTGTTTAATTGACTGTTGCTGTTGTATCTACTGTTCAGGTAAAAGTGCCAAGAAGAGGCCGTTCTTCACACCTATCCTCAAGGACCAGTACCGTAGGCTTCTTCAGACTAGTAACCGAGACTTTAGGGCTATCCTTAAACCGAGCAGTCTAATGGCCCTAAAGAATAAGAATAGGGGTGAAGATGTGAAGAAGTCTGTGTTTGATAGTTGGGCCCCAATAAAGAAGAAGAGAGTAGCAAATCCCTCTCCCACTGTGGGTCCTCCTCAAACCAAGAAGAGGAAAACCCCTGTCGTCCCCTCCAGCTCTACACCACCCAAGAAGGGGGTGGTGATATCTAAGCCTTCTTCTTCTGCGCCACCTAAGAAAGGTGTGGTGATTACCGACCCCTCCTCCTCGGCGCCGCCCAAGAAGGGCATTGTGATTTCTGAGCCTGCCTCCTCTTTGGCTCCAAAGGTCCCCAAAAAGGAGGAAAACGAGGGTGGTAGTCGACTTGGACTTGATGCCAGACAAGTACAAGGCCGTTCAAAAGGCCATTGAAGACTTTTGGGAGGGCGCCCTTTAGAAGCACAAGGCCCAGAGCACTCGACAGACCATTGGCAACGCGATGAGCTAGCAGCTGAAGGTAATTGCCGTGCTGTCTTCCTTTTCTTTTATTTTTCTTTACTGCCTATTCTCATCTGTTTTTGCTATTTTACAAACCTTGCATATCCTGGCCACTTTGATGGACTCTGCTCTAGATCCTGAGGCTGTAGAAAAGCTTCAAGATGATCTAGACGAAGCTAGGCTTCAGCTCGGCATTGCTTAATCTAATGCCACAGCTGCTGAGGAAGAACTCAATGAAGTGAGGAATTCCCTCTCCATTATGGAGTTTAAGAGGGATTCTCTTAAGTCTGAAAGGGACTCCTTGCAGTCGGAGAAGGCATCCCTCCTTCAGGAGATGGAGGGTCTACAGAAGGAGAATGGTGCTCTTCAAGTCTCCCTCATTCTGAAGATTGAGGAAGCCAGGGCTGGGACCGAGGTCGAGATGAGGACTGAGGTGGAGGAGATGGGTCAGGAATTTGTACAGTTCGGTTATGATAACTTTAAGTCCAAGGTTCTTGCCAAATTCCCAGATATTGATCTGTCGAGCATTGAAGAGGATGATGATGCTCCTGACAGCCCTCCAGCTTAGGAGATAATTTTTGTAGTTCTGCCTTTTCTTTTTTACTTTTTTGATGCAACCGAACACACTTATTAATGATAATATCTTTTCCTCAGACCTTTTTGCCTTCTTTCTCTTTTGAATGACAATACTTATGAATTTTGACGTTGATCAAGCATTGTTCCAAGTCCCATTGTTCTGTAGTGTACAAAATGGGCTTCAACCCTTCAAACTTGCAATTGACGTAAGTAAATTTGTTCAAAAACTAACTGTAACTCCTTGATCGGTCAAGAATAGTGGGTTGTCTTTCGAGCTGTATAACTTGCAATAATTCGAACTAAACTGTAATAATTGTGTAAGTTTCTCGAAAGTAGTAAAATCGAAGTAAGCAACTGAGCTTGAGTCTGAAATTTGAGGTATTTGAATATGAACTTGTGCTGAATAACCTGAACATCAGGTTTTGTGAAGTTGTCTGTCCAGGGCTCAACTGCCGAGCCAAAAGACTTGTAATAATAACTGGACTGATGGTATTTGAAAGAAACTTTAATAATCAGCACCTTTACTCCCTCCAGAAGTCATTGAAAAGAACTTAAGCAACCAGAATCATAACAGTTGGTTGGAGAAGGCATCTGACTGAAAGAATGTTTGCAACCATGTAGCCGAGCAACTGAGTTAAGCCTTTTCCCTTTAGCTTGGGAAATAACCAAGTAGTTTTAGTGAGACGGACCAGACATGAAGGTCAATATATTGAATAGAGCAGACTTGAGGTCTGTACATTGAGATGGACCAGACATGAAGTCTGTGCATTAAGATGGACCTGACACGAGGCTTGTACATTGAGACAGACCAGGCAGGAGGTCTGTACATTGAGATGGACCAGACACGAGGTCTGTACATTAAGATGGACCAGACACGAGGTCTGTTCATTCAGATGGACCAGACATGAAGTCTGTACATTGAGATGAACCAGACATGAGGTCTGTTCATTCAGATGGACCAGACTTGAGGTCTGTACATTGAGATGGACCAGACATAAAGTCTGTACATTAAGATGGACCAGACTCGAGGTCTATACATTGAGATGGACCAGACTCGAAGTCTGTACATTGAGATGGACCAGACATAAAATCTGTACAATAAGATGGACCAGACTTGAGGTCTGTACATTGAGATGGACCAGACTTGAGGTCTGTACATTGAGATGGACCCGACATAAAGTTTGTACATTAAGATGGACCAGAATTGAGGTCTGTACATTGAGATGGACCAGACATAAAGTCTGTACATTAAGATGGACCAAACTTGAGGTCTGTACATTGAGATGGACCAGACATAAAATCTGTACATTAAGATGGACCAGACTTGAGGTCTGTACATTGAGATGGACCAAACATAAAGTCTGTACATTAAGATGCACCAGATTTGAGGTTTGTACATTGAGATGGACCAGACATAAAGTCTATACATTAAGATGGACCAGACTTGAGGTCTGTACATTGAGATGGACCAGAGATAAAGTCTGTACATTAAGATGGACCAGACATAAAGTCTGTACATTAAGATGGAAGTACTTTCATGGAATATTTAAAAGAAAATATCTTTATCGACAATACTTCCGTAAATGTTCTATATTCCAAGGCTTGGGAACAGGTTTCCCATCCATGTTCTCTAACCAATAAGTGGTAGGTCTGACAGTCCTTGTTACTCTGTAAGGGTCTTGCCAGTTGGGTGATAACTTTCCTATAGTGGGATCCTTGGTATTCTAAAATACTCTCCTTAGAATAAGATCTCCAATTTGAAAACTGACAGGTTTTAGCCCTAGTTTGGAGTGGTCGGCCATCCTATATTGATATGCTTCCATCCTGATCCTGGCTTGATCCTTTTTTTCCTCAAGTAAGTCCAAGTTTTCTGCAAGCTGCTGATCATTGGCTTCTTGGTTAAAAGTTTCAGTCCTTAAGGTAGGCATACCGATCTCAACAGGGATTACTGCTTCAGTGCCGTAAGCAAGCGAAAAGGGAGTTTCAGAGGTTGGCATTCATCTAGTTGTTCTGTAGGCCCAGAGTACTCCAGGGATTTCTTCAACCCATCTTCCCTTGTCTCCTTCCAACCTCTTCTTAAGGGCATCAAGAATTGTTTGATTAGTGACCTCTGCTTTCCCCATTGGCTTGGGGATGACCAGGGGAGGAGAAATGTTGGTTAATGTACAGGTCTTGGCAGAATTTTTTAAAAATTTTACCAGCAAATTACGTACCGTTGTCTGAGACAATCACATGTGGTATGCCAAACCTGCAGACTATATTTTTCCAAGTGAAATTCTTGACTTCCTTCTCAGTAATGTGTGTTAGAGGCTCTGCTTCCGCCCATTTGGAGAAGTAGTCAATGGCTACCAGTAGATATTTCCTGTTTGGTGTGGCTTTAGGTAATGGGCCAATGATGTCCATCCCCCACTAAGCAAAAGGCCATGGGCTTGTGATAGGGATGAGCTCATGGCGGGGCTGGTGTTGGTAGAGAGGGAACCTTTGGCACTTGTCACACTTTCGGACGTATTCTTTAGCTTGCCTCAGCATTCCAAGCCAATAATAGCCTTGTGTTAGAACTCGGTGCACTATGGTTCTGCCCCTATTATGGTTTACACATATTCCTTCATGAATTTATGTCAGGACATACTGTGACTCCTCTAGAGATAGGCATCTCAGCAAGGGTTGAGACTAAGATTTTCGGTAAAGCCTCTCATTCATAACGAGATACCGAGCTACTTTGATTCGGATCCTTCTTGCCCTACTTTTGTCTTCTGGGAGGATCCCTTCCTCTAGGTACTGGAGGATGGGAGTCATCCAGTTTTGAGGTTGTTCAGTGGTCTAGGCGACTTGGATTTCTTCGATGCTTGGTCTTGGCTGGTGGGAGATTCTTAGCGTAGTATCTCCTTCTGATTTCAGGTAAGATGCAATGTTCGCCAAAGCATCGGCTCTACAGTTCTTGCTTCTTTCTATTTTTTGGATTGAGAATGCTTGAAAGAAGCATTTCAACGTGTTGACTAGTTCTGAATACCGAAGCATCCTGTCATCCTTGATGGCAAATTCTCCCTGAACTTGGCTAACCACCAATTGGCAATCAGAAAAGACTTCAAGGTTCTGAGCCTCACATTCCTGTGCTAACTTCATCCCCAGGACAAGGGCTTCGTATTCTGCTTCATTGTTAGAGGCTCTGAACCCTAGGCTAATGGCCTTTTCTGTCATGAGCCCATCAAGGGATTGTAATACCAAACCAACTCCAGAACCACGGTCGGTGGATGATCCGTCAGTGTAAAGCTGCCATGTACCCAAACTGTCGCAAAGCTATGCTCTATCCTGTAGTGTTGGGGTAAACTCAGCAACAAAATCGGCCAAGGTTTGCCCTTTAATTGAGATCCGTAGAACATAGGATATGTTGAACTCTCCTAGTTCCACTGACCATTTGACTAATCTCCCAGAGACCTCAGGTTTCCTCAAAACTGACTTCAAGGCGGTAAGTAGTTGGAATTTCAATGGGATGTGCTTAGAAATAAGGCCGGAGCTTTCGAGCAGATACTATAAGTGCAAGGGCCAGTTTTTCAATCTTAGGGTACCTTTTTTCCGTGTCTAACAGTGCCCTGCTGACATAAAATATAGGCCTCTGGACTGCCCTTGTCCTGCCTGACCAGCACAGAACTGACGGCGTTCTCGGAGACAACAAGGTAGAGAAGTAGCTTTTCCCCCTGGACTAGCTTTGATAAGAGCTCATGTGAAGCTAGGTACTCCTTCAGTTCTTGAAAGGCTTTTTCACACTCTTCCGTCCATTGTAGAGCTTTGTTACCCTTCAGAGCTTTGAAGAACAGTAAGCAGCGATCTATGGATTTGGAGATAAATTTGCTTAGAGCCGCAATTCTACCATTCAGAGCCTGAATGTCTTTCTTGGTCCTTGGTGACTCCAGTCCAACCAGAGCCCCAATCTGAGTGGGGTCTGCTTCTATACCCTTTTGAGAGACAATGTATCCCAACAACTTTCCCTTCGTTACACCAAAGGTGCACTTCGAGGGATTGAGTTTCATCTTGTATTGCCTCAGGATATCAACTGTTTGAGCCAGGTGCTGGAGGTGGCCATCCTTTCGTAGGCTTTTGACCAGCATATCATCAATATAAACTTCCATGGTACTGTCGATCAAAGGGCTGAACACCTTATTAAATATACGCTGGTATGTGGCCCCGGCATTTTTTAGTCCGAACGGCATCACTCTATAGCAATAGAGACCTCCTTCGGTTATGAATGCTGTCTTTTCCTGGTTTAGAGGATGCATATAGATCTGATTATATCCTGAGTAGGCGTCCATGAAGCTCATGAGTTCGTGCCTTGCAGTAGTATCAACTAGTTGATCTATCCTCGGCAAAAGAAAGCTATTTTTGGGACAAGCTTTGTTGAGGTCTGTATAATCAACACAGACTCTCCACTTACCATTTTTCTTTTTAACTAGAACGGTATTGGCTAGCTAATCAAGGTAAAATACCTATCATATCATCTTGGCCTCAAGTAGCCTTTGAACCTCCTCATTAATGACCTAATGCCGCTCTGGAGTGAGTGGCCTTCTTTTCTGTCTCACTGGTGGGTGGTCTGGATCTACCATTAATTTGTGAATGATCAAGTCTGGATCTATACCCTCCATATCCTCTGTCTCCCAAGCTAACATCGAGAGGTTTTTCTTTAGAAATTCTATAATCTCATCCTACTCGGCAAGTGTTAGGTCTGGACCTATCTGCAGGTAGCGTCCTTGGGATTCCGAGCTGACCAGTACTCTGATGGGTTCCCCTATGGGCTTGGCCCTACTGTCCCTTCCCCTAGGGCTTAGTGGCTCATCAATTCTGGAATGACAGTCTTCTAACTTGTGATGGTAGGAGAGGACTGGATCCCCACATTCACGAGCGTGTAGTAATTGCTATTTGGAGGCCTTGACCTTGAGTGCGAGCGCATGACATTCTCTAGAAGTTGGTTAGGCATCCTTTGATAGAGTAGACAGCCTGATTGTGGACGTATTTTAGGCATTGGTAGAGGGTTGAGGTGACTGCTCCCATCTGGTGTAGCCAAGGTCTCCCAATTATGACATTATAAGGGGATTTGGCATTCAGAACCATGTATTCAGTTACTGTGGTTTTTTGTCCATCTTCCTCTCCTGTTATAGTGGCGAGGTCGATCCTTCCTAATGGAGTATTGAGATTTCCATCAAATCCTGCCATGATTATGAGAGTAGGTTTGATGTCACTGGGGTTGAGCTTCATCTGTTTGAAGGGTTCGTAGAACAGTACATTCGTCGAACTCCTAGTATCCACGAGCACTCTTCGAATCTCAAAGTTGGCAATTTTGAGGGAGATGACAAGGGCATCACTGTGAGGACAGTGTACTCCTGCAAGATCTTGATCCGAGAACTGAATTTTTGGTACTGGCCTTAATCTTTTCTCGACATTAGAGATCTGTATGACGCTAGGAGTAGCTCTGGCCTCCCAAGCATATCGTTTTCTCGATCTATTGGATGTTCTAATTGCCGTGGAATCTGCATGAAGGACGAAGATTACTTGGTTGTTCTGTTGTTTAGGCTCATTTTGTCCTTCCCTTTGCTCCTGTCTTTGATCAGGCTTCTGATCTAGCCTCTTCTACTGAGGCCTATTGTTGCGGGGGTCCTGCCTCCCGTCTTGCCTGACAAATTCCTGCAGTCGTCCTCTCCTTATAAGCTGCTCGATTTCATCTTTAAGAGCCTTACATGTGTTAGTTGTATGTCCGCAGTCTTTGTGGAAATCACAATACTTGCTCTAGTCTGTATAGTAGGGGTCACCTTTTAAGGGCTCTGGCTATCTCAAATTTTCTCGAGATCTGACTTGGTGAAGTATGTTGTTTGGAGAGGTGTTCAGAGGAGAAAAATTGGTGAACTATGTTAGTCCTGAATTATATGAAGTTCTGGGCACCATTCTTTTTTCTGGGCTTCTGACTCTCTTCCTAGCCGTGCTAGGGTCCCTTCTCTGGTCGTCCTTCTTTTGGTTGTCTTTCTTATGGTCGTCTTTCTGGGCTTGCTCTTTAACCTTTCAAGAGGTGTCTTTTGCTTCTTCTAGGTTAATGTATTTTCTTGCTCGATCCATGAGGGCTGCCATGTCGGTAGGGGAATTTTTTGTCAAAGAATCGCTGAAGCCTCCTTGTGCAAGACCAGAGGCCAGAGCAGCAACTAGGAAACTGGGGTTGCAATCTGTAACCTCAGTGAGTTCGGCATTGAAGCGGGCGATGTACTCTCTGAGGGACTCCTCCTTAGTCTATTTCATATTTAACAAGAATTTAGGACCCTTCTTGAGCCTCCTGCTTGTCATGAACTTGTCTAGGAATCGCCTACCGAGCTCATAGAAATTGGTGACTGAGTTCGGTGGGAGGTGATTAAACGACTTCAGAGCAGTACCCTTGAGGCTGGTCACAAACGTTCGGCACATAAAGGTGTCAGAAGTGCCGTGTAAGGGCCATGGTGTGCTGGTAATGGGAAAGGTGGTCCCTTGGATCCCCTGTCCCATCATAAGGAGTGAACTTTGGGACAACAAATTTCTTTGGCCCTTCCTCAGCCATGATAGTAGGGGTGAACGGTGTGGCAAACCTTCCGAGCAACCGGGCTAACTCGTCTTGTTCTGGAGGGATTTGAGCACCCCTCATAACAATAGTTCGGTCCATAGACTCTGCAACTTTCTCAGCTCTTTGTGGGCCCCTAGGCAAGATCGGTTGATGTGAGTCAAGCCTTGTGGCTTCAGGGCCTATATGGATAGGATGATCCCGTCCCATGGCCGGGAGATTACTTTGGTCCTCTTGGATTGGAGGTGCAGGAGCCACTTGAGGTTGAGACTCTTGTGGTGCTGGGCTTACTCCCGAAGCCCCAGGGGCTGGAGACCTAGTGGTGCTTCGATAATGGGCTTCTGGGATAAAGGTTGGCATCCCTCTACCTGCGGCTGACGACGACTGAGGATCTCCATGAATATGAGCAATAGTAAGAGGTTGTTGATCGGTCATGTTGACAGGTAGATTCAAAGGATTAGCTTCATGATTTTGAGTGAGCATTGCCAGAGTTCTGGACATGGCTAGGAGTTGTTCTTGCATCAACTGGTTTTGCGGTTTGACTTGGTCGAGCTCTTGCCGCACGGGATCACTTGTTTGTCCTCTTCCTCTATTGGTAGGCAGGTCGGGGTTGAGGGTTTTGAGGATCTTGAGTATTCTTCCTTGGTCGGAGATTGGGAGCCATAATCCTTTAGTGAAAAGGAAAATAAGTTTTGTGTTAGTAGAGCACTTGGTGATTGTCGATTCCCACAAACGGCGCCAAATTGATGCTGCACTTTTTGGCTGACGTGTATTCTGAGCTCGGCTCCTTGAAGAATACTCAAAAAAGAAGATCAAAGGACCACCGGATTGGCTCCGGCGGTAGCCGCTCCAATGCTTAAGTTAATAAACTGAATTGAAAAGACTGTAATTGTAAGCCAAAGAATGAGCATAAAAATAAAAGCAGTACCTTAAGGTTTTATTTATAGGCTTAGTGACTCCTAAGTTGATTAGGATTTGGAGCCATGAAAGTAGGGATTTGATCATCGGAGAATGACAGTTGCCTTATTGGATACTGCGCTTGAAAGATAGCCATGAGTGGCAGTTTCCTTGTAGAAAACTGTTTCCTTATCCTTTGCTAGACAGGTGTTAAGGCGGTGATGAGCTTTGAAACACGGGGAGTCCTCTGAAGGTTTGTTCTCGGACCTGTGAGTTCTGTAGGTCTGCTCGGAATGGCCGAACTCCGCCTTGTCTGTAGGCATACGTGTCACATGAGGATTGGTCTGTCACTTTGTGGTATATCAATACGATTCATGTATGTTGGCATCTAATTTTTATTAATAAAATTTTTCTCAATAATGAATAATTATTGTTATTATTCATGCATAATTACACTATTGTGTAATTATTTAATTAATGCAATCTTTTCGCTAATTAGGGTTTTGGGGTATTACAAAAGTATTCATCTAACTATTAATTTTTAGAACATACTACTAACACTTTAGAATGTTATGCGTAATCTTGATTGAACTTGAATTTTTGTTAAAATTTATTATTTTTTGAAGTTTTAAAACTTGATTTTCCCATAGTTTTAATTTTCAACAATTTTAATACATATTTTAATTTTCTAAATTGTTATAAAACATCCATATGAATTGTGTTTAAAGAGTTTAAATGGTCTCTTAAGTCATAACCGTTATATCCTTAGCCTTTTATAGGTTAAAGGTGTCAAGGCTTTTTGTGTCCTATCATCTTTCTTTCTTGTTTTCTGTCCATGCTTTCTTTCTTTTTTCATAATTTCTTTATTATTTTTATCATAATTTTTGGATAATCTGTGAAATGTAGGCCACTCTTTTTCCTACACACGTGAGCCTTGAGTAGATTTGTTGAAAGCTAATCGAGTTCTATCTTGAAGTACATGTAGCCATTTCTACCTTTCACGTATAGAGATACAAATACTTTAGGACAGCATTACCGCGCTTCACAGACTGGCTCTCTCCAATCTATTTATATTTATTTATATATACTTTAATTTGTTCATATCATATTTATTATTTGTTTATTCACTAATGCATGTCATTAATTCATAAATTCAATTGTTGGTACTATCTAAATTTTACAACAGTTTTAGCTTGAGCAACTCAAGCCTAAGATTAACTTCATAAGCGGATTCTCTTTCACATGCAATTAGTGCTTGCGGTGAAGAGAGAAAGTTGAATGGTTGAAAGTTTGACATTGATAAGGAAAGGATTACACAAAGAACTATGAGAGACGAAAAATGAAAAAGAAAAATACACATAAGAACACCTAGATTCAGCCAACCTAGGACTACATCTACGGAGTTCTTGAAATTTTCACCAAGTTTTAAAGAAAAATGAGTTACTAAGTACATTGATAGTCGCCCTCAACTAATATAAAATTAAAGTTAAAGGTTCCAAATGTAAAATTATCAAAATAGTTGAATTTTAATTCAAGATTCATGATGAAATGTACATTATTATCAAACGTCATGCTAGCTCTTATTGGGGGTAATGTGTGTTAGAATACTTTTTCCCACATCGTATTACTCATAGACTCTATTTCCACTGTATCCCACATCGTATACACTCCCACATTGTATTCTCATATTGTACCTATAAATAGACCTCATATTGTACAGTTATAAATACACAGAAATATATATAAATTCCTTTCTCTTCTTTATTTATTCATAGTATCAGAGCCACAAACTTGTGGCCTGTAGTCTTATTTTTTTCTTCTGTTCGTCGTTCTTCCGACAAATTTTTGGTGCTCTTCCTTATGACAGTATCTTACCTCACGAGCTGCCATGCACCGCCATTCCTCTCTGTTTTCCTCGATTTTGTACTGTTCCGATCACCATCTCATAAAGGTGCCACCACTATCGGACTGCTCATTCAGAGAGAAGTCCAACGCCACCAAGATCGCCCCCATCGGAGCTGCCACGCGCCCTCACACACCTCCCAAAATGCCCATGCGTAGCCCCATGCTCCAGCCTCATCCTTGCGCTACCACATCAGCCCTAGGCCACGTCACTGCCACATCAGCCCTAGTTCCACTTCAACTTCCGCCTGCCACATCAGCATTGAACGTTGACTTTGACCGTTGACTGTTGACCATTGACTTTGACTTTGACCTTTTACTTTTTACAAATCAGGTGCATTTTGCTCAGTTTTCGTCCTGGTTTCATTTTTTCTATCTACTTATGCGTTTGAAGATTCGATATGTCTCAATCTGCATCGAATCTCGATTCTATTGTTCGTCCTATAGACATAATATTGGATTGATCCAATTATAGTATGTGAGCTCAGAATATGGAAGTTTTCTTGAAAGGACGCTGATTATAGCGTTATGTGACTAGAGACCTTGCTACACCAACACAGAAGGTAAGTGAGACAAAAGAGGCATTTTCAACTTGTTTGGAAGAATGGGGTAGTACGCACTACAAGATTTTGTCTTGGTTCATTAACACCTCTATTCCATCCATCAACAGTCTCCTTCCAAGACTTGGGAATGCTAAGGTTGCTTGGGATTTTCTAGCCACAAGATACAACTGCACCTATGATGCTTCATTGGAGTTTCAACTAGAAGCTAAACTTTATCAGATGTGTCAGGACCCAGGTCAGTCTATTGCTGATTTTTATTCTCAGACCAATCATCTTTGGGAACAATTATCTGCCGCAGATCCAAAGTTAGCATGTGCTCAAGACATTCAAACATTTGCTGCCTGGCTTGATCGACGGAAGTTTATGCACTTTATGATGGCTCTTTGTTATGATTTTAAGTCCACTCGAGCCTCTCTTCTTCATCGTCAACCACTTCCAACTTTAGATGCTGCTGTTTCTGAACTTATCTCTAAAGAAACTCGTCGTTCCACTATGAAGATGCAATCATCTAATATAGTTCTTGCCGCTGCTTCTCGTGGTCCTTCACCATCTTCTCGTGGATGTCCATCATCCCAATCCAACTCCAGGATTCGTATTTGCCAGTGGTGTAATTTCTGTGGTCACACCATCGATGAATTTCGCAAGTACAAGTATTATAAGCAACAACAAGCTTCCCGACAGACAACCACGGTCACTTCATTTACTCCTTCCCAACAGATATCTGCACTTGCTTCCTCTACTTCCTCTGCACCCGAGTTTTCGTCTCCATTCACTCATCTCACTGCAGCTGACAGTAAAGGCCTTAATTCACTAGGTTTTGTCTCAAGTCCTCCACTGCCTTGTTCGTCACCCCAGGTAAATCTTAGTGGTTTATAGATTCTGCTTGTTGTAACCATATGACATCTAATTCCTACCATCTTCTCTCATAAAACTGCTCTTTCTCCCAATCTTGTAATATACACTGCCAATGGTTCTCATATGCCTGTTAGTCACGTAGGGTCTATTACTACCTCTAATTTATCTGTCAGTGATCCTTACCTTGTGCCTCAATTATCCTTAAATCTTCTTTTTGTTGGACAACTTTGTGAGTTAGGCCTTGATCTGAAATTCTCTAACAAGGGTGTTGATGTACAGGATTCACGGACGGGTCAGCTGCTTGAGACAGGCCGTAAAGCTGGACGTCTTTTTGAGCTCACATCTCTACAGATTCCTTCTTCCACAAACACTTCCATAGCTGCCATCACAGTTACTTCCAGTTTGTGGCACTTCCGATTGGGTCATGCCTCACTTCCACGTGTCCAGTTCTTAGCTTCTCAGGGTCATTTAGGTCCAGTTAAATTTCAGTCTTTTGATTGTGTGTCATGTCATCTTGGAAAACAAACACATTTATCCTTTAATAAAAGTGACTCTTTTTTCGCAGCACCTTTTGACTTAGTTCATTCTGATATATGGGGTCCTACCCCGACATCGACTGATGGGGGATCTCGTTATTTTGTTATCTTTATGGATGATTACAGTCGTTATACTTGGATATATGATCTGTCGTGGAAATTAATCAAATTACCAAAATAAACTACTAGTATAGTTGAGAAGTAAGGGTCGAACCCACAAAGACTGTTAATTGTTTAAAAACCAAAGTTGAGATTAATTTTAATTCAAATTTACAAAGAGTGATTGTTTGTTGATTTTTTTTTCTAAAATTAAATGAGAACTATAATTAAAGCAAATATTCAACTGAATTAACGATGAATCAAATTAAAAGAGGATTCCTAGGGTGTTAAATCCACCACTAATTTTGTAACTAGCTTCAATTGTATTAATTCTTGAGCCATTAAATTTGGATGTAAAAAACTGTATTTTGGCTACAAGCCTCAATACAATCATCAAGAAACCACGTACCAAAACCCTAAGCACGAATCATCTTTGGTCAACACAAATTGTCTACGCTAATTCTAAGGTCATAGTCATAATTTGTTTTCCCTGAGTTATGAATCGTCCTACGGTTTTGATGTATGTACAAATATTACTATTGTATAACCACATAAACAAAATCACAGAAATTGATTATGTAAAACTGAGTAGCACAATCATTGCATTAATAAAATTCTAAAGTTATACAATCAACATCCAAAACTAATTAACCCAAAAATAAAATACAAAGAAGCAAGATTACTTGACTAGGGTTTCATCTAAACCCTAGGAATGAAAGAAGCTTAGCCCATGATGGTGGAAAAAGAGAACACCATAGCCATGGAGTTATTCATCTTCTTGTTTAGAGTCGTCTTCTTCTTCTTCTTTTTATTAGCCTCCCAAAATGGCCTCCCTTCTTCCCAAAACCCTTCCTCCCAATATTATCTTCCTTTTTCTAAAAATACCCCCCAAAATAAGAATTAAGGAAAATAAAATAAGAATCCCGTAATTAGACATTAGGGGCCCAAAAAGGGAGGCTAAAGTGCTCCAAAATAGAGTCTGTAATGCTAAAATGGACCCTGGTCCACCAACATATGGATCAAGCCTCTATTCTAACCCAAAACCACTTGTTTTCCACTTCTTTTAGCACTTTAAAGCCCAATATTTTCATTTTACTCTAAATCCATTACCAAATCATCAACTTTGTCAAGCTTTCTCTGCAAAAAGATAAAACAAGAATTAACTAGCAAATGCATATAGATTGGAGAAATTAAAATAATAAAAGTGCAAGAAGATCTAGGGTTAACAAAATAAATATGCACTTTTTAACCAGTTATCAATATATCTTTTATAGCATAGGTCTGAACTCACCACTGTCTACCAGAATTTTCACAAAATGGTGCAAACTCAATTTTCTTGTACCATTCAAACTTTTCGTTCAGATAATGTAATTGAATACAAGGATAAGTCATTTCTTGCCCTTTTACAGCACAATGGGATAGTCTCTCACCATTATTGTCCATACACCTCACAACAAAATGGTCGAGTAGAACGTAAACATCGCCACATTCTAGATACAGTAAGAACACTTCTCATCTCTGCCTCTCTTCCAGAACGTTTTTGGGGAGAAGCTGCTCTTACTGCTGTCTACACCATCAATCGTGTTCCCTCACCCACTATACACAATAAAACTCCGTTTGAGCTTCTCCATGGTACAGTTCCTAACTATTCATTACTTCGAGTTTTTGGTTGTGTTTAATTTGTCACTCTTCCCTCACATGAATGCACCAAACTTGAGCCTCGATCCCGACTCTGCTGTCTTCTTGGTTATGGTCTCACTCAAAAGGGTTATCGTTGTTATGATCCCATAGCTAAACGTCTTCGTATTTCTCGTCATATAGAGTTTTGGGAACATAAGATGTTTACGAGTATTTCTCCTTTTCCACAATTTTTTTATCAGTTATGCTCCTATCTTTATTGACCCCTCTATTGCTGTATTTCCTGACTCCTCTGCAGAGATGCCAAGCTCCTCAGATGTTCCTTCTTCTCCTATTTCAGAGTCATCTGACACATCTGCTGATACTCCTGATCCATCAACTGCCTCTGAGCATGTCCAGGTACCTGCACTTCTTCAATCCACTAGAGTAAGAGCTCCTCATTCTCATCTTCAAGATTTTCATTGTTATTATGCTCTTGCTACCCTTCACGAACCTCACGGTTATCGTGAGGCTAGTGCTGACCCTCTTTGGTAGAAAGCTATGTCTAATGAATTAGAAGCTCTCACTAAAACTCATACTTGGGACTTGGTGGATTTACCTCCTAGCAAGTCTGCAGTTGGATGTAAGTGGGTCTACAAAATCAAGACTTGGTCAGATGGATCAGTGGAACGCTACAAAGCTCGTCTTGTTGCCAAGGGTTTCTCTCAAGAGTATGGTATTGACTATGAGGAGACTTTTGCCCCTGTTGCTCATCTTACCTCTGTCCGCTCTTTGCTTGCCATTGCTGCTGTGCGTCATTGGCAACTGTTTCAAATGGATGTCAAAAATGCATTTTTGAATGGTGATCTTGTTGAGGAAGTTTATATGCATCCTCCCCCTAGTTATGCCCATCTTCCTCACACAGTTTGCCGTCTTCGGCGTGCTCTCTACGGTCTCAAACAAGCTCCCCAAGCCTGGTTTGCTAAATTCAGTTGTGTTATTGCTCAACAGAGGTTTACCCCTAGTGCCTATGACTCAGTTATTTTCCTTCGAACCACTGGTGCTGGTATTATTCTTATTCTTCTTTATGTTGATAACATGATCATTACAGGCGATGATCTCTCTGGTATTTGAGATCTTCAGTACTTCTTGAGTCAGAATTTTGAGATGAAGGACTTAGGGCAGCTTAACTACTTTCTGGGTCTTGAGGTTACATCTGGATCAGATGGTTATTATCTTTCTCAAGCTAAGAATGCATCTGACTTGCTTTCTAAGGCCGGCTTGATTAACAGCAAAACATGCAATTCTCCGCTTGATCCTAATGTTCAGTTACTTGCTACTGATGGTGAATCTCTTCCTGATGCTACTCTGTATCGACAACTGGTCGGTAGCCTCATCTATCTCACTGTTACTCGACCAGACATTTCCTATGTTGTTCATCTGGTTAGCCAGTTTATGAGTGCCCCTCGCTCTATCCTACTATGCTGCTGTTCTTCGCATCTTACGGTATGTCAAGGGAACTCTGTTTCATGGCCTTCACTTTTCCTCTCGCTCATCTCTTGAGCTTCAGCTCCTATTTTGATGCTGATTAGGCTAGTGATCCTACCGATCGTCGCTCCACCACGAGATACTGTTTCTTACTCAGCACCTCTCTCATTTCTTGGCGTAGTAAGAAGTAGACTGTTTTTGCTCGCTCCAGTACTGAGGCTGAGTACCGTGCCCTTGCTCATACTACAGCTGAACTTTTGTGGTTACGATGGCTTTTGACAGACATGGGTGCTCCTCGGCTAACTAGTTCTCCTCTTTATTGTGATAATCGGAGCGCCATCCAGATTGCTCACAATGATGTCTTTCATGAGTGCACCAAACATATTGAAATTGATTGTCACTTCATTCGGCACCATTTTCAGCAGGGCACCTTGGACCTTCGATCTGTCTCGTCTGAAGATTAACTTGCTGATATTTTCACGAAGTCTCATCCTCCTGGTCGGCTCCGTGATCTTGTTTCCAAACTCAAGTTGACTTTGTCATCTCGAGTTTGAGGGGGGATATTAGAATACTTTGTCCCACATCGTATACACTCCCACATTATATTCTCATATTGTACCTATAAATAGACCTCATATTGTACAGTTTTAAATACACATAAATATATATAAATTCATTTCTCTTCTTTATTTCTTCAATTTGTTTGGCTGTAAAGATTAGGGAATAAGATTTCATCTAATGGAACTTTACTTTAAAAGTAATCATATGGGTTGAGAAAAAATAAAATAATTACATCATATATTGTGCACACACATATACATTTATAAGGTGTTCTTCAAGTTAGGTTTGATTGCCCAAGCATAGCACAAATTAAGGTCCAGTAAAGTGTTAGCCTAGGCCCATCTTGAAATTAATTAAAATACTCGAATTTCATTAGATAACATATGCCAAGGAATATAGGAGCAACAATACAAGCCAGTAAAATGTCTTTTTTTTTTTTTTGGAAAGTTTATAGTATATAGAAGAAGAAGAAGAAGAAGAATGTACAGAGCATGAAACCACCCCCCCCCCCCCCCCCCCCTCTCCCCCCCCCAAAAAAAAAAGCGCAAAGCAGACCAAAAAAAAAAAAACATGCGTACAAACAAGTAAAATCTAGTATTAATACAAGTGAGATCTATGCTTCAATGATGGAATAATAAATCGATTATGAAATATTAAATGGTGCACGTATAAATTTCACTCAAAACAAAGGCAAAAGTTATACATTGAAAGTATGGACAATATTTCAATCATCACATTGGAGCTTTACTCCGGCATCGGTCAATATATTTACAACAAAAGGATGCACCATACTTCATAAAAAAAAATGTTAAATATAGTGAATTTTCTCCCTTATAGAAATAAGGTAATGGGATCCACTTGTAGCATTACTCTAATATTGCATCAGGCAAGGACTCCATAGAACCTCTAGTAAGAGGGGCACTGCTAGAGGCAAAGTCAGTTGTAGTAGTTGAAGCTGAAGAAGAATGAAACGATAAAGAAATTGCACTAGGTCGTGACTCTGGCAACTTCATCAGAGGCTCATCAGGATTCAAGAAAACCTGAACCACCTTTCTCATCCTAGGCCTAAATGTATAATCTGGATGCAAACATGCAAGTCCAACAAGCAAAGTCCTTTTCACTTGCTCGCCATTAAAATTTCCTTCAAGCTTTTTGTCCACACAATCCAATACTGCACCCTTTTCATATAAACCCCATACAGCATCCACCAAACTATCCTCTTCCATGAAACCTTTCGATCTGCGCCCACAAACCAGCTCTAGCACCACCATTCCAAAGCTATAAACGTCAGATTCCGGTGTAGCTCTTCCCGTGAAGCTGACTTCGGGAGCCAGATATCCTGGGGTCCCTGCTATCATGGTTGTAACTGAGGCTTCATTTTCTAGTAATCTTGCAAGCCCAAAATCACCCAAATGAGCATTGTACTCTGAATCTAACATCACATTGTTGGGCTTCACGTCTCTGTGCACAACAGGATTGCCACACTCTTCGTGAAGGTAAACTAAGGCTGATGCCAATCCTGTTAGGATCTTGTACCTAGTTTTCCAGTCAAGAAGCTCATCCTTGCCAATGAAGCGATCAAGGCTACCATTGGGCATATAATCATAAACAAGTAGCAAGTTCACACTTTCATGGCACCAACCTTGAAGTTGCAACAAGTTTTTGTGCCTCAGGCGCCCTATTGTGCATATTTCTGCCAAGTACTCCTTCTCACCTACATTACAGAGAAAAGTGGTCTTACCCACATGAAATTTTGGGATGTTCAATGGTAAAATATTGGAGAATCACATCAGTAAATAAATATAGTGGCGGATATAGGCAGGGGCTCGAGGCCATGGACCCCAAACTTTTCATATTTCTATAAGAGATATCATTAAAGTTTATTTTTGCCTCCCTTAAATACATGGTCTAGATCGAAAATGTATATTTATATATATTAATGAGTTCTAAAAATTTATTACTTTCTTTAAAATTATTGTGTTGGTGTTAGTATACCATGCATTTGTGAGTGAAAAATGTTATGCATCTCTAATTTATATCTACAATGTGATGCGGCATCATGTAATATTCTTGAGGCCAACATGATGTGATTTTCAAAACAATCAAATAATTGAGACATCACATTGGAGATATAATGGGGATATAAATTGGCAATATCTAGCATTACTCTTTGCAAGTAGAGCAGACCTTGTTTTGATGTAGCTGAAATTCTTTTGACAGCTACAGTTGTAGGAGGATCTGATATAACCCCCTTGTAAACGCTTCCAAATCCACCAGTTCCCAATAGGTTCCCTTTGTTGAAGCTGTGGGTGGCCTTTGAAAGCTGTCTGTGAGTAAACATTCTAGGGGCATTGGCTGCATTTCTCGTTAGCATTTCAATATCCTCTTTCTTCCAAACCCTGTCATTTCTCCTCTTACGAGCTCTGAGGACAAATGGTAAACCAAATGCTGCAAAAAGGAACAATCCCCCAATGACTGGAACAACGGCCTTCAACATGATATTCCTAATCTTATTTTCTTCCCCATACTTCAGAGATTTCATTGGCAATTCATATGTTGTGAAATTCCAAGAAAGAAGATGGTGGGCCTCAGCATAAGTACCAGTAGATGCTGTAAAACCCACGTAAACAGAGCTAGGAACTGTCTTCTTCATGATGAACCGATGGTTAAGAAAATTCACCAAGGGTTCCCCAGCATAGGCAACATATATGTGGAGTACTTTATTCCATCCTTCATAGTCTAACCTGAATGTAATCTCTCTTCCACTCTTGAGATCAATGCCAGCGCAGTTGAGACTCTTTTGTGCAACTGGGTGTAACACACTTGTTGTGTCAATTGCAATATGGTTTGCATCTGGATCGTTTTCATTCTTGTAGGTGTCTAGCTCAACTGCCAGCTGATGAAGTTGGCCACCTACATTTGCAGCATATTAAATGCCTTTTCAGGGGATCATATAAATCAATATCATCAAATACCATAAGTCCTACTCCTAGCCCAATTTGAGGAGTACTTCATCTGTACTCTGTAAAATCGATTGTGACCTTTCCGAAACAAGTCTTAGCATGCTAGTTTAATACAATAAAAATGTTATGTTCTCAATGAATTTTCTGACACAAACAAGTAGTCATCATACATGCATTTGTTATAGTAGACCCACTACTAATTGGAGAGAATAAGGAACAAGATCAACATGGCTGAATTCTCTCCAATACTACTTTGCGTCTCAGGGTGAAAAATATGCTAAAAAATCCGTTATATACAGCATCATTTTTAATACAATGTATTTTCATGATAAATAACATGTCAATTCTAATTTAATGTCCCAAAGAAAACCCCAATCTGTACGAATCTATCATTTCATAGTGTAAATGTTATATACGCAAAGAGGAGAAATGTTTAATATACCAAATTTATTTAGATGAAAAGTATTTTTGAAATTAATAAAAAAAATATTTTTTTTGTTCAAATTTGAAAGGAACATTATGGATACATTTGATGATTTTTTTAGGTGCATATAGCATTACTCTAGCGTAAATTTTTCTCAAGGAATATTTTCTGAAAATTTACATGAGGTCGGACTTGTATCCAAAGCAAACAAGAAAAGCTTTTAATAGCATGAATACAGAATACACACATTTACCTTGCGTTGATTGATCAAGGATTCCAAGAAATGAGCCATAGCTTTCTGGCGGTGAGGGTTTGTCATTTTCAGCCATAATAAATGCCATTCCATCCCCATAACTTGATGAATTCACGTCCTTCAAGATCCTAACAGTGAAGCTGGTAGAGAAACTTGCAGGCCATGCAAGCACAGATTGATTGTGCAAAACCCGTCCAACCTTATTATTTGGTAAATTTTGATCACTCGCTTGCTGCTTTTGGTCCTGATCAGGGTCCGGGGTGATGCTCAAACTCCCGTTGCCTGCCGTAACCGATCCCATGCAAATCAAACTACTTCCATTGCCACAACTTCCATTATGAAATGAATGATAGCTGAATGAGTATAACTGCGTCAAGCAGAACGAAGCTTGGTTAACAAACACAAAGAAGATCAGAAATATTAACATGGTAGTGTACATGATAGACACAACACAAAACCAAGTCTTATCTCGTACATATGGATAAATGGGTAGGGGAAGTTTTACTGCTAATGGATGTTTATGGTTGTTTAAAATGTTTATTTTTGTTATCAATGACGTTGAAATTTCATGCAAAGGGTTTAAAATAAAAAGGGAACTTAAATTCTTGAGTTTGTATGCTTTAGGAATTAGCTGTCTCGTGCCTGCAATAAATTGACTAGCGAGAACAAGAGATTCAACGTCTTGTCTTATTCTTATCTTGACCCTTAATTTACAGAGGCTTGTCTTTTTAAATTCACTCTTAAATTAGAAAAAGGTCATTCAATTGGAATATTATTCCTTCTTCTTACCAAAGAAAGAAACAAAAATTTCGTTTTACATGTGAATAAAAGAAGAATGGAGTCAAATGACCAAAAATTGAATATGGTGAGCTTATATGTTACACCAAATTTGTGAATGGCTACTGCTAGGGGCTTTTTTTGGGCATGGAAGTAACTAAAAGGGTATCTTTTTCTTTTTGTTTTCGCTCTGTGCTTGCATATGATACGTTGCAATTTTGGTGTCAATGTGGTTGAGTTGAAGTTGTTAGCTTTAATGCTTTTACAACTAGCTTTATTAATATATTTTTGAATTGTATATCTTGTACCCTTCGTTTACATCAATAATAGTTTTTCTTTTTTTTTACTAATAAAAATATATATATATATAAGAACTTTCTTGAAATATTTGAAGTATTTGTACTTATATATGTGATTGAGGATAACACAGATAAGGCAAAAATTGCATAAATAGGTGGCAATAAATATGTAAGACATGTGTTGGGTGATTGTTATAAATTTATTTGAATTTTTAATGATTTGATGCAACCAAAAAAGGGGCTATGGCCCTGAAAATTTTCGTTGATCCATTTTTTTAGGGTAGTTTTAACCTGGTTCATTTTTTATTTTGTAATCTGTATATTTAAGAGTATTGTTTTTAAGATTCATTCTTACGAGAAGAAAATCGATTTTGTGTGAGCCATCATTAAGTATAAAGAAAATTTCAGGTTTGTGAATGTTTTGTTTTTATAATCTCCGTAATACGTAGTAAATAGATTATCGTAACCTATGAACATATGCATCTTGCTAAACTATGTATATTTTGTGTCTTTTTTATATTTTTTTCTTTATATTTGAGATCGATTTACTACTTCTTTTTATTGTTTCTACACAACATATGATAGAACTATGCATACAGTTGAGTGTGGCTTGTATTTCGCAGTCAACCTAAAATTCTTATAGTTTTAGTCCAAGAAGCAGAGGAAAATGATTGGATGGCCTATTTCGATTTTTTTGTTATTTTTGCAAGATATACTCGTATTACATTCCAAGTAAATAAGGTTTGTTAATTAAAATTTTGAGGAGAGATGAGTTACAACACTTTTTTTGTTTTACTCTCTTCACATTTTAGTGGATTATTCTTTTTTTTGTTTTTACCGGTGACATTTCCAAGTGCTTATCTTGTGTCTAACATATACGTATACCCGTTGTGTGCGTGTTTAAGGGGACCTTAAGCAAAGGAGGCTTAATTTATATATCCTTGTATTTATTTATAGCAAATGATGAGGCTTGATAAGCCAACCCTAGTAATATACACACACACACACACACATATATACACTTACTTTAATCTCGTTGATTTGTTATTTCATTTTTCAAAATTTTCTATTTGGGGATAATATTAGAAAAATTATTAGATTTTTTTATTTTATTTAATAATTATCATTCAAGAATTAATCATAATTCTCTATTTTTGAAAATCAATACAGGTCTTTAGATCAATTCTATTTTTTAAAACCTATAAATAAACCCCTCGACAATTATTTTAAAATTCTTCATTTTGGGGGTTAGTTATTATTAGCGGTGATACTTTACATTCCATACTATTATACATTATCCCCTCTATTTCACACAAGTTCCGAGTCCATTTCAAGTCATTTGCCAGCAAACTCTTGATCCCTACACTTGCAGTAAGAATATCATTCCTTCAAGCAGAAGTTCTTTCTAACTACTGTTCTCATATTGAATGTCACAAGTTCAAAACTCAATTTGTAATAAGGTACACTTTTTCACTCTTTTTTCTTTCCCATTTTATAGTTCATAAGTCTTATGAATAGATCTCCACTTATGGAAAAGAAAGAATGAAGATCATTGTTAAAAAACAAGGGATTGAATAATTCTTGTATATATTTTTTGTATTCTCCTTTACAAAATATATAGGTGTACAATGAAACTAAGAATAGGAAGTTTACAAATAATGAAATAAAAATCCCTGATTTTATGCAACCCATAATTTGGGAAAGATATGATTCTGTCAATACGCCCCCTCAAGTTGGCAGCATGGAGATCCGTAATGCCCAACTTGCGTGAGAAATGATGAAAAAGTTCGGAGCCTAAAGCCTTGGTGAAGATATCTGTAATTTGCTCATGTGAAGAAGTGTGAACTGCTTGGAGGAGACCGGAGCGAATTTTATCGCGAATGATGTGACAATCAATCTCAATGTGTTTAGTACGTTCATGGAACACTAGTTTGTGGGCAATGTGAAGTGCAGACTGATTGTCACAGTAGAGGGTGAAAGGCTCGGGATGAGAGATGCCAAGATCAGTGAGAAGTTGCTTAAGCCAAGTGAGTTCACAGGTGGTGACAGCCATGGCACGGTATTCAGCTTCAGCGGAAGAACGGGCAACGGTAGTCTGTTTCTTTGTACGCCACGAGATCGGACTGGTACCAAGTTGGATGAAGTAACCTGTAGTGGAACGGCGTGTGATGGGACAACTGGCCCAATCAGAATCAGTAAAGGCCGTAACATGCGTGGTGCTGGAGGAAGAGAAAAAAATGCCTTGGCCGGGACTCCCTTTGATGTAACGGAGAACACGCGTGGCAGCAATCATATGAGGAACACGAGGAGCATGCATGAACTGACTGAGAATGTTGACGGCATAAACAATATCAGGGCGAGTGATAGTCAAATAAATAAGATGACCAACCAAACGACGATAAATGCTAGGATCAGGAAGTAAGGAGCCATCGTCATTGGAAAGCTTCAAATGTTGTTCCATCGGAAAGGAGACGGGTCGGGCACCAAGTTGACCACTGTTAGAAAGTATATCCAGAGCATATTTTCGTTGATTCAGGAAAATGCCTGCAGAAGAACGTACAACTTCGAGTCCAAGAAAGAACTTGAGAGAGCCAAGATCCTTTGTTTTGAAATGAGTGGAGAGAAGGTCCTTGAAAACCTAAATTTGAGATAATGCATTGCCTGCAACTAAGATGTCATCAGCATATACAAGAACAATAATGATGGTGGTGGGAGTGACGAGAGTGAACAATGAGTGATCGGCCTGAGATTGGCGAAAACCTGCATTAAGAAGTACAGTAGTTAGTTTGAAAAACCAGTTGCGGGAGGCTTGCTTGAGACCATAGAGGGACTTTCGGAGGCGAGAAACACGGGTCTCCCCCTGAGGGCAATAGCCGGAGGGTGGGGTCATGTAGACCTCTTCATCAAGATTACTGTGCAAGAAGGCATTATTGACGTCGAGCTGATGAATGAGCCAATAGGTTGTTGCAGCGATTGCCAATAAGCAGCGGACAGTGGTCATTTTAGCAACCGGAGCAAAAGTCTCATGATAGTCAAGACCTTCAACTTGAGTGTAGCCCTTGGCAACCAATCGGGCTTTGTACCTCTCAATCGATTTGTCAGCTTTGAGTTTGGTTTTGAAAACCCATTTACAGCCAATGGGTTTCTTACCAGGGGGAAGTGGCTCAAGAGTCCAAGTGGAATTATCTTCGAGGGCACGGAGCTCAGCGAAAATTGCCTCGCGCCAATGAGGGTGTCGGATAGCATCAGAATAGCAGGAAGGATCAATACAAGTGGTGAGAGAATTTAAATAAGTAAGATGTGAGGGAGAAAAGCGAGAATATGAAAGAAAAGCAGATAAGGGATGAGCAGTACCTGAAACCATTGGAGCAGGTAAAGACGCCATGGGCGCGGTATGGAAGGTGGGTCATATGTAGTCCTGAAGATAGGCAAGTTGTGTAGTGTGACGACGAGGACGAGAGACTAGCGGAGGGAAAGATGGGGAAAGGAGTGAAGGGAATGAAGGGGGTGAAGGAGGAGAAGATAGGTTGTTAGGAGAGTGTGGGGAAGGTGGAGAAGATGGGGTGTTAGGAGAGTGTTGGGAAGGGGGTAAAACGGGTTCAGGGATGGGAAGAGGAATAATTAAAGATGGAGAATGAGATGAGGAGGTGGTTGGAAGATCCTGAAAAGGGAATTGGTGTTCATGGAAGATGACGTCACGAGAATAGAAAATGGATTGCATATCAAGGTTATAGAGTTTGTATGCTTTATAGGTACCAGGGTACCCAAGAAAGACACATTTAGTGGCACGGGGGGAAAATTTATCACGATGAGCACGGAGAGTTTGTGCATAACAGAGGCACCCAAAAACACGAAGATGATCGTAGTGGGGTGGTTTGTTGAAAAGAACCTCAAAGGGTGATTTATTGTGAAGAATACGACTAGGAGTATGATTGATGAGGTATGCAGCAGTGAGAACGCAATCACCCTAAAAAGGAAGGGGTAAGTGAGCTTAAAAACGGAGACTGTGGGCAACATTAAGAAGGTGCCGGTGTTTACGCTCCGCAACGCCATTTTGTTGAGGAGTGTCAACACAAGTACGTTCATGAATAATGCCATAGTCAAGGAGATATGTTTGAAATGGATGAGAGCGAAATTCTTGGCCATTATCAGTTCGAATGATTTTAACAGTGGTGTTAAACTGATTTTTGACAAGAGCAAAAAAATGCGTTAAATGAGTGTAAGTTTCAGATTTGAAACGCATTAAATAGATCCAAGTAGTGCGGAAAAAATCATCTACTATTGTAAGAAAATAATGGGCTTCACATAAGGAAGGAGTATGATAGCCACCCCAAATATCACAAAAAATCCGATTAAAAGCAGAATCACTTTTATTAACAAATTTAGGAAAGGGTAATCTTGTGTGCTTTGAACGAGCACAAACATCACAATCAGAAAGAATGCAAGAGGAGTCTAAAACATTAGGAATAGTAAAATTGGAGGGATGACCTAGGCGTTAATGCCATAGAGTCTTATTAGCAATGGAGTAAGCAGCAAAAACCATAGGGGTTTCGGGACAGTACACATAAAGCCCATTGCATAGATCACCCGCTCCAATCAGCTTCATCGATTATGGATCCTGAAAGAAGCAATTATGAGAAGAAAAAGTAATAGTGTAAGAATTATGAAGGGTAATTTGGAAAACTGATAATAAATTAAAGGTTAAAAGAGGAACAAAATAAACTTGAGTGAGAGTAAGAGATGGGGAGAGAATACAAGTGCCAAGACCCTCTACAGGGATATCCTGACCTGTGGGAAGCCGAATGGAATGAGGGGTTGTAGATCGGTGAAAGCATCCTTGTGATGGTAGATATGGTGGCTCTCGCCACTATCTACCACCCAATGGAGGTGCCGATCGAAAGAAAAATTAAGTTGAGGGGAGAAGAGATTACCAATGAAGTTGACTAAGAAGGACTCAATCGGAGATGGGGATGGCACAAGCATACTGAGAAGTTTCTGCTATAACTCTGGTGACAAGCCGGGTACTGGACTTGAGGACGATGGAGCCACGGCGATTTAGTTGATCCTGGATGAGGGCTGACCGAGAATAGAGAGCTGGTTTATAGATCTCGGGTTGCGACCAGGAGGATAACCCACAATGCTCCAACAGCGATCTCGGGTGTGGCCTTCCTTGCCGCAAGCCATGCACTTGAATGAAGATTTTAGGCACCCACCAGGTCGGACGGCCAGGGCTATGGTTTCTGATGGGCGAATGTTGAGCAGCCTTTGTTGCTCTTCTTGAAACAGAATGGAGAAGACTTTGCCGATGGGTGGAAGTGGATCCATGGCCAAGATTTGAGTACGGAGTGAGGCGAAGGAATCATTGAGACCTAGGAGGAACTGGAACACCTTTTCATCATCAGCTTGCTGCTGCAAAGCTTTGAGATCAATGCTCTGTTGGAGGTGACCAAGTTCATCCCAAATTTGTTTCATGCGGTTGTAGTAATCATGGACTGAATTGGTGGTTTGTTGTAGGGAAGAAAGGGTCCGTTTAAGTTGATAAATGCGGACATTATTGCCATGAAAGAATCGGGAGAAAAGATCAACCCAAACATCACGTAGGTCGGTATGGTATTCAAGAGAAGTGGCAAGAGAGGGGCTGATAGAATTAAGGATCCAAGTAAGTACCATATCCTTTGTTTGGTTCCATTGGGTGTATTCAGGTTTGGTAGGATCAGGGCGTTGGAGAGTACCATCAACAAAACCAAGTTTGTTTTTTGCATTGAGGGCTCGTGTCATGGCTCTTTCCCATTGAGGGTAGTTGTTGCCAGTGAGGAGTCCATTGACAAGGGTTAAGCTTGGTGAATCTGAGGGATGAAGAAGATAAGGAGAATGGAGGTTTGGGATGGATGATTCAGCCATGGCGCTGTCGAAAAAAAGGAAGAAAGACTGTTGCTGGATGAAGATAAAAAGAGGAAGAAAAAGTAAAAAAAAAAAACGGCTTGGAAAAAAGAAGAAAAGGAAAGACTTGCTGGAGAGAAAAAAACAGGGAAGAAACAGGAAAAAGAAGTCAAAAAAGACGGCTTGGAGAAGAGAAGAAAAGGAGAGACTCTGTTGGGAAGAGAAAAAAAATAAGGAAGAAGCAGGCGGCTAAGGCTGCGGCTGCGGCTGGAAGATGACAGGAACAAGGAAGGAAAATCTAGAAGCAGGCGTGGCAGAGAAAAATTGGCTCTGATACCATGTTAAAAAACAAGGGATTGAATAATTCTTGTATATATTTTTTTGTATTCTCCTTTACAAAATATATAGGTGTAAAATGAAACTAAGTATGGAAGTTTACAAATAATGAAATAAAAATTCTTGATTTTATGCAACCCATAATTTGGGAAAGATATTATTCTGTCAATAATCATCATCATCTTAAAACACTTCAACTCTTAGTCCTTTGCAAAAATCTTGATTCTTAAACTTATTTTTCTAAAAGATTATTTTCTTGGATCTAACTTTTCCATGTTTAGTGCCCTTCCTAGAAAACATGTGAAACATAATTGAAAGCTTTATTCATCACATTCTATCACTGTTGATAAAAGTAGATAAATAAGGAGAATTATGTGACTCTAATTCCACAATCTTTGTAGATACAGAGAAAACCTACGGGCCTGAGTTCAAAATTTCTTCCCCTCGGTCCCATTTACATTATCATGCATTTATTTTTTAATTAATTGTTTTATTTTCATTTACTTTATCATTCGGCTCCATATTTCATCAACTACTTCAATCCATTTCTTTTCCATTGTCTGATATAAAATAGCCTTACATTTGGACACTTTACGCCAATCTATTTGGATTGGGCACAATAGGTGCCTAACAACTTCTCGTTTCATACCTTAACTCTTGGACCTAGGTTTTGCTCTTTTGGTTGTAATCATATGACCAGTTTCATTGTAATTTCTTCAATTATCAAGTTATAACCAATTTTGGGGAATTTAGATTTTATTTTGGACCAAAGTTATGTAATTTTCATTTTTTTTTTTAAATCTTATTTACTTGTATCATTTTTCATGAATTGTAACTGGTTTACTCATTAATTTTCAAAAATGAGCTAGCGACTCTTCCTTAACCATGCCGGTAAAAGTTGTTTGCTAGGCAAATAAAGGATCATCTATTTATTTTAGGTTATATTTGTGTTTTTGTATCTACATACACACACACGGAGAAAGACTGTATATGTGTGCTGCTGATAAAAAAAATGTGTATGTGGATATAATCATATAAATGCTTAAATCTATTTGAATACATACATGTAAACACACATGTATACATTTATTTGCTTATATATGTGTACATACACATATATACATTTGACCCTATTATAATTATTAAACATGAGAGAATAAATTTATTAATTATTAATTTTTTTATACTTCCATTCATTAAAAAACGCATGTATATGACTTTCAGTATCAAAAAAAAAAATCTTATACATAACTTTTTAATAATATTTTATAATAAAATACGTGTAATGTTTAACTTAAGTTAAAGTCTTAATATTCTTTTGAACTAAAGAATGTGTATTTCTTGCGATTACTATGTTATAATTTTTTTCATTTACAATATTTTTATTCCAATTATCTAAAATTAATAAATATATCTACCAAGAAGCTTCATAATAGCAAATATATGACTACATATATAACTTTCTTTTTCTTATAATTAATATTATGAAGGATTTTTTTTAAAAGGTATTAATTATTGAGTAATAGAATTATTAATTATCTATCATGGAAGTTAGGGATGTTAATTTAATTTTAACCCGTTCCATTGGGAACCCGCCAACTCCGCCTCTAATGGGACGGATTTGGGGGAAGGTCTGTCTACCCTATTAGGGTTTGGAGAGGAGGCACTTTGCCCCGATTATATAAAATAAAATAATAAAAGAGTTTTTGTATTAAATAATCAATATTTATAATGATATTTGTTATTTATTAATTAAAAATTTATATAAACTTGATAGAGTTATAAGTTTGAAATAGAAAATAATGTCATTTTAATTCTCTATAAACATATATATTTCTCATTTTATACACGTGTCATTTTGTTTGAAATGTGTTAATTATAATTAATTGAATAAAATAAATAATAAAATGAGAGATTAAAAATAAATTAAGACCCCGATGAGACCCACCCCTGCTTATCATTAGGTTTAAATAAATTTGGGGACAAATTATTTTTCCACGTGTCATTTTGTTTGAAATGTGTTAATTACAATTAATTGAATAAAATAAATAATAAAATGAGAGATTAAAAATAAATTAAGACCCCGATGAGACCCACCCCTGCTTATCATTAGGTTTAAATAAATTTGGGGACAAATTATTTTTCGCGGGACGGGATTGGGGAAAGGGTCCCTCGTCCCAAACCCACTTCGTTGCCATCCGCACATGAGTCCAAGTTAATTCCTTAAAAAAGAGAAAAATACTAAAAATTTCTTAACATAATTTTTTTAATCCAAAAGGTATATGATATATTTTTTCTATCCAAAAAATCCAAAAAAGAAACTTCCAATACAAAAAAGTCCAATTGTTAACTTTCATCTTAACACGGTTAAAAAATATTATTAATTATACAAAAATAATTTTCAAGATACATTTTAAAAAATACTAAATAATAGATACAAAAAATTCTTCAATCCAAAAAAAATATATATATAACATTTTTTTATTTATCTAGAATGCCTAAAAAATAATTTTTTATTTTATAACTATTATGATTTATTGGGATTGAAAATTTTATTTTCTAGATTTTTTAGTATTTTTTTTTTCTAAAATATATCTTGAAGGTTATGTTAGTCTAATCAGTAATATTTTTTAACGATGTTAAGATGAAAGTTAACAATTAAACATTTTTGTATTTAAATTTTTTTTTTTACTTTTTAGATAAAAAAATGTATCATGGATTTTTTGAATTGAAAAAAATTATTTTAAGAACGTTTTAGTATTTTTTTCAAAATTTTATTAATTATTAACTTATTTAATATTAATTATAAAAAGATTGACCTTATATGTATCTATTTGCATCATTAATTCTACTCCCACACAGCACACACGGTTAGGCTTTCAAAAAAAATAAAAATAAAAGTTGTGAAAAGTAACTTTTTAAATGATATAATAGTGTTGTGTTAGTGCATGTCATGATGATGTGATATTCAGCCAATACAATACTGATAACTCATGAAAATAAACATTTTTAGTAAAATATAAAGGTAAGACTAGCATTACTCTTTTACATACCCACGTCCTATTAGGTCCGGATAAAAACGAGAAAGGATGGTACATCCACATTCTCTATGCCAAAAAAAGCCCCTTAGCAGTAACACCACCCATAACCATAACCATAACCATAACCATTCAAGTGAAAGATTTATTACTATTACCTATTTTTTACTTTTTATACACAACCAAAAAACAATGGTAATCAAATAACTTCAATGGAATTCCATTAGCAAGTTCTTTTAACGTTATTTTCCCTTTGTTCTTATCATGTTCAGTTTTTTTGGTTTTTTCCATTCTTTGATTTCTCTTTGTTAGTTTATTGTGTTGACGTTGGTGTCTATTACTATTATAGACTCAGTCGCGACTCCTTCCAACCCTAAATCTCTACTATTGTCGGAATGCATTGCAAGAAAACATAGCTCTAGGTAACAACACGGCGGTTTAATCATAAAGTCTGTCAATAAAGTAATCGTTTTAGGTCTCACTTCAAAATAAGGTTCCATATTTTATATATTATAATATATATATATATATTATAGTATAATCAAATTAGAAGTTTAAAATTAATAAAAGTATAACTCTACAAAAAGTTCAAATTTTTTGAATTTATAATATAATCATATTAGAAGTCTAAGTTTAATAAAAATCGAAACTCCATAAAGACTTTATAAAAAAAAAACTTAATTCTATTAATAAGATTTTATTCGTATTTTATTCTAATATTTTATTACTATCTATTTAAATAAAAAATTATATAAAAATTCTATTATTAGAGTTTCATTTAATATATACATCTCTATTGTTGAAAATAATTAATTTTTATATAACAAAAGTAAATATAATATATATATATATATCATAAAGTAAAAAATTATATTAATATTTAAAAGTGCCTCATTAAGAGTTGTTCTTTTTATCACTTTAGGCTTCTAATTGTTTGCGGATTTATTTTTTGATTAATGGAAGAAAAAATATTATTACTGGTGTTGGACATGTTACTGGTGTTAGACACTAGGTCATGTGGACTTGGGTTCGTTTGATAACCACAAGATTTGTGCGAATCGTGATAATTATAATAAAAATTTATATATGGTTAAAACTCTTATTCATTATAGTTGGTTTGACTGACTTAAATATTATTACGTAAGTCAGTATTCCATCAGTTGTGTTCATGAGATATAAAAAAATACGCATTGATTGGTTTGACTGACTAAACAAATACGCATTGGTTAATTCATCATGTAAGGTTTTAAGGGACACTCTCTCTAAGATTTCTTGGGTGATCATCATAGTGTCCTTCGTCTTGGATCATGAAAATATATAGGCGACTCGATTTGATCTTGTAGTCGTCTTATTTAACAAGGAGGAGCTGATCTTGTAGTCGTCCTATTTGACAAGAAGAATCTCTTGCAGCGTTTCAAGAATCTTCATGATGTTTCAAAAAAATACGTAATACAAGCCGCCTCTTCTACTTTCACTTCTGCTTTCTTAATCTGAAGAGGCATGTTTATTATGTATTTCTTCAACTGAAAAAGAAATCTATTAAATCTGACCCATTTCTTGAGTCAATCTCCATGTATCACCGAAAATGTATTGGCACCAACTGCATTATTATAGCCTAGATTTTTGGTTTGAGAGCCGAAATTCACACAATGAAACTTTTCTTAAGACAAAGATTTACATATAGTTCTTTTTTATAATATGTTCATTTAAAAAAAAAAATCATGCTGGAAAAATTCTCTTAATTCATTAATACGTTTATTTGAAAAAACAACCAAAACACTTGGCACCCCTCTGTTAATTTGGTATATAATAGCATTCATACACAAGTCTTTTTAAGTATATGAGGCAACAATCTCCTATCTAAGTTGTTTTTCATTGTAAATTCATGTTTGGTTTTATTTTACAAATACTTCATTGATACACAAATTTTTGTATTTAGACAAGTTATTCATATATTTGTATCAAGAGGAAAGAACAAAAGAAATTTGTAAATTTTATTTTTTATTTTTTATTTTTAAAATCCACACAAGGATAGAAGATAGAAATTGAATCATAATTCCTCTCTTCCTATGTATTACAATTTACAATAGAAAATTAATATATATATATATATATACACACACACACACACATACGATTTATCTTCTATTATTCATTGTTTTAGTGTTTTTGTTCTAAAAATAGTCTTACACAATTCAATCATGTTAAAATAATTTAGTTGACAGAGGATTCTTTACATTTTATTTTACTTTTTTAATTTTATTAGAAATCTATAGGTTTTCATATTGAAAGATTTCAAGTTGATTATAACAATAATTCATATTGAAAGAATTCAAGTTAACTTAAACCATTTAATTTTCGGCATCAACTTCCACCCACGATCATCGCCAACTGCAAGAGGGTCATCTCTATACAAACACAACCAATAACAAAGGTGGTTTGCATTCAAAACACAAACTATCCTTATTTTTACACAAAACTAATAATAAAGGTACCGATTCTCTCTTCCCATCAACGCTCTATCTCACATTATCACGATGGAATATCTTATCTTTAAAGGCATTAGATGAAATGGAGCAACCATTGATAGATAAAACGTACTCATGACGATAAATGCACTTTATAATAATACAAACATAAAAATCTTATTGGTATGTTTTTAATTTCATATTTCACTATTTGAAAAAAAATAGTTAATTATCTATGATATTTTATTTTGACAAGTACTCGTAAACTAAGTCAGATGAATGACAATAAATATTATTGATATATATATATATGTATATACAAAATATACTAATAATGTTAAATAGCTCTAATTATTTTTGCAATGTAATGGTTCAATATATGATGCATCTGAAAATTACACTAGGTGAAACTTAAAAGTATTATATAATAACAAATTATGTTAAGAAATCAATTCAGATTTCTAGCATTTTTCGATATAATTTGCTTCCCAGCAGATACATTTTTTTTGGGTTTAAACGACATCGTTTGGAGAACTGTTGCAGCCTAGATATTTTCCTCCCGCCATTATTTCCCTTGGCGCGAACCTAAAGAAACACAGTCACCGAGGGCGCCGCTTTACACTTAGGTTAGGTTCCATCTATCTCAAATCCTCCATTTTCTCTCTAAACAAGCTATCACAACCGTTGTATAATCAGTAGTCCAAAGCCATGGGACAAATTTCAAGGTACTAAACTATTTGATTCAATCGTTTTTTTTTTTTTTTTTTTATCTCCCTCAAAACTCATTTTCGTTTTGGGTTATTTTAAAATTTTCTGAATCTATTCACACTGATATTGCCATATTTTATCGTTTCTGGGTATGCATTTATAATGTTTTCAACTTACCGTCTCTGGATTAGTTTAGCGCTATGAAAAGCATGAAAACTTTATTTAGTTCCCTGCATGCAATGGATCTGCAGTCCTTGGTGTCTTTTGCCCTTTTCTTGATGTTGATGGGAGAATCTAATTCCTGGCTTATGGATTTGGTTGTCTGATTGTCGTCTTTGACGCCTAATATATATACAGAGAGAGAGAGAGATGCTTTGGGTACTTTAAAATGGTGAATGAACTTAAGATTTGGAGTTTCTTGTCTAGATGTTCAACCTCAGCACGTATCAAGCTTGAGTTTCTTATGAGATTTGTCAGGGAGAAATTGGTTTCCGTGGGCATGTCATTGCACTTTTGGAGAAAAAATTGTTCTTGAAAACAAAATACCAAATGACACTGTAACAGTTAACCAAATAGTTTACAATTTAATCGTTCAAATCTTTGCTCTATATATGCTTCCACGAGCATTGACCCTTTCCTACCTAGTTTGAGACTTGAAGTAGAGAAGTTAAAAGTCTAGTAAAAAGGGGGTTTGGGAAGAAAAATCTTGATAGAATATGAATAAAAAATTCTACTTTTTATCATTAAGGCCAAGAAAGGATTCGAGGACTGCAGAAATGTTGCTTATGTCTATTGCATAGTTCCTGAAGGCAATTAAGAAAGAAGCTATTTTAGAGAAAGTATTTGTTTGGCTTGGTATAAATTTGGGAGGTTGCCCTCCAGCTTGAGCTCAGGTCACCTGTAAAGTTGAAGACCTTCTTCACCTCGTTGCCTAGGAAAAAGAAATATTTTGGGTTTCGATTTTTGAGAAGAAAAATGTGCTAAAATAAAAGAAGATAAACAATTGGGTGTGTCCTTCTTTTGTGGCAATCAATATTTTTAACTTGAATCATAAAATCAACCTGTTTTCCTTGGAATAGAGGCACAATTTGGGTTTCAAGGAGTTGAGAATTACATAAAAATCGCAATCTAACGTTCCTTTATGATTCCAAAATCATAGCCATGCCAAAGTATCCCTAACATTTTCATCAAGCAAACAAAACATAAATTTCCTTTATACATTAGTTTTGGGTACTTTAAAATTCATTCCAGTGTATCTTTGGACTCTTCCCAATATCTTTTTGATCATTTACCCTAGCTGGCATATCTGAGTCACATTTTACTGCCAAGTGAACATATTTGTTTTTTTTTGTTTCCTGCATCCTCTTAAGGCTGGGATTGGTCAGTTGGCTGCCAAATTGCCAGCATGGAGACACTATATATTCAGGAAAGTCTTGTTCATCATTGAAATAGTAAGGGCATGTTTGGTGTTGTTTTCCGCACAAGTTGTAATTTAAAAGTAATTAATTACAAGAGGTTCCATTTACTCAATCAAATAACTATAAATTCATGAGCATGCTTGAAACATAAATTTGATATCATTCATGATAAGGTAGTAAAGTCACCATAGTCGTGTTGATGCATATGCTGGAACACTGTTCCAAGAAAGAGTTTGGAAGCAGCAAAATTTGGTGAGGCAGTCATGGCCTTACCTTATTAATGCAATATAAGTTTGTGAAATCAGATAACTGTAATGATTAAACCTGGAAAATGTCTGCGGCATGTTCCCTGATGGTTGGTCCAATACCCTTTTGTAACTTTTTAAGTGGGTGTTAAAAGTTGATAGCATAAATACACTCACTCATTGCTTATTGATTAGCATTAAAATCAGTACTGGAAGTTGACAATGTTGGCATAACCTGGGAAGCATATAACTATCTAGAATCCTTTAACCGGCGGCCTTAATTTACTATCATATTTTCTTCTGGCTTGGGCCCTATCATAAAGAGTGGCCCAGACCAGAGGATTACTAAATGAAAATTACACATTTAAGTTACTATCCTTGTACTCATTGTGCTTGTTTGCTGAGCTGAACATTCACTTGTTTATGTATCTCATGTGGCCATTTAATATCTCCTTTTGCAGTAGATTTTCTTAGACCTTTCCAGTTCTGAAAGGGTAAAAACTCAAACCTGTTCTGGTAGTCAGCTCAGGGTAGCTCAAAGCATCAGTAAATCACTTTCAGCGCTTGGTGAAAAGGTAAACTCAAGCACTTCATACGTATATTATGTATTTTTATTTGAACTTGGGCTAGTTCTAGGGATCTTAAGTATATAAGCAACCCATAAATTTTGATCAATTAATAGATTAGATAGCTCATAAATTAATGGTTCACATTCTAAGAATTTTCTTGATCCTTTGTCTATTTATGGTTTGTGGCTTCACTTCAATATGAATCTATGGACTAAAACTACCAATCCCTTGTTGTAAACTTAGCCCGCCCACCCTAAAAAAACTCTGGTATGATAACGAATGAGAGTAGCAACCTTTGATCCATCGGCTCAATGACAAATACTTTATTCCAAATTCAACTGCATCATTCTTGAGTTATGAAAACAGTAAACTAGGAATGAAAAGCAAACTAATGTTGCTTTGCTTCTGAGGATAGAGATACTTTGATCAGATGGGTTTTAAAAGTTTTAAATTATTATTTTAGTCGCCATCAAGATAATGCATGAAATTAAGAACAACAAATGTAACACTTCTCAAGTGCAATCTCACATTTCTACGACTACAATAATCTTTATTCGTGAGTGAGATTCAGATTAGTCAACAAGGAGTCTTAAGTTTCATTTGCATCTAGTTGTGATTGTCTTAAAACAATTATTGAAGTATCCATATAAAGACAATTTGGGGATGCAATCATCCATGTTGTAATCGGTAGCTTGTGCTTTACTCCACTTCGAGGAAATTCCGACAACCTTCCACATTGTTCTCCGGGTACATATTTATGTTAGGTGATGTATATTGTTGGTGAAAATCAATGGCATGCATGCAACTTAGCCTATCTCGTGTAGCTGGAGAATCATGGGGAGATGTTATTGAAATTTCCTGAAATTGGAACAAAAAACATATGAGTTGTTGACTACAATGTTGATTGTGCAATCTCGAATGGGATAGGAATCTCTCACCCTTTAGATATAAGTTGATTAGATGGGTTTTAAAAGTTTTAAATTATTATTTTAGTCGCCATCAAGATAATAAATGAAATTAAGAACAACAAATGTAACACTTCTTAAGTGCAATCTCACGTTTCTACAATAATCTTTATTCATAAGTGAGATTCAGATTAGTCAACAAGAAGTCTTAAGTTTCATTTGCATTTAGTTGTGATTGTCTTAAAACAATTATTGAAGTATCCAAATAAAGACAATTTGGGAATGCAATCATCCATATTGTAATCGGTAGCTTGTGCTTTACTCCACTTTGAGGAAATTCCGACAGCCTTTCACATTGTTCTCCAGGTACATATTTATGTTGGGTGATGTATATTGTTGGTGAAAATCAATGGCATGCATGCAGCTTAGCCTATCTCGTGTAGCTGGAGAATCATGGGGAGATGTTATCGAAATTTCCTTGAAATTGGAACAAAAAACATGAGTTGTTTATTACAATGTTGATTGTGCAATCTCGAATGGGATAGGAACCTCTCACCCTTTAGATAAAAGTTGATTTTTTTTTAGGATGCATGATCTATGTATGCATCACAATGGCAATAATGGTCTTTACCTTAGGACTAGAAGCTTTAATCCTTAATATGTTTCTAGCTCTTTAAGGTATGATAATAAATATCATGTACATTTTTTTCTTAATGTGATAGGAGTAAAAAAAAGGATAAGAGTTGGATGCAACTTCCGGGTAGAGATTTGCCTGGTTACATGAAATGAATGAAAGACTTCTTTGAATATGCACAGTAATGGTCTTTACCTTAGGATTGTAAGCTTTAATCCTTAATATGTTTATAGCTCTTTAAGGTATGATTATAAATATCATATACATTTCTTTCTTGTTGTGACAGGAGTAAAAAATGGATAAGAGTTGGATGCAACTTCCGAGTAGAGATTTGCCTGGTTACATGAAAGGAATTAAAGACTTCATTGAATATGCATGTCCGAGAACGGATAAAACTAATAGGATAAAATGTCCATGTAAAAAGTGCAACAATAGATATTATGAACCCATCAATACGGTTAAAACACATTTGGAGTTAAATGGAATGGACAAGACTTACACTCGATGGATATTTCATGGTGAAGATTATGACGTTTTGAGTGATGATGATGATGATGGTGGTGGTCCTAGTGAGCAACATTTTGATGGATTGAGGGAAATGTTAGCAAACAAACAAGCAAGAAGATTTGATATTGATAGTAAAGTGCAAGGGGAAACATCTAGTAGTCATGTTCCTAGTGTAGCAGGAGGGGACTCGCAACCATTTGATGACTTGTCAGCTGATTCGCATCTTCCACTTTATCCAGGTTGTGAGAAGTTTTCAAAGTTGGATTTTCTTGTGAAGTTGATGAATATAAAAGTAATTAAGGGTTTGAGTAACAAATCGATTGATATGACTCTAGAATTGATGAAGATGGCACTACCCGCTGGTGAGACACTTCCAAAGTCTTATTACGAGTCTGAGAAGTATTTGAGGGACTTGGGTCTTGCTAATGTCCCTACACATGCATGCAAATATGATTGTGCACTCTTTTGGGGAGAGTACAAAAAAGAAGTTAAATGTCCGGGATGTGGTGAGCTTGTACGGATGTATCAGGAAGAGCGCGGAAATGAAGAGTTGCAATCACAGATGCAAAATCATAATCTGAAAATTAGGACTGAGTTGGAGTCACAAGTGCAAGCTCAAGGGCACTCTGAAGTGGAAGCTCAAGTGGAGGCACAAGTGCAGGTACTAGTGCAAGCTCAGCTGGCAGAGAAACTGGAAGCTGTAGAGGCAAGGGAAAGACAGATGGAGGTGTTGATTAACAGTTCAGACACACCTTCACAGTAAGACATTTCAAAACTTGTATGCTAGATGTTGCTTTGTTCTGCTAATTGATTATTTGCCGAACTTATGCATTATAAATTGATTATTGTGAACACACAGACCAAATATCTGTACAAATTGATTTGTGATGGGCACGATCAATTGTTGGGTCTTCCCATCTTGCATTTACATTATGTTTAGCTGCAAAACAAAATAACTAGTTGAAACAGATATGTTTCAGCTATGAAAACATATGGAAACTGGGTGTGCTATGTTTGAGCTTAGGATTCTCTACTAGCTTGTTTTTAAAGAATTTAATTTCAAGGGTGGGATCAGATATGTTTTGGGCAGTGTTTGTCAAAATGAGCTATTAAATAATGGATTTGAGTTGGGTTCTTGATTGCTTGGTCCCCTTCACTTTTCTGTGTTCAGATCTAAGGAAGTCTTTTGCTTAGATGCTGATGGAATATTCTGGGTTTGTATTATGCTTTTCTTAGTCTTCTGGAGTCTAATGAAGCTTGCGTAGACTGTTGTGATCTAAGAGGGGATCCTTTGGTGGTTGTTTTGGCTGATGACCTTAGTCTAGGTTGCAGGTTTTCTCCCTCTTGGTGGCTTGAGGAAGGATCTTTCTTTCCTTTATCGAGGGAAGTGCAGATATCAATTGTTCTTGATTAACTCTATTTCGAGCAAGTGTTTGTGGTTGAATGTGGTTTCTTTCCATGAGAATTAGCTGAGTGATCCTGCTGTTTGATCTCTGCCTGTCCTGTTCTGGTGTTCGGCAGTAGGGTCTTCTCTCTTTTCCAATTTGTCCATCTGGACAGTTTCTGGTGTGTTGATAAGGGCTGTGTCTTAGCTTTATATTGGAATGATCTTTTCTTTCCTGATCTATGGGGTATCACTGGTTCAGAGGTTATCTATCTTAGTGCTGAGATTCTTTTCCTCTGTTGAAGGGCAGGCAGAGCTGCAGTTGATAGCATATTGGATGTTTAGACTGTTGGTATTGCTTGATGTCTGTTTGTATATAGTCTCCTAGTGTTCTTGTGTGTTCTTGATGTTGAATGTTCTGGTCTTTCTGATTTTGTTGGGTAACACCTTGTTTGGCTGCTTGTGTAGGGAAGTTTGAGGGTTGTGTTGTTGCTGGTTTAGCTTGTTTGGGGGGTTTCCCCTATATTTTTAGATGTTACATCTGTAGTGGTCACTTGTAACTACTGTTTTTTTTTTATCGGTAGAAGTATGGATAATTTAATGGCGCTCGAGGGGGGTGAACCCATGTACAAAAGAAAAACTTGTAACTACTATAGTGAGATGTATACTGTTTCAAGCTGTCCTTTTTAGTTTTGGCTTCACACGGTCTACTCTCTCTCTCTCTCTCCCCCCTTTTTAGTTTTGGCTGCACACTGTGTCTACTCTCTCTTTTCCTTCTAATGAGGAATAATGAAGGGTGTCAATCCGAGTTATCATGTCGTCTTAGGGTCGTGTTAAGGCATACATATTCGAAAATATGTGTCCACCTTAACTCAACACTATTAACTAATTGGGTCAAGTTTCAAAGCCCAAGCCCAAGCCCAATCCATTTATTAAACAGGTTACATGTGTTGACACGCTTAACCCTTTTATTTTTTATTTTTAAAATAGAAAAGTTACCTATCTTTTAATATGTATAGATAATTTTCAAGTTTAGTAAACTTTAGAAATGGTCAAATCAAAGTTGAAACCTCTTTTACAAGTAAAAATCTCCAAACCTTGATAAATACGTGATGGATTTTGACAGTTTGTGTGAGAAACATGGGGTCTCCTCCAGCTGGGTTGGGGTGACTGGATGTAATGGAGGATTCGTGATGTTGGTTAGGGTTATTGATCACTCTAGATTTTGATACAATTGGGATGGATTTTGACAGGCATGTGTGAGAGACATTGAGTCTCCTCCAGCTGGGCTGGGGTGACTGGATGTGATGGAAGATTCTTATAGATATTTGTATTTTATATGTATTAGTATTGAAGAATTTTACCTGCATTTTGTGTGCAAATAATGTGTCTACTTGTGGGAGAATCATTCTCTCCTCAGACCTGACAACATTTGAGTTGTAAACTAGTTTGGAATATGTCGCCATCTTGTAGTTTCAGTTCATTCATGCCCTCATCCCAGTATTGATGAAAAGGAGCAACTTTTTGCCCCCTCCACCACAAAAAAACAAAAAATTGTCCATCTTGTGGCCATTATTGCTTGGATTGTATTCTATGTTTTCTTTTATGGTTTGTATGGTCACTCTTAAGTTATGCAAAATGATAGAATTTAAATAGAAGAGAAATGACTCAATGAAAGAGTAGATGAGAAAATCCTCTTTTCAAGGACATGAGACAATAGAATTCTTAAACAATTAAATTTCAGTGATGTGTTTTGTACTGTAAAATTGGAGTCTTGGAACTCAAAATGGTAGCAAACTTTCCTCCATCCCACCAATCTATGGTCAAGGGCTTAAATAGTTCATATAATATACTTTTCAACAGAAAATGAAAATTAGATTTCACTCAGTAACCAACTTCATGTATATATATTACATACTGCAATATGTTAAATATGAGGAGATTGTCAGCACTTGGAATACTGCTTGATTGCCAATTTAACCAGTCTTGCATTGGTTTTCCAGTCTCTGAGTCATTGAAGAAATAGAACCATAGCTAATTCAAGTGTGTTGATATTGGTCTCTCTTCCTATGTTTACCCTTTCCCACTATTGAAGTGGATGTTTTGTCTCTTGAATCATTTTTTATGTATGTGCAGGGAAATTATTCAGCCTTGCAAGAAGTGAGGAAGGAATGGTGTTTGGAAGGACCTGTCTTCCCTTGGAGCCATGATTTCAATGCATTGAGATGGTAGAGAGCTGAAAGCAATTCCAGTATGAAGCTTAAGTTTTGAAGAATCAGAATGAAAATGGATCCTTATTTTGTTGCCACAGTGCCAAACTTGATGAATGCTTTGTTGCTTAATTACTTTCAATGATTTTGTATCTTCTATATGGAGGCAAATGAAAGCAACTTTAGACTTTTCTTTTTGGATCCTCTTTTTGTATTTAAATTTGGCTTCTAGCATTGAAATTAATATTTAATGCAATATAAAATTTGTATTTAACACATTGTGGATTGTGGATTATGAAAATGTATTTATGAATTATTCCTAGTCGCAAGGTTAGTAATATCAAGAAAATATATGTTACAAAATATCTTCTTTTTAATTTTTTTTAAATTATTTGTGATGCATTATTAACGACACAAACCACCATCAATTGTATTGTTATATGTTTTTTTCTAAAATTTATAAACAATTTGTGATGTAAAATACCATTGGAAATAGTATTTATTGGTGACAGTTTGACATGCGTTGTAAAATAGTAAACCATTTGTGTATGATTGTGTAGCAACTAAAAACTATTGTGATGCAAAATATTGCCGCAAATAAGGACTATGTGAGAGACTTTTCAACACTGCAGTTATATTGCCACCATCCCAAGTAAGAGACGTAGAAAAGCATAGCAAACTGTCACAGATTTTGCAGCGCCTCATCAATATACGGTCGCAAAGCTTTACTATTTTGTGCGGACTGGCGACGCTTCAAAAAGAGCCACAAATAATTTATAGCGTCATTTTTTTCATTTACAACTTTTTTTTTTTTTTTGTACCGCAAAAAACTTCAGTTTCTTGGCGTGGAACTGGACAAAAGCAAGATTTACAAAACAACACCAACTGGGTTCACAAGGACCTATATTGAGAGTTGTGGAGATGTGAGTATTGAGAAGGTTTTGAATTGATAAATGTCATGTGGAGTCTATTAGCATCTCTTGTGGGCAAAGTTATTAATTTGGTGAAAACCAATGGGTACTTGAACAGACTTTTCACCTTCTATGGTCATCTCTTCATACATGGTTGCTAATTTTGTGAAAGCTGCTAGGTTGGGCAAAATGACTTTTGACTCAACAGGGAATGGTGGTTTGGGAAGGTGATGTCCTTCTATGACTGCTTTCATTGTCACACACACACAAAACTGGTATTTGATTATAGTGTTCAATGTGTAATTGATGGTACTGGGAAGCAGGACTCTTTTGAACAGGAACAGCTTGGTTGGCTTTCTATGTCAAGGGGCAGAAGAAGACTATTGAAGCAATGTCATTTCATTAAATGGTCCTCCAAGAAATGAATTCAGTTGAGTTTGTGTCTAAACCCAGATTGCTCATATTCGATCTGAATGCTCAACGGCTGTCAAGAGTTTCCACTATGGTTTCATTTCTCAAGTATATAGAGTAGCGAAGACTCCATTTGGTTTTGCAAATGTAGCTCTCTCTCTCTCTCTCTCTCTCTCTCTCGTGTTTGTGTGTGGGGTGGGGGCACATTTGATTGCAAATATAGCCTTCTCTTTTTTTGATGAAAGGGTGGGGGGGAGACGATGTAAAAAAATACAAAACAAAACAAAAAAATATTCTCTTGTAAGTTAACGTAAAAATTTTGATAAAAAAAAAAAGAAGCAAATACAAGGACAAATAAAAGCAGAAATATTCAATTTACTTCTCATTTCTTTTCCTTGTTTCTTTTCTTCTCAAATATTTTTAAAAAATTATAATTTCACATCTCATAATATTACAAGAGAATAAATAATCATTTTTTTTCATCTCCTTTTTCCTATCATTTCCTTTTTCTTATCCCTTTCCTTTCCCTAATTGGCATTCCGTCGAATAGGAGAGTGAGGAAGGGGAGAAGGGGGTGAGGAAATGGTTTGAGTTTCCTTTATTTGGGAGGATTAAAAAGATAATAGGAAGGAAAGAGAGAGGAGAGGAAGGCCTTTCCCCGGGAGGAAGCAAGAAAACACTTGATTTTAAATGTCATACCAAATTTTCTTTTTCTTATTATCTCAATCTTTTGAAGATTTGGGGACGAAAGAAAATATGAACGGTGGTTTCTTTTCTATTCCTCCATTTCTAAGCCTAAAACCTTCCCTCAAACCAAGCATCACCTGAAACCATGTATCCAAGCAAAAAGCCCAGCCACACTGCAGCATGAATCAAACAAACCACCAGAAAGTGATACAGCTAAATATTAGACAAGAACATAAAAAGAAAAACATAGAAATACATGTAAATTTCTTGCTACCTGTCAGTCAAAAATAACTTCTCGCTACAAATATTCATTCAATTCCACACTATTTACCCTAATAACTCGTGGCTGCCATTTTCAAAACCAGCTAAGCTACTACATTCCTGTATGAATAACTTTAAAACAAAGCAAAATAATTTTTTTTTTAAAAGCCTCGTACCAAAATAACTGAAAGCACAGTTGACTAATCTAGATTTCTAGGAGCGGAATTACTTTAAAAACACCAAAAAGAGAAAAGGGGTAAGAAAATCAATGCCGAATAGTTCCTAAATAACGGTTTGTTAGTATTACAAATGTAATGTCCAACTCTACTAAAGCTGCAGCAACCGCAAGAGGTTTAAGGGGTACAATAATCAAAGGCAATGTAAAGCATAGAAGAATGGACCATCATCTGTTTTTCCCAATCAAACTGGTTTTTACTGATCAGCATTAGAATGATGGAACAAAAAACTTCAATGGCCCGCCAGCCCTTTCTTCATTGTCCCCATGCATTGATGCTTGCACGTCACCCAAGTGCACCTCACTACGACGGCACTACAAAAATATATTTCAAACAGCAAGTTAACAAACTACAAATTGTACTGTAGCTGATTGTGTGCACCAATCAAGAACAAAAAATATAAATGAAATGGACTCGTAGATGCAAGGATTTCAAACCAAAACATTCACCCGAGAATTGTTTTTTGGTACCAAGAGAACCTCATGCGCCGAACATTATTCCAAGTTCATCGGTGGGTATATTCTCTAACCCCCCACAAGCATTCCAAAACAAGATTTTATCTTGCGGGTTGGTGGCCTCAAAGGAATTTTTGTTCTTAGTGAGAGTTGAACTAGAGACTAGTGCTTGTAAGGCCCTTGGCTCCGCCCTTCACCCAACTTAGATTTAACCGAGTTGGTATCAACAGCTACTCTCCCAAAAAGGAGCGCTTATGTTAAACTGACTGAAATAACAAGAAATAGGTGGTGGTTAAATAGGACCCAAACCACCCAAACCAATATTACCAGGAACATAAATGATTACTTGTTATGGAATATGGTACGTTAAGAGTAGGTTTAGAAATACTAGTACGGACACGAGTACGACACGAACACGCAGACACATCATTTCTAAAAAACAATAAGACACGGACACGTTAAATATATATAAATTTTTTATATGACTATATAATAAAATATTACCATTATTTCTATTAAAATTGTCTAAAAATACAGATTACAAAAATATTATTAAGATATTAAAAATAACAAAACCATTAAATAAAAAACTCAAGAGCTTTTTCATTTAATCATCAACATTCATCATTTAAGTTCCAAAACAAATTTACTAACTATTACATTGATTTAATCATAAAATTTTTGGAATGTGTCCAAAATTCAAAAAAAAATAAAAACATTTGAGCACTCTTTTTTTACGTGTCCAACACGTGACCAGTAAGTGTCTGAGAGTGTCGGTGTCCGACACGAACACGTGAACCAAAATAGAGTGTTTGTGCTTCATAGGGATTAGGCTTCTTCGAATCGCTTTGTTTGAACAAAATATGTTTAGTTGTAATGTGATATACTTTTTGATTGTATTTGTAATAATATTCAAATGTATATATATATATAAACACTAGAAAAATTTCAACGAATCCAAGCCGTTATATAATAAAATTCTAACAATGTGTATGTATTCTCTTGTATGTTGTATGATTTTTTGTGACTTCTGATATTTTAAATTGGAACGCTAAATCTTGCATTCTAAAATCGCTAATGATCCATGTATTGGATTGTGCAATCCCAATTCTCAATTTGGTAGGAGGTGAGCGAATGGTGATAACTATAACCCAAACATTTTGTAGTTGGGGAGAAGATGTTAGTATCTGAACAGATGGTAAATGTAACAAATATCACATGAACTTGTCAAAGTTGACCAGTAACATACTATATGTAGAGGTATCGATCTGCTCAGGAAGCTCCTTAATATCCACCTCAAACCTCTCCTGAACCTGCAACCAAACAACCAGCATGTAATCCAAACCATAAAAAAAATTGAGCCACTTGATAATGCAAAGCAAATAAATAGAACAAAGGACTAACCTGATTGAGAACATCAGAATCAGATGCAGAAGAAACAAATGTGATTGCAAGTCCCTTGGTGCCAAACCTACCAGCTCTACCCACCTGTCAAGAGTTCAACAGGAAAGCAGTGCAAGAAAGACAGCTCAGGAGTCAAGTTTGACTACACTACAGGACTCGTACAAAATAAACATCAAGATACTGAACCTACCCTGTGCAAATACGTGTCTGCAGAATCTGGCATGTCATAGTTGATGACAATATTAACCCGTTCAATGTCAATTCCCCTACCAACCAAATCCGTCGCCACAAGTATCCTCTTATGCCCCTCCTTAAAACCCTTGTAACGAGTCAACCTACAAAATTCAAAGACTCCATTGATTCAGGTATCCGTGCCATTACAAATTAGTTTACAGTCAGAGCAAATGAAGTATTAGAGGAAATTCGGTTCATATCTTAACAGGACCACATACTATAAGCAAAGACATTCATGCAAAAGTAACCATACATGAAGACTATACCAAAAATAAGAGAACTCCTAAGAAACAATAAATGTCAATGCAAGACCATACATGATACATATACATTAACACAGATTCTGTTACCATCCATAACAATACCTCAAGAGTTTATTAAAAAGTAATAATAAGAAAACACCTTATTCTTGATTTCTCAAGATCAATGGCTACCACAAATAAGCACCTTATCACGAGACCTGAACCTCCTGTCGCTTGGCAGCCTCCACTAATAGTCAACCACCACCAGCCCGAATCCAACATTTCATTATTAAGAAAATGAAGTCAAACCAACATCGTACCAATTGATATTATATCATAGGAATGGTTTAAGGAGAAGATGTAAAGCTACCCTTGCATAGCATATCTTGAGGCAGGCATTTCATCACTGAATATGAATATGCCTCCATTGACCAGTTGTGCTTAAGGATCCATGTCATAATTTACAAAAACATTTTTTTATCCGGTCCAACCGTCCAAACATGACAACTACAAAACAGGGGTAACCCTCCCTACCACAAAAATAAATAAATAAAATGAAAGCACAGTTCACTAGGAAAATATCTTCAACATTGGCTGAAGAAACTTCACGGCAACAAACTGAACTAATGTACAAGCAGCCATGCAAAGACCCAAACAAAGAACTGCTTTACTCCAGGAAAATTATTCTTTCCTACTTCCCAAAACCATTTTCATTCCTAACAAGTAACAACACAATCACCACTACAATCTTCTATTCCCAAAATTAAAAAGTATCCTCGACAAATTATATCAAGTGACACCACAAGACACCAACACCCTAGAGATCAGTGTTTGTAAACACGGAAAACCTTATAACTCTTCCCCAGTTCTCTTTAGACAAAACGTTAAGCATTATGAATGCAGTTTCTTATTGAGTAGATATGGCTTCAAGAAGAAAAATAAAAGGTGAGCCATAAAACATCAAGAGCTCAACTTACATGGGATACAGTTAGGTTGAATCTTTACATGATTAGATTTAATACAAAGTTAGCAAAAGTTAATGACAAACTTGTGCATCTTAATGATACTATTCTTCATGATATTCATGTATAGTTGAAAGAATAATATTCCCACAATTAGAACTACCCTAGGTCCCTATCACATCACAACTATACATCAGAAATACATCACATCTTTTGTTTTCCTCTCAGAAGTAAAAAAGATATGTTAACTGTTAAACCATCTCCAAAATCATGCCACCGGTTTAAACATATGATTTCCACTCTAGCAAACATAATAAAATATTGGACTACAATCTTTCTTGTTAGGCAATTTGATGCGCAATGAGAAATTAAAAAATTTCATAACTGATGGTGATTCTAATGTGAAATCTATGTTGTACTAATACTAACTATACCATGAGATCATCACACTAAAGTCATCAAAAGACTAAATATCTTCTACACTTGAATTGAGGGAAGTAAAATTAAAACTATGATGGTACCGCTGATCGATGCATAACAAGAATCCGTATCACTACTATGAATTTTTTTGAATCACTGGCGAACTCCTAAGAAATCACTGAATACGCATATTTTGGCCCTAGTTTGTCACTTTTTAAAATTTTCAATTGTGTTTTCAATTTTATGACACCTAGAAAGATGTTTTATTTATTGTAGTGGACTTTATACTGAATTTTTTTTACTAAGTCAAACTCAGAATAAAGTATCATCTATTATGAATAACATGGAACTAACTAATATTGTGAATTAACTAAATATAAAAAAAGTTTAGTTTTGTAATACAAATTACAACAAAAACTAAATTAAACTACCATTATGAGATTCATATAGTTTAGTAATTAGTAGAAACTAAACTGCTTAAAAATAAATACTAACTCTAAAACCAATTTTTAACAAAACATAAAAATTAAATTAAATAATAGAAAGTAAACTAATAATAGAAAAATAAGTTGCAATTTTAAGGGTGAGTTATATAAAACAATTTAATGCTCCGCAGAGTTGAGCAAACCTTACAAGTTTAGTTGTGAACCATGTGCAGCCCAACAACTAAACTCCAATGTACAAATCACTATATCTACTTCACCAACCAAATCACTTGATCGTTCCAAATCAGTAAATTTAGCTTCCAAGTAGATCTAACTCAAGATCAATAGATATGAAGTATTACCGTGGCAGTAGATTTGAACAATGAAGTTTAGGTAGTGAAGTTGAACCCTTAAAATCGTAATTTAAACTCTAAATTACCAGATGCAGATTTGAATGTCAATTTTGGAAACTTGGAAAAAATTCAGCAGAGGGAGGGAGTGAAAATGATGTAAAAATTGGAGGTACTAAGTCTCTACCAAACAGAGCGTAATAGTGTTGTCATGGTTGTTCTTGCACAGTATCAGACTGTCACGAACTGTTATGCAATAATATCAGCCATTACAGCCATGATTGTAACGGTACTGCCATGATCGTTTTCCTCCCCAATACACTGGGCAGTATCAAGAGCAGGCCCTTGACTTTCCACTCTGTTACAGCCAACACGTTATGTAATGACAGCTATTTGATTCTTTTATTAAAACAAAAGGTCAATTTTCCACTCTGTTACGGCCGACACGTTATGTGACGATGATGTTTGATTCCATTATTAAGAGAAAAGCTAAATTCAGTGGCATATACAATAAATCTTGATTTATACATATGATATTCTGACAACCAACAACTAAATAATTGTTTCAATCAACAATCAAAAACAGATAATATAATTTCCACAGCCAAAGAATTAAAAAATAATGGTATGTGCACTTATGCTGGAAGCTAAATACGCCAATAACTGATACAAACCTTTCTTCCTGGGACATGCCAGAATGGATGCATATAGATGGAAAATTACACTCCACAAGTAACTTGTTCAGCTCAGCCGCTCTGTTCACACTTTTGACAAAAATAACAACTTGATTGAAGTCCAATGCGTCAAGGAGGTCATTCAACTTGCGGTTTTTTTCCAGCTCGCTCAATTTGATGTAGTGCTGCCACATAAACATTAACATATTTGACAAAATTAGGAAAATGTCAATGATATAGTAAAGACCAGAAACCAAAAATCCAAAAATATACCTGTACAAGACCGTGAAGGGTCAACTTTGCCTCGTCGTCCACATATATTTCCATTGGCTGAAAGGAACAAATGTCACAGTAAAGCATATTAGGAGCCTTCGTGAAGCTAATGGAATCCAGAAATGACTGATGGATGAACATTTCTTGAATTGAGATTCTGGTCCATCTGGTCAGTCTCCTTGCAGATACCATTTTAAGTCACACCAAGCAAGTCCACTGTGCTCAATACAAAATGACTATGCAACTGACAGTACACCCCATGTAAGAAACCCCGTCACCAACCTCAACTAGACACACACACGACACACCCGATGACTAATGGAAATACGACAACAGACTAAAACAGCATGAACCAAAGGAAAAACAAGCTAGTGCAGAATGTACAACGCTAATCCCTCAGAGCTTTCAACCTTAAAGAATCCTACCATTTTCCATTACCCTTTCCCCTACCAAGCTAGACTCCACATTAAGATGATTGACTAAAGGTATGGCATAAACACACACAAATGGTAAGTATACAGTTATGCAGCCACTGCATCCTTAACTATCTGCATATCGCCTGCAGAAAGCCAACTTTCATGAAAAAACGGTTGACTTCTAAATTCAAGTAGAACTGGCCATGGAACATTACATCTTGCATAAATTTCTTGCATACAGGCCGGATTTCCTTGCTGAGTGTTGCCGAAAACATCATAACTTGTTTGTCATGAGGAGTCATCTTGAAAATCTCCTGCACATCTTTCCTCATGTCTGCAAAACATGAAAAAACAGAAGGGAAAAAAATAAACACAATTAAATAGAACATAAAAAAAGAACATTTAATGCTATGAAGATCAAACACCACAAGAAAAATTCAGGAATGGATTTTTTTGGGTGAGGGGGGTACATACCAAGTGACTCAAGCATCTTGTCACATTCATCAAGGATAAAATGCCTCACATTCTTCAAAACAAGGTCCTTATCCCTTGCAAGTGCCAGGATCCTTCCAGGTGTTCCAACAACTATATGTGGGCATTCATTTTTCATTAGGTCCTTGTGAATTTTGATATTGACACCGCCATAGTAAACAGCAACCCTGATATCAGGCAAATAAGTGCTGAACCTCTGAAACTCGTGACAGATCTGAAGGGTGGTGGATAACCACCAAAGAAATAAGGAATAAAGTCAAATAATTCCGTGAAGGAAAGAAAAGGGGAATGGCAAAAAATGTTTTTAATCAAAGACGTGATTTACAAACATACCTGGTAAGCTAATTCCCTTGTATGACATAAAACGAGTGCAGCAACTTGACCTGCAACAGGCTCAATTTGCTGCAATGTTGACAGAACAAAAACAGCAGTTTTCCCCATCCCAGATTTTGCTTGGCAAATGACATCCATGCCTAAGATAGCTTGAGGGATACATTCATGTTGCACTGATGAAGAGCCAAAGAAAATCAGGGCACGGTAACCCCCATTTTAATTGAAACGTTCGTTTACTACCAAACCTGTATACTTCTCCAAAAATCAAGAGTACAATAGATGATTTACCTGCGAGATGTAGGATGAAAATTGTTCAGAGGACAGTTTTAGGAAACTAATCATGAAACAATAATACATAAATATATAATTAAATAAATCTATAATTAAACGAGAAAGAGATATAACACAGGCAACTACTTTCCAAATGGCAAACATCAAAACAGACTTTTTAATAACCATATAAAATAATACCAAATGTCAACATGTTCATACTTTTAATACTTAACAGAGATGATTTCTAGTCATCAAATACTAAGCCACAGTACTTAAACACAAGGTCCACAGCTACCACTCCCACCCCGAAAAAACGGGGGGAAGGGGTAGGGGAGGGAAAAAAACAAGGATATCAGAATTTATGACGAAGAAAGATGGCTGACAAAACATTTGTGGCCTCAAGAAGTGGGACACTATCGTAGGAAGAATAAGCTATGAGGATTTGACTAAACACTAGCAAACAAAGTTCAAGAATCAGCTGCAACTGAGACACACTAATCCCCTCAAGGGTGAAATAATATATCAGTATAATAATAAAATGAAACTTGAAGGGAAAACCTGAGATGAGAGCCACTCATGCGAGCTGCAATAATTTCACAAATCGAGACTAAAACTGAGATAAACTAAACCTTTGTCAAGAAAGCACTCATTTTGAGACAGTTAATTTCTGTTATTGTGAACACAATCATAGAGTTCTTACAAAATTCCTCTGAAAGCACAAATTTTTTACAGCATCACCAATGGAGGCTAAGAATGACTAAGGTGTCTGACTTTGCAGACTGCATAAAAGCATCAATTTTTTACACTACATCTCTGGGTCAAAATGAGCAATCATTGCCCTCCTTGCTTGGAATATATCTCATCAGAATGCAATTTCCCTGTAGAATAACACCAGTTGTATTTATTGGCTCTCCAGGTGTCCAAGACTCAAGTTGAAGAGAAGTTTTGGGTAAACTGCCCACCACTCGCATGACAAATCTAATATATGGCATCATATGATGCTAAAGTCAACCAAATTAAAATTGCTAATTTCTAAAAGCACTCTTGTTTTCATAAAAGAATACACATAAAGATTACTATCTGAAACCAGTGGAAACTCATTTCTAAGCTCGGCAACAAAATGGTCCAACCAATAGATTTTTCAAAGTCTGACAATGTTTGATAACTTTATAATAATGTAACTAGGTAAGGTTTGGAACATGCTTGCCATCTAAACCATCAACAGGGAGTTCAAAGAATATATTCACTGCCCGTTGGCATTTCAAAGCAGCTAGATATGATATACTGACATTTACCTAGTAAATCACACAACAGGAAGCTGGATGAATAGAAAAAACACAGTATTATGGCACAAAAAAAGAACAAGTACATCACATAACTACAAGCTGGGTGAATAAAACACAGCAATATGACAGCTAGGCAAAATAAATTCAATATCACTAAAAAGTGTGGTTTGAAGCTCAGTTTGTCAGCCCCTTAGAAGATATAGACAGGACAAGAAAGTTTCATCTTGTTTATTCGTGTTGGGTAGGCTGGTGAGTGGTGAGCATTTCAGCCAGCTTTGCACTATCTTTCATGAACTGGCAAGCTGACAACCAACTAAGAAATTAAAATTGTTTAAACATCGAGCTTTTCTGATAAGATTTAGCCTCTATCCAGGGTTATGAATCCCACTATGGAAAGAAAGTTAAGAGTAACAGCTCATGCCTAAATTAAAGAAAATGGACAAGACTGATCAAATTGACTCATCACATAGGGTTTCTAAGAGGAAAACCAACATACAAGGCTTAGACAATATAAAGACATTCACACAGTAAATAAAGGAGAACAATGTACATCAAGTACGTACTACAAGGGATTGAAGAAAAACAAATAGAATAAAGTTATAAACAACCATATATTAAATGAATTATGTGTACTAACAGCACACACTTCAGTTCCTAAAGACTGCATCCCACCTGTGTTCGAAACATTAGAACAACAAAATGAAACTGAAATGGAATCAAAATTTCAAATGGACACAAAGGAGTTGCCAAAACAAAAGCCTTCAGTTTTTGCAATAAAGAATATGAACATGTACGGTTAATTGCCTGAAAAATTCAAACATTGGTTTCTGTACTTAGTCCTTTGGCCACCAAACAACAAATTCTTGAATACCATAATTTTCAATAGTTGCATGGTCCATGAAATTATTATTTACTCCAAAGACTTAATTTGCATTGAACTCTTGAAATTAAATAACTAGATGAGTATGTATCTTGCCTTCCGAAGGATGCTCAAATCCCGAGTCCACAATAGCACGCAGAAGCTCTGGCTTCAAAAGGAAATCTCTGAATCCGGAACTGTGAATTCCAACGTAGCCCCTGCAAAAATAAAAAAAATAAAAAAACCAATCAAGGATGAATCATATGATGGGGACTTTATTTACAGCAGGGTTTCTCATATTTTGAGAAGAAAAATCACAAATAACATCAGCAAAAAGAGAAAGAGATAGATCTATTACTGCACAAAACCTGGATAACGTAGAAAGCTAATTCTAAAGTCTAAGCTATGAGAAGAAAAGAAAAGGAAAAAATAAAAGATGAAAACATTTCGGACGGGATAGCAGAGTTTTTTTTTATATCTTTTTTGTAACTTTCTTATATGGGATCATTGATATATCAGAAGAGTGCAATTCTGGGCTTTGTCAGATCATCAAAATATTGTGAATAGAAGAGAAAGAAGGGGACAGGCACCTGACAGTCAGATATTGCATTGAAATTGCAATCATACAATGCAACAAATAGTATTAGTTGTAGTTCCCAGGGGAACAGAAATTTCATATGCATGTAGTAGATTATGGAGCCATTTGAGAATTATGCAATGCATGAGCTCAGTTAATACTCTGTCCACAATCTCAGCTGGCCTAAGATAACAAACTCACAGTTTGCTTACAATCTCGCAAGACAACACCAAAGACACCACATATTTCTCTCCAAATCAGCTCGCTTTTTGAGGTGAGAGTTTTTGTAGGGCCAAAAAGAGATTTTATCCCCTAATCACTCTGGTTCTCTTCTTCTCCTTAAGAGAACCAAACTTTAGAGAAGAGGAGAATATTAAAAGTTTCCCTCCTCTTCTCTTACCTCAAACCAAACAATGTATTAAAGTCAAAAGTTATTCATTCCAAGCTAAATTCATCTCATTGCTTCCAAAAACTTGTTTACTATAAGATTAATAGCCATTCCCCAAACAAAAACAAATGATTTGAGAAAGTAAGGCCGACAACCAAATTCCCCCACTCCACATTGTGACTTTTTTCCCTTTCTTTTTTAGTTTTAAACACACATACACAAGCTTAGAAGTGAAACACACACTATCACCAAAAGGGCTAAATAAGATTGTAACTTTGACAAAGAATGCAATGATAACTTTTTTTATTAATTTGAGAAGACTACAAAAACCAGAGCAACCGAACATCAATAGCAAATGCAGACCACTAACAACCTCCATCATCCTAAAGGCTCCGTTTATATCCAAAACAAGGGAAAGGCTCCAACAGTTTAAATAAGAATTACAGTGCATCTCAAGTCTCTTTCTGCGAACTTGGGAAATGTTATCACGCCTCTTCATTTAGCTTTTGGAGGAAAAATTGGATGTCCAGACCTTAAATATGATTATCCCTAGAAAGTCTTCAACTATGCGCACATATAAAGATACAAGGAAATAAATTTGCATGCATGTGTCTACTGAATCACCTGTCAAAACTCAAAAAGAAAAAAGGAAAATAAAAAATGTGTATACTGAATCATTCTCTGACAAACAAATGCAAAAACTTATCGAAACTATAATTTTAGAATCAACCCAGAAAAGAGAAAATGATTGAGGCATGGTAAAAACACTTAAAAATGAAATATTCACATTAAGGATCAGAGATGAATTAAAAATTATAATGTATTATGAAACTTTTCCGACACGACAGAGTCAAACATAATCAAAGCCCAGTCCCAGGATCACTATGGAAAATGACTGAAATATACATAAAAAGAAAAGTACAGAAGAAAATCAGCAAAAAAAAATCTAAAAAAAAACAAATAGTTTAAAGAGAATAAAAAACATGAGCAACAACGGATCAACTAGCAATAGATAACACACTAATATACCTACATATAAATAACGAATCAAGCATAAACTCACTTCTTAACGGATTCGCCGTTAACTTTGGCGGTGATGGAGTCGGGGGCTTTTTCCTCTTCTTCATCGTAGTCAAGAAGCTCTTCCTCGTAAGCTTCGTTGTCCTTTGTTTCGCCCATTCTAACACAGATCCAATAAAAAAAAAAAGAAAAAACTGAGTTAGGGTTTCAAAAGTTGAATTGAAAAGAGAGAATTAAGGTTTCGAGGAAGGTCATTCACCTTTGAATCGGGGGAAGGTTGATTAGGGTTAGGTTTAAGGTTTGAAGCGTCTGCAGAGAAAAATGTTAGGAAAATTGGAAAAAATTATAAAAGAGCAGGAAGACCTCAGCGAGAGAGAGAGAGCGAGACAGAGAGTAGAGAAAATGAGAAAGTGAGCGATAGGGTTTCGAGATAAAGATTCAAACCAATCCAACAAAAAATGGAATTAGTTGACCTATATGTCCTTGGAGTTTGTTTATAATTACAACTCGAGTAATGTCGGTACGCGTAATGGAGTCAACCCTTCTGGCTATGGGATGTGGTCGTGTCACTCTCCAACTCTAATCTTTTTACCATGATATAGTTAATGTTGGTGTAAGTGTTGTAGATGATTTCTGAACAGATAGTCAAAATTCCTAACCGTGATCCTGTAAAATAAGGGACTTAAACTCAATCAATAACTCTTCAATATTTAAATCAGTTGGGAATCGAAGTGATGAGAATTATAATAAGGCTTGGTAAAATGAATGAGTTCGACGGATTTAGACGAATTGAAAATAGGTCAGATAAAAACGAATTGAATTTATATTTGACTCATAATTAAATAAATTAAATATGAATTGGGGTTATGTATAGGTCAGGTTAATCTAAATTCAACCCGTTATTTTTTATTTTATCCTAATGAAAGAAATATTATTTCTAAATAATCAAAATAGCTATTTTACTTTGAATCTCTTGAAAATCTAATAAAATACCATAATTAAAAAAAGTTAAGAATACAATTAAAAAATTAATGAGTAATATTCAATGGTGGTAAAGAGATCACCTCCTTCATATGAAAGAATCAAAGTCATCCAGATAATAGCATCAATAATACTAGTCTCTTTTGGATATCTTTTTATGTAAATCAGGATGCCGACTATTATTTATGGAGAAAAATAGTATCTAAGCCTCTTAACAAAGATCAGTTCAACTTATTTCAGATCACAAGATTCTAATTTGTATTTTTTTTATATATATGGTGACGCTAAATTATTTCTCTAAATATTAATTTTATTTTATAATCCATGATAGATGTTTTATTATTTTGTTCTTTCCCAGATGGATATATATATATATATATAAATGGATTCTTTGGGAGATTCTTTCCCAAATAGATACATACATATATATATATATATACTTATACTATTTTGTTCTTTTTCATTCTCAATCCGTCAAACACTCATATTTAACCTGTATTAACCCGCTAAATTAATGAGTTCCTTATTACTTAACCTGTTTATAACCCGCTAACTAAAAGTTTTACCCATGTCTGTTAATTAATAGACAAGTTAAGACGGGTTGACGGATTTGAATAACATTTGCTACCTTTAATTGTAACTTAATTAAGAATTAGGTCATATCTTGACGTGTACTTTTGCCACCTTGTTTTTGTAGGTGTTGCATATGTCATTTTGATAAGATTATTGTGTCCACATGTCAATACTTAAAGACCAATTACGATCTTGGGTATACCAGATTCTCCTCTCCCCACTCCTAAGTCTTAGGTCTATAAATTTATCCTAACATGTGGCTAGGGTCACGAGGTACCAACATCGTACTCGTCATAAATGTGCATGATAGATGTCTTACATCTATCGAAATGTCAACAACCACATTTCCTTGGCAATTATCACTTCCATCATTGCCTTGGGATAAAGTAGCAGCAGAACGATTTTCAAAACCCTCATTTGTCTTCCTTCATTGAACTAATCAAGTATTCTTATAAATGAAGGAAGGATCCTCATTATGGTCTTAATTTCCTCATGGAAGAGAACATATTTTTATGTGAATTCATTAAAATTAGTGTGTGAGTCCAATTTAATTATACCTCAAAGATGACCAAACAATTGTGCTCAATAATCCATTTTTCTAACATATTCTACAACGAAAAGTTCAATTTTTAGGTATTTAAAATATAATTTTAAAAAAGTCTAAAATCCATAAAAGTTTATTCTATAAAGAAGAATCATAAAAACTCTAGATTTTTCTTAATTATATTAATAGAGTCCTGTTTCAAATTATTCTTATTTTTTACTAGCATATGCTTACATAAAAACATAAATATTTTTTTTATATTGGATAATTTAAAATTTTGCAAAGTTCTTTACTTGAGTAGTATTACTCAACATTTTTAATTATGTAAAAACTTAAAACTCAATTCATATTTAGCATCTTTATCCTTCCCATTAAAATGCTATTACAAAATTATATATAGAAAATAAAGACATTGAAAATATTTTTATATATTTATTAGAGTTTTATTTGTAATTATATTAATAAAAGCTCTTATAGTATTAAAAAATTATAAAAATTATTTTAAATTAATATTTATTTTATTTAGATTTTTTTAAAAAAAACCTCATTTAGAGTTAGCAATTTAGGCCTTAAGCCTAGGAATGGTAACAGGGCAGGTTCAGAGCGAAGGGCCCATTTCTCAATTCCGACCCCGTTTATATTCTTCGTCCTCAATCGCGTTTCATCTCGTCTAGAGATTCACTCCGACTCCATTTATATTTCCCGAACCTGCCCTGAACCTTTTTTTTTTTTTTTCTTTAGGTAAGTTAAAATTTTTATTTTGGTAGGTAAATTAAAATTTTATTACCAAAATAACTAGTACACGAAAAAAATAATGAGTGTGACATGAAAAACCTTAAAACTTATTTTATTTAGTGTGGTTTATTAGTAAATATAATGTATATAGGGATAATAAAAATAATAATATATAAATGGGGCAGGTTGACCATCCCCTAACCCTATCCCGAACCCGACAAAGTTTTAGAAGTCTCACCCGACTCCGTTTATGTATACTTCATATTCATTCCATTAGAGACAGGGCGGGGTGGGTCCCCGAAGAGACGAGATAAATTGCCATCCCTACTTAAGCTCCCCCCTCCAAAAACAAAAAAGAAAGAACCTAAAAGATTGGTGAAGCCAAAATGTTGTAATTGTTGGAAAAAAATAGGTTTTAGAGTAGAATTTTTTACTAACTTTGAGTTAAAATAAAAGTGCCTCCATACATTATTTAATGTGGGTACACATGGAAATATGTTATCCTCTATGAGGAGATTAAGAATATATATTGGGTTGCTCAAAATTATTAAGGAGTAAATGAAAAATTGACTCCAAACATTACCACTTGAAAATAGTTACAAAGTTTGAAACTGGTGAAAAGCTTGTGTCCCACTAGATTAGGTACAAGACTTTTAAAAAGTATATATACAATTACCTTGAAGAAGAGTTTGTGTAGAGATTTGAAAAAAAATAAAATAAAATATTTAAATCGGTTAACCAAGTGCCAGGATAAATCCATGGGATTGATACGAATTATAAATTATAAGAATATAATATGGGACCCGAACGAGAACCAATAGTGGTAAATAAATAATTAAATTATGTCCCGGCTTTATGGCAGTTTTTATCGGCATAAGATAATTTAATATTTGTGAAATAAAAATATTAAAAAGATATATACAAATATATATATATATATATGTCTGTGAAATTTCTAAAGGAAGTTATTAAAAAAAATATAAAAAAATATAATATGTATGTTGTCTAATAGATAGAAAACCGAGAAGAGATAAGAATTTGGGGAAGGAAACCGAGAGAGAGATGGGGAACAAAACAGGGGCGGTGCAGGTCGCGTGAAAACAGGGAAGGAAATGAGGGAAAAAAAAAAGGGGGAAAAGAGAGAAAGAGAAAAAAAGAGAGAGGGAGAGGGAAGGGAAGAAGGAGATGTGGCGGTGGTTGCGAGGGGGATCGAGGCAAGGGGGCAACGGAGGAGCGATGGTGGGTGAGACGATCGCCAACGGCGTGGCATCGGACGCCGTTGGTCAGACGGTGAATTGAAGCAACTAGGTTTTGATTGGGTTGCGAGGATCGCGTTTGATGCATATGATGGGCACGAGCTCTGATTTAGTTGTTGTGTTATTGTATATTTGGGCGTTGAGATTGAGCAGGTGTGCAGCGAAGTTACTGGAAATAGGGAAGTCGTGTAAAATACGAATGTATGCGTGTGTCGGTGTGTATAGTGGCGCAGAAATGGATGGAGACCAAAGGAAGCGTTGGAGAGATCAAATCGAAGGCAAATGTTGAGGCATGAGAGAGATCTGATGTGGTGATTTCGGTGCAACAGGGTGGATTCTGTTCGGGTTTCTCCGTTTCTGCCGCTTCCAATTGCCGTTTCTAATTGAGAACTGGAGTTGCAATAGGGGGGTGATGACGATGTTGCGGCAGTAGTGGATGGGTTTTTTGATGCATATGGGTTCTTGGAGGTTCGTTGATCCGATTGGGTGAAAATGGCAACATGGGTATAGCGCTTGGGGGAGTTCGGTTGTCGAACCAGAAGCGATTGAATGATGATGTTGCAACCAGTATATATTTGTGTATATGTGCAACGGTGCAGGAGCTATAGTTATATATATCTGCGTGGGTGTGTGTATGTTTGTTGGAGAAGGGGGGCATTTTGATACGGCTTGGAGTTGTGTGTGGTTGTAGCGGTTTTGTAGATGGCTTGGAGTTGAGTAAGGTTAGCTGTAGGGGCCGAATCACGTTGGATGTGTGGATTGTTGGGGAGTCGGTTGGATTGGATTTGAGTGGTCATGGGATGGTTCTGAATTGTGTAAGTATGCAGCTTCATAGGTTTCTCGTTAGATCTGGATGGGTGATGGATTCCTCTGTTCTGCCGTTTTTGGTTGAGAACGGGGGGATGTTCATGGAGATTGCTCTAAATAATTGGTGGAGTGACTCTCTTGTTCAATTCGATGTGATGAAATGAGAACATGATGTTGTTGATGATTGATAGGAATTCAAGAAAGGCTGTGTGATGCTCCTGAACCGAAGTGATTCCAGGGGCTGGTTGGGTGTGTCCAGAAGTGGAGTTCTCAATGGGTTGTTGCAATGTGGAGTCTTTGAGCTTTGCTTTGTGTTTACAGCGATCAATAAAATTTCATGAGAGAGTTTTTCAGATATTATACATGGGCTAATTTATTAGGAGAGATGATGACCAAAGGTTCAACAGAATTCAAAATAGAGTTATGAGAGGAGCAACATCGGAAATGGATTGAATCCTGATTCAATCATTGGGAGTGCTGATTTCAATGAAGGGATTCAAGCGTTCATTCAGACATTAGATTGAAACAAGGGGGAAGAACCAAAGGGACACTGACGGGAAAGGAGAAGATGGTTCGATCTCCTAGACAGATACAGTACGAGGGTCAAGTAATTCACTAGTTGGTTTGACTGAGTAGTGGACATAGCTTCCTAGGGTTGAGACACACCCTAGTCAGGTATGGTACTTTGCTAAGTAAGGAATAGGATTAAATTAGGATTGATGTGCATATTGCTTGAATGATTTTTGTGCTTATCTGATGATAGAAGATCACATAAGAGTTCTTGCTTTGAGACACTTTGTGTAATAACCCGAAAAAATTTTTTTATATATAAAATTTTCGTGGTTATTTATTTTATTATTAGAACTATTATTATTATTATTATTATTATATGAGTGCAATATGTGTATTGTATGTGTATAACTATGTGTATGGTGTATGTGCATGTATGTATAATATATACATAATTAAAAACCTGATTTAGAGAATATGTGTATATTTATATATATATATATATATAAAATAGTGCACAATGCACTATGTGTGATGTGTGTGCCGTGTGTGTGTGAGTAGGTGTTGAGTGTTGCACACTCAAAGGGGTGAGGTTGAGGTTGTGTGTGTGAGTGGAATTCAGGGAGTGGGAGGTGCAGGTCTGGCCAGAGGGTGGTTGGTCTTGGAGAGAGAGAGAGAGAGAGATGAAGTGATATGGGTGTATCCATAGGTATGTATAAGGGGTGTCGGTTAGAGAGAAAAGAAAAAGGAAAGAAAGGCTGAGGAGATAAGAAAGAGAAATAGAGGTTGAGAAACGGAGGCAAGGCAAGAAGGAGGCACCATTGTTGAGGTAAGCACCTCAACCCATTTACTTTCTCTCTCTAGAAATCTAATATATATGCACCATCTGTTTTGTAGCATATTGTTTGATTTAAATTCTTAGGTCTTGTAGGGTATGAAAAATGGGAAACAACACCACAAGAATGGGCTAAAATGGGTGAGAGATGAGAGAGAAAAAGTGGGTGACAGGTAGGGATGATAATCGGTTGGCTAGGAGAAATGTGTTTAAAACCTCGTTTGGTTGTTGGGAAAATGATCCCCATGAGTGCAGAAACTCATTGGGTTAAAGAGGGAGTCCAAACAGTGACCAACCAGTCACGAAAATGAAGAAGAAAGGTTGGCCGGAGTTTTGACCGAGGGTTTGACCCTCTATTTCGTGAAAATGTGATGAATTGTATCCAAAACTAAGCCTAGATATGGAATCTACATGAAAATTGGGAGAGAACCACATTTTAAAACCCTGAAAATCTCGCCGGAGATCGGTCGCCGGCGCCGGAACCCTACTATGCATCGCCGAAAAAACGGGGGAAGAAGGGGACTGTTCCGGGCTTGGGTCGGGTAGGGCTTGGGCCGGTCCGCCCCTGCCACGTGTCACTCACTGGTTTTAAATTAAAAGAGGTTTGGGTCTGTTTGGTTACGGATATAAGAAATTAAAAATTTTAAATTGAAATAGGAACAGGGATATCCTATCCCTGTTCTGGATAAGTCCCTATTTGGCTATCCGAATAGGGAATAAGGTTTTTCATAATTACAAAAGTGCCCCTGAACTTTTTGATATTTACAAATGTACCCTGAACTTTCAGAAATTCACTTTAACCCCTAAACTTTGGAGAAATTACAAATTGACCCACCTGAATTAAATATTAATAAAATATTAATTAATTAATTTAATCAATTAAATATTCTAAAATGATCCAGAGTCCAAATGGGGCAAGTCATTAGTGTATTTTGGCTATCTCGACCATTCTGAGACCAATGGTGAGGTCCGTTTCACGAGACGGGGTCCCAAAAAATAAAAGACCCGTAGTAACCTTTAAAATTATCAAAATGCCCCTGAATTGAAATACAGTCAAATGAACTCTGATTTTAGTAAACGAATAGTGAAACTTTATTATCTCGAGCATTCCGGACTCAACCGTGGAGTCCGATTTGTGAAAAGAAGTCTTGAAGTGTAAGGACCCGTGAAAAGTGCAAAATGACTGTTTTGTCCTTTTGAACTCAGATGTCCGAATTCAGTTCTACGAAAACCTAAACTTATTTTCTTCAACGTCCCGGATTCAATAGTAGAGTTTAATTTAGCAAAATAGAAGCTTATAAGATAAAGACATAAAATTTAATGAATAGCATAATTCAAATGACAATTAAACTGAGTCTCATGTTATGATTTTAGGGACACGGAAAGGCAAGAGAAGGTGACCTGACCTTCGGTGTTCTTACAGTGATTCCACTATACTACGAGTACACTCTCCCTGTTTGAGATCGATTATCAGGTACGATATATTGTGCTAAGTAAGAAATAGAATTAAGATTAGGAATATTTGATTTGCTGCCTCGATTGTTCACTTGTTGCTTGAATGTTTACATGCTTATGTGTTCCATGCTATCTTGCTGATGTTGGGTGATGATGTGGAAGATGATTATGTGTATATTGAATGTGTTAGTGTAGTGTGTGAATCATATGCTTGGAGCACTGTTGACATTATGAAATATGTACTTGAAAGCATGTTTTATGTATGAATGAGATGCATCATTGAGATTGCATTATGACATGATGAGATCGGAGCATATTGGCATAGTGTGATTCCTTGGACATGGCGTGGGTAAGCACTTGGTGCTTTGCATTATGAGGGTACAGATCCTGTGGTGAAAAACCCAAAATCGGCCATTAGGTACTTGCGAGCCTGACGGATTTCGGACCGTGAAGCGAGACATAAGTGGCGGTACTCATGCCAGCGGAGAATGACCGTATCATGAGACATGGGTGGCATAGAGTTGCGTGAGTGTGTCACGCATACTACTCATATACTGTATACTGTTTATATACTACCATCATGATATCGAATGCCATGTAGAAATAACTGTACACTTGCACATGCCACGACCTTAGTTTTGTTTCTTGCATTAGCATTATATTGTACCAGCATGTTGAGCTGACCCCTTTAGTGGGGCAAACATTTCAGATGATGTCCCAGCTGTACGAGACATAGAGACGGTCTGATTGGGGATTGTGTTGGGCCCAAGGGGCGCTTTTGATATTGTGTAAGGGCATAAGCCCGAGACTGTATTTTATTTTGTATGTTGTGAACCAATGGACCAGACCTTATGTATGTATCAAAACAGCATGTAGAATGTATGAGATCGTCCTTAATTATCTTTTATTCCTTTATTATTTTATTTCTTTTTGTCTCGTTACTCACGCCTCGGGTTCGCTGGAATTTGGGGCGTGACACTTTGAGTTGATTGTTTATGTGCTTCCGTGTTCTTTATGATTATTTGGGAGTTATGATTTACTTCTTGAGTTGTCATCATATGTGATTTATGTTTTAGAAGGATTGTTGATATTGTGACATTTGGATTGCGTAGGTGTTGAGATTGATTAAGCATGACACGTAGATTTGTGGATGAAATCTTGTGATTTAAATGCTATTGTTGATCTTAATTGTGATGTATTATTTAAAGTATGTTGCATATACTTATGAAAGTGATGTTTCAGTTAAACTGTACTATTGCATGATGAAATCATGGCATATTGGCATAGTGTGATTCCTTGAAAGCATAGTGTGGGTCAGCACGAGGTGCTGTGCATTATGAGGGCGTAGGTCCTGTGGTGAAAAACCCAAATTCTGGCCAACATCAGTACCCACGGGTTGACGGGGGCGGACCGTGAAGTGGGACATGGGTGACATAAAGTTGTATATGTGCGTCACGCATATTGACATCGCATTGTAGAAATTCATGAATGTGATATTGATTTTGTATTGATGCATTATATAAATTGCCATTATATTGTATGCATGATTAGGGAGGCATATAGATATACATGTACACTTGCACATGCCACGTCTTAATTTTGTTCCTTGCATTAGTATTGTACCATACCAGTAGTTGAGCTGACCCATTCGTGGGAACCATATTTCAGATGACACTCCCGACACCTGAGACTTGAGGAAGTTTAGCCGAGTGGAGGAGACTTGACTGTAGATGGATATTTGGCCCGAGAGACGTGTTTTGTGATGTACGGGTTAAGTCCAATGACATATATGTTGTATCATGGTTGTATATTTTTGGTTGTATAATTAGGCGATGTATATTTAACTTTGATAAGATTGTGGCCATCGAGTGAGGATGGATTGTGATGTGTTTGTATATATATGATGTATTGTGATTATCAGGGGGGAAAAAGGCTCGAAAAACAAAGGAGGTTCTGCCGAAATTTTTTTAAAACAGGAATGTATGTAGGCTTGTATCTAAATTAGTTAAATATTTATTTATTTATTTATTCGTCTATGTATTTTCTTCCTTTCTTTTGCTTCAGTAGCGTCCCCGAGTTCGGTTGGGAATTCGGGGCGTGATAGTTTGAGTCTCAAGAAATACTCAAGTTTTGTAGATGGGAGAGAACCTAGTCCAAACTAGGTTTACCGCACGCATGCACCTCCACCCTGAACCGGGTCGGGTTCGGACTTGGCCTGCTATATATATATTTTTTGTGAAAATTTATTTAAATAAGTTTATTTATTTAAATTTTCCTAAACGCTGTCGTTTTTGTTACCATTCGAATTATAATAAAACGTTACCATTTTAGTCGTGATTGAATAACTATATTTGTTTGTTCAAACTAAATAGCAACAACTATTCACTATTAATAGAGGTGACTCTAGGATTAAACCAGTGCAACCTTTGGCCTCGTGACTGTATTGAATAGTCACAATATCTTCTATAAATATCCTATGCCACTCATAACATATCATCAATTCGAAATCAATCTTCTTGCATATTATGTGAGAGAGTTCAACTACAAATTAATAATTTTATTTATTTATTTAAAATTTTCTGAATGCTATCGTTTTTGTTACCATTCAAATTATACTAAAATGTTGTCGTTTTAGTTGTGACTAAATAACTGCATCTGTTTGTTCATATTGAATAACAACAACGATTCATCATTAATAAAGGTGACTCTAGGCTTAAGCCAGTGCAATCCTTGACCTCATGACTGTAATGAATAGTCACAATGTCTTCTATAAATATCCTACGCCACTCATAACATATTATCAAATCGAAATCAATCTTCCTGCATATTATGTGAGAAATTTCAACCATAAATTAATAGTTTTATTTATTTAAAATTTTTTAAATGCTATCGTTTTTGTTACCATTCGAATTATACTAAAATGTTGTTGTTTTAGTCGTGATTGAATAATTGCGTCTGTTTGTTCAAATTGAACAACAACAACGATTCATTATTAACAGAGATGACTCTAGGCTTAAACCGGTGCAATCCTTGGCCTCACAACTATAATGAATAGTCACAATATCTTTTATAAATACCTTACGCCCATGTTATAAATTCAAAATCAATCTTCTTGTATATTCTACAAGAGAGTTCAACTACAAATTTTAGTTTGACAGACGCACTAGTTTGTAGTGCTTCAACTATTCGTGATTAGATTATTGTATTTTGGGAAGCAAGCGTCTAAGGACTCGTAAGCACCACTACGAAGGAACGTAAATTACTTTAAAGGACATAGTATAAAACACTAAGTTTGATCAATTTTGATTCTGCAACTTCTACTGTAAGTCTGAATTATAATTTTTTTGGTTTTCCTTTCGTATAGTTTCTATTTTTCTTGCAGATTCTATTTCACAGTTTCTAGTTTTTTCAAGTTTTTGTTTTAGTAAATCTATATTGTTTTTGGTTTAAAAACAATTTTTGTTTTCAAAAACAGTTTCTATTTTTTATACTATTTTTTATTTCAAAAATAACTTCTATTTTCAAACACAGATTCTGTCTTCTGTTAATAAAACTGTTACTATCTTACTGCTTTTATTCAATTTAAAATTATAGATGGCATTTAAGAGATCAGTCATTTTAGCATGGAACACAATCATTAAAAATATGGGCTCACTGACTTGTGATGCATTAATTCCAAGTAGTTAAGGAGCTCACGTTAGCATAATGCATATCAATAAATGCCTACATTCATAGTCGGATACACATGGTGGCACCCGAAATTTTGAACAGTCAATTTTAAAATTTTCCTTAAAATTTATTAATTACCTCAAATTTTTTTTCATATTTTTACAGGAGCCTTCTTTTAATTTTTAATTCTTACATTTTAGTCCCTTTAAATTAATACTTTGAATCCATCACCAACTACATTGTCCCATATTTCAGTTCAAAAATACTATTTATATTAGACTCGAATGTTGAAAAATATTTGGCATGATTTCACTTGGTAGCATTTTTTCACAAGTACTCTTTTGAAAATTTAAAAAAAAAATTTTAACTTTTATAATTTTTATTTTTTACTTTTAAAAAATAAAAACACGATTGATAATTTCTTAAAAATAATTTTTATCTTAATATTAATTTCTTTAATATACCTATTAAAATTATTCTTAAGAAATAAAACACTACTACCAAGTAGCTGTTAGAAGTATATTAGGATTACCTATATATTATTGTGATATTAAGATTAGGATTAGCCGCCACATATATATTATTGTGTAATGATAGTGGGATTAAGGTTCTATAATTTGTTTTCATTATTTATACTTTCCATGTATAACTTCATAACCCTCCTATATAAGAAACTCTCTTGTTTAGTTTCTGTATGAATTCAGTCTAATACAATGTAGTCGTTTGTATTTTCCCTTCTCTCTCTCTTTCTTTTCTGTTTCTTGTCTCTTTTATGTTATTCCACCAAATCTAACATGGTATCAAAGCCTCTTCTTCCTTGGTTTGATTTTTCTCTAGTTTAATTTCCCTTGGCTAATTCTGGTTTAACAAGTTTACACCTTCCTTCCTTATGATTTTCTTTTACTTTCTCTGTTTCTTGTCGCAGCACGTCTTTTCCTCTGCTTTTTCCAGCCGCTCCTGATCTTGAAGCCGCTTCCCCTTTTCTTTCTGTTCCTTTTTCCTTCTGCTGCGCAGCCCTTGTTTTCTTTTCTGTCTGTTTCCTAGACGCCTTCAAACACTTCTCATCAACATCTGTTTTACCGTCTTAGCAAGCCGCAACACTAGATTTGTCACAGCCGTAACTCTGGTTTTGTCTCAGCCGCTATGTCAGCTTAGGTTACATCTCCGTTTCAGCCAAAACGCCATCAAGTACACCAGTCCACGTCCATATTTTGTTTGCAAACTCAAGTTGGTCTACCTCCCACCTTGAGTTTAAAGGAGGGTGTTAGAAGTATATTAGGATTACCTATATATTATTGTGATATTAGGGTTAGGGTTAGGGTTAGCCACCACATATATATTATTGTGTAATGATAGTGGGATTAGGATTCTATAGTTTGTTTCCTTTATTTATACTTTCCATGTACAACTTCATAACCCTCCTATATAAGGAGCTCTCTTGTTTAGTTTCTGTATGAATTCAGTCTAATACAATATAGTTGTTTGGATTTTCCCTTCTCTCTCTCTCTCTCTCTCTTTTCTGTTTTTTATCTCTTTTATGTTATTCCATCAAATCTAACAGTACCACCACCACCAGCAGTTAACCAATCTCTATTTACCACTCAATTTAATGTTCTCCATGCTGACCAGTACCACCTTTTCAGAGAATGAACAATAGTGGCTAAAAAGACTTGCTTACGTGGATGTCATGCTCATACTGAAATGTGGCATACTAATTTCTTCACTAAACAATAACAATTATTAAATAAATTGTATGGCATGAGTGCAACTGTAACACCCCGGCCCGTTTATCGGGAAATTAAATCGTAAATTTGGGTAATAAAAATTTTACGAGACGAAATGTAATTAAAATAGGAAAAATAAATAAATAAATAAATAATAACAAATAAAATAAAATAAGATAAATTGAATTGTCGAACAAGACATAGGGAAAAATAACAAAAAGGAAGCCAAAGATTGAGGCCAATGGGTTTTGAACCCTTGACCCAAAATAGGCAAAGTCTTAAAGCCCAAAAAGTTACCACTTGGACTGCTCACCTAATTGTGCCCTATATTGCAGAATATATGTATATATCAATAAAGTAACAAGGCCCCACCTCCCAAATTGGCCAATGGCCTTACATGCAACAAAAAAAGAATTGATTTTAAATTAAAATAATAAAATAATGAGTTTCATTATATATCTACATTACGTGTGTGCAATCCCCATTTTAGAAATCAGATCTGGGATATAATTATAAGTCAGCTAGAGAGAGAGAGGGAGTTAGAGAGAGAAGTGAAACCTTTGTGTGTGAGGGCAAGTGTGTGTGCATGTTGAGTGGCCATTGAAGGAGCAAGGAGGAGAACAAGACTGATCTAAAGGGGGAACCCACTGGAGCAGAACTGAGCCACGAGTGAAGAAAGAGAGGGATTCACTTTACAAAGGTAAACACCCGAAAACCCAAGAATTTATCTTTGAAATTTCTCTACCGTTTTGGTAGTTTTTGGGACTGTCACTGCATGCATGAGATTGAAAACATGGAAACTGGGTCAAATGTATAACTGTTAGACCATCAGACCTGCCCAAAATACAGAAAATGGTGCAAACCGCTATTAAAGGACCTTGACTGAATGGGTCTAAATCAACCTACCCCAAACTTGTTTTGATTGCTTGGGGCTTGAACTGGGTACTGCTAGCATCTCTAAAACCGACCTGCGCGACCCTAAAGCCTTGGAATCGACCATCAAAAAAAAAATGAGTTGTAGATTCGGGTTTAAAACCCACTCACGAAAACCTAGATTAAAATGGGATTTTAGGATGGTGACTGTAATGACCTCAAAATTTTTTTTTTTTTATATAGAAATTTTGTGGTTATTATTATTATTTATTATTGTTATTATTAAAAATGTGAAATTAATGTAATGTGTATATTATTATAGAATGCATGGGTGTTATGTATATGTAACATGTATATATGTGTGGGATATTATAAGTATGTATATGTGTAGAATAATGTATGTACATGTGTATGTGGATATGTACATGTATATATATATAACAGTGCACTGTGTGTGTGTGTGTGTAGTGTCGGTTGAGTGTGTGTGTCTAGTGTCGGTTGAGTGTGTGTGTCTAGTGTGTGTGTAATGAGTGGTATATATATATATATATATATAGGTATATATATAGGGCAGCTTTGCATTTAATGCAAAGCTGCATTAGGGAAGAGCATGGTGGCTAAGCAGAGGGAAAGAAGTCAAGGAAAGGGGCTGGTGGTTGGAGACGTGAGGGAGTTGGTGAGTTAGTGTATATGTGTTAGTCTCGGTTGGGAGAAGAGAAGGAAAAGAGAAACAAAAAACGAGAGAGAGAGAGAGAGAGAGAGAGAGAGAGAGAAAGAGTTCTGGAAAGAAGAGTCTTGGAGCTTGAATCAAGCTTGGAACCAGAGGGTGAAGGAGGTGCACGGCTAGAGAGAGAAACCCCAACAAAAACTGTAAGTGACCCAGTTCTGTTTTATTTTTTTTAAAGCATGATAATTAATTTGATGTATATGATCTTAAAGAGCATGTTATAAGGAAAATAATGCAAAAAGAATGAGATAAAATGGTCGAGAAACTAGGGAGAAAACTCGAGTTGCAGGTTTCGGTTATGGGAGTTGGGTCTTGACATTTTATGTGTAGAACTCGGTTTAAATGGTAGGGAACGAACCCTAGGAGGTGCAGAAACCCATTAGGATAAAAATGGAGGTTAAACCGTGACCGAAGAGTCACGAAAATGAAAGAATAGGGTCGGCCGGAGTGTTGACCGGAATCTTTGAGCCCTATTTCGTGAAGATCTAGTGGCTTAGATCCAAAACCAACCTTGGATATGGAATCTACATGAAAAACCGAAGAGAACCACGTTTTAAAAACATGAAAATTCCACCGGAAAAATGTCACCGGCGCCGGAGAAGGCGCCGGAACCCTACTAGTGCATCGCCGAAAAAACGGGGAAGAAGGGGGGACGGCCGGGTTGGGTCCGGGTCCGGTTCGGGTTCGGGTCGGGCTTGGGCGATCCGCCCCTGCCACGTGCCGGTCACAGGTTTTAAATTAAAATGGGAATGGGACTGTTTGGCTACGGGTGTAATAAATTGAAATTTGAAATTTGAAACAGGAACAGGGATATCCTATCCCTGTTCTAGACTAATCCCTATTTGGGTAACCGAATTGAGAATAGGAGGAATTGAAATTTACAAATTTAACCCTGAACTTTTGGAAATTAAACTTGACCCCAGAACTTTAGAAAATCTGATTTTGACCCACAGAACTTTTGACTAATTATGTTTTGACCCCTCCTGAATAAAATATTAATTAAATTAATTAGTTAATTAAATTAATTTGATTATTTAAATATTCTAAAATAATTCGGAGTCCAAATGGGACAAGTCATTAGTGTATTTTGACTATCTCGACCATTCTGAGACCAATGGTGAGGTCCGTTTTATGAGACGGGGTCCCAAAAAAATAAAAGACCCGTAGTAACTTTTAAAATTACCAAAATGTCCCTGAATTGAAGTACAGTCAAACGAACTCTGAATTAAGTAAACAAATAGTGAAACTTTATTATCTCGAGCATTTCGGACTCAACCGTGGAGTCCAATTTGTTAAAAGAGGTCATGAAATGTAAGGACCCGTGAAAAGTGCAAAATGACTGTCTTGCCCTTTTGAACCCAGATGTCCGAATTGAGTTCTACGAAAACCTAAACTTATTTTCTTCGACGTCTTAGACTCAATAGCAGAGTTTAATTTAGCAGAATAGAAACCTATGAAATAAAGACATAAAATTTTTTGAATAGCATCATTTAGGAAACAAATGAACTAAGTAACATTTTATGGTTTTAGGGACACCGAGAGGCAAGGAGAAGGCAATCTGTTCTTTTCACATTCTCACTAGTAGCCACTACATTACGAGCGCAGTTTACTTGGGTTGTGACTAACCCGTCAAGTATGGTGTTTTGCTAATGTTAGAAATGAAGTTAAGTTAGGAATATTTTGTGAATGACTTGAATGATTTATGTGTTTATTTGAAATGTGTTTACTTGATAATTTGAAGTTGGTTGTTTACATGTTTATGTGTTCTTGCGTTTTTTGAGAGTTTAGTAAAGTGAATAACATAAACTATGATATATGAATACATGAGATATGCATACATATGGAACTGATTGATGATTTATATGTTATTGTTCGAGCATGCTATATTATTGAAAACCATGTTCATTGAGATTACATTAGCATATTGGCATATGGTGAATCCTTGAGAACATGGCGTGAGTTGAGCACGTGGTGCTATACATTATGAGGGTGTAGATCCTGTGGTGAAAAACCCAAAATTGGCCATTGCATTGGTACTTCGAAGCCATCGGGGAGTACTCGTAAATGAGACATGGGTGTGGCATAGAGTTGTGCATGGGTGTGTCATGCATACCACTTATATATTATTGCGATGCTTTGAATGACATTTAGATATAAATGTACACTTTGCACATGCCACGCCTTAGCTTTATTTCTTGCATTAGCACTTCATCATACTAGCAGTTGAGCTGACCCATTCGTGGGCAACATTTTTCAGATGAGGATACTCCAGCTACTTGAGACTCTATGATACCTTGATAGAGTGAAGCACTTGGTATATTTTTGGTCCATGGGACGTATGTTTTGTAATGTAAGGGCTTAAGCCCGAATGACCTATGAACAATGTAGTTGTGAGATGTACTTTATGTTATTTTATGTATTGATGGGAATGGATGCTTGTTTAGTGGATTTATTTACATTTGTCCTTTTATTTATTTTATTTTCTGTCTCGTCAGTCGCGCCTCGGGTTTGTAGAAATTTGGGGCGTGACAGTGATTGAAACCCCATGATCCATAGGTCACAATGCAAGAAACCCCATGAGTTTTGGACCAAAAATGGGCACCCTAGAACCAGTTGCAGGTCGCGGATTATCGTTTTGAAATAGAGCTATCTAGAGCTCGATTCAATGCCTTAAATCGATGCTAGAATGTTGGTAAGATTCACAGAAATCATTTGGAATCAAAATAAGTGGAAATTGGCACCTGAAACTCCATGAAAATGGAGAAAACCGAGACTGGAATTAGGGCAACAGAGGGTCGTTCAATGGAGAAGACGGAGTCGACTCACCATTTTAATCCGAGTCAGTTGGGCTGACTCGGACACGTGTCGAAGCAGGGCGTGCCACCTCTTAATTGAAACGGCACCGTTTTGGCTAAAGATTTTTAAATTAAAACCTGAATTCCGTCTGTTTGGTAACACGGATACGAAATAGAAATCTGAATTGGGTCTGTCCCAAACCGAGGATAAGAGAGAAATTAAGGATAACAGGAATAACATATTCCGGTTTCTGAAGGGAACTGGACCGGATGGTTTAAGAAGATTATGGACCGGTTCACTGGAAAAACCCTAGAACCGAATGATTTTGAACCTTTATTTTATAAACCCTTGTTTTGAACCCCACAACTTTCTGAAATTGGTTTTTGACCCCCAACAGTTCTGGATAATTGAACTCTGACCCAGCTTCTGAAAATTTGTGCATTTAAGCCCCTGAAAAATAATTAAATAATTAAATAATTATTTTATTAATTAGGTAAAATTACCATTTTACCCTTAGACACTAAATGCGTTAAACGAAGTGCAAATAAATTAAATAAATAGTATATTTTCACTATTTCAAGCATTCCGGATTCAACGGTGAAGTCCGATTTTTGAAATTAAGTCCCGAAAATTAAGACTCGTGAAATGTAAAATTATCATTTTAACCCTAATGTTACTCAGGGCCAATTGAACATAAAAGGTAGTCTATCTTGACTATTTTGGGCAATCCGGACTCAACGGTAGAGTCCATTTTGGCAAACGAAGTACCGAAAAATATGACACGTGGAAACATAACATCATGAAAACACACTAGGCTTAAAATAAACTATAAATACGCGAATTTAGATTTAGAAAAACCTAAACCAATTATCTTCGACACTTTGAACCTAACAGAGACATCCTTGTGAGGAAATTGGAATAGAGAGGGCTCTCAATTGACAGTTAAATTATGTGATACTTTGAACAAGAAAGTAATAAGGTTTTGAATTGTGATTATAGGGACCCTCGTTAAGGAAGGATTTTTGGAAATTGCTTTTGGGACTTCAGGTGAGTATTTTCATACCATGTTAAGGTGGATTTTCATTATATATATAAATATCGAACTCTTGTATAATTTGAAAATAGATCCTTCTGTTTGAAATCGATTTGAATAATTTATTGACATTGCCACTTCCTGATTGTTTGTAAAATGCTCATGACACTATAACAATTTTCTCACCAATCTTTGAATTGTTTTGATTAAAAGCTAACTATGATATTCTTAATAGAATGATTGAGATTGTTATTGATATTATTGATTTTGGAAATGATTTTGATGTTTTGAATAATAGAATCTTCTATGATCTGTCATTATCGAATAGATTGTGACTTTATCGAACCCTAACCACGGGGTATACGAGTGGTATTATTGAATTTGATCTCAATCAGCGAGGTTCTAATTTGCTGGCATTTGAACCCTAACCACGGGGTATATTAGTGGTATTATTGAATGTGATCTTAGTCAGCGAGGTGCTAATTTCCTGGCCATAAAAGATGAATTTTTATTGATTTGAACTTTTATGAATATCGAATGTGAACTATGATTGAACCTTGAATCTTGAATTGAGAACTATTGAACTATGATTTTGATTATCAGACTATGAAATTTATTATCGAACTATGTTACCGAACCATGAGGTTGATTTTGAATTATGACTATTGAATTTGAAAACGAATTTGAACCGTAACTATGATAGAGTTACAATAATTGAACTATAATGTTGATTTGACTGTGACTATTGATATTGAAAACGACTTTGAACCATGTTTGAATTACAATACAAATTATCGTTACCAACTATGTTATTGGATCATTATTTTGATTGTGTTATGTTATCGATTTTGATTTACGAATGCGATTGAACTGAGATTATTGAAATGATTTTGATACTATTCTCTAATCTGTTATACTTGATATGATGTATTTTAACTCCATATGAGTATAGACATTTCAGACTGTACTACATAGTAGTTTTGAAACCCTTGGCATGTTATGGAAGTACTCATTGGGCTTGTTGAAGCTCACCCCATTCTATTAACATTTTTCAGGTAGGGACTAGACAACTTGCTTTCAGGTGATGCAGGATGAGTGCTTAAGTGACGAAGCAAGTTCTTTTTGATGAGTCCTTAACCGAAGATAGATTAGATATTTTTGGGATCTTATGTATTAAGTTATGTAATATTTTGCTACTCTTGACTTGGAGATTATGATCTTTGATGATGGTATTTGAATTAACCAATGAAGTGATGTAGCTTGTTCTGTGGATGATAAAAAAAAAAAAAAAGAAAAAAAAAATTTATTCCGCTGCGTAAATGGTATTTAGAAAAGTACTATGATTATTGAAATAGGCCTCAGTGGCCGATCACGAACCCCTAATCCGCATAAGCCGGGTTTCGGGTCGTGACAGCAACAGTTTAGATTCAGTGGCATATCCCATACTAATTGTTTGGCTAATTTATTGATTATATTTATAGCATTACAAAAATTAAAATAAAATGAATAAATATTGTTACAAGAATTAAAATAGAATGAATAATTATATATATAGAAATATAAACAATATGAACTCATTGTTATTGAATTTGAACAGAAAAAAAATTCGAGCTTTGTGAAATTCACAATTTTCTTAAGACAAATTTGCTTCCTCTCGGTGCTCAAGGTGATGAGCAATTGTCTTTCAAAATAGAATGGATTTCGATTCTAAAGATGCAACACTTCAATCTTTAGAATCTAACGAACACAACAATAGTAGCAACTCGAACTTTGACTTATGCAGAAAAGAGATTTGTAGAGAGAGAGAATGCAATATTTAGGGATAAATGAATGCAATGAAGGACTGTATATTTATAGATTTCTTCATGGTTGTCTGTTTGGTATAGTCATGAAGGTTAGTTGTGTCCATTCATGGTGAACATATACAGTCGGTGACATTTTTAGTTTAATTAATCTGATAACTAGACGACAATGTTTTGATTTGTTTTTAAAAGTAACAAAATGGAAACATTTAATGAAAGATTATTTAAATTCATTTTCTACGACAGGCCAAGCCCAAGCCCAGACTCGACCCGACCCAGTTCGGTGCGGGGCGGTGGCACACGCGTGGTGAACCAAGCATGTGCTAGGTCCTCTCTTTTTCACAAAACTTGGGTACGTTTTGAGGTCCAAACCCTCCTCCAAGGTAAGTGTATATATACTCTTTAAAAGCCTTGTACCCATCTTATGTGGGACACAAGCTTTTCACAAGTTTCAAGCTTTGTTACTATTTTCAAGTGGTGATGTTTGGAGGTAATTTCTCATTCACTCCTTAATAGTTTTGAGCAACCTAATATATGATCTTAATGTCCTCATTAAAAAGAACACATTCCCATGTGAACCCACTAAAATTAATGTGTAAGACCTACTTTAATTTTAATTCAAAAATAACTAATTATTATACTCAAAAATCTAATTTTTTTCTGACTCTAATCTCTAGGGATGGCAATGAGGTGGACCCTTCTTCAGTTAACCTCGTAACAAGTGAAGGTGGGTATTTATCAAGGTCTTATTTAGTTTTAATTTTTAATTTATTTATTTTATTAAATTAATTATAATTTATATAAATTAAATTAAGAAATATGAATATTAATAAATAATTAAAATGAAATTATTTTTTTTTCAAACGTATAATTATATTAAATTTGTCTAAATTTTTAATAAGTAATTAAAATATATCATTAAAAGTATTATTATTTATGTAATATATAAATTTTTTATTATTTTATTTTATATAATTAAAGTAGGGTAAAGTGGGATGCCTTCATTCAAATTTCAAACTTGTCAAATTAAGAATAATATATGACAGATTTTTAATAAAACGAATTAAATTATTATTTTTACTCTTCACCAAACAATAATATTTTATATCTTACAAAAATAAAATAACTTTTAAGAAAGTTCTTACCACCATAACACAAAAATAGGTGGCACGGTAGTTAGTAGTGGTGGTGTGATAATGATAGTGCGGCGAAACAATGTTTGTGATGTTAGTGGTGGTGCTGCAATGATGGTGGTGATTTAATTTTTTTTAATTTAAATTTAAGTTAAAATTTAAATTTAAATTTAAATTTTACATTTTTCAATAATCACTTAAAAATTTAAGTTTATAAATAATAATATACTAATTTAAATTTGAATTTAAATAATTATTGAAGTATAATTTTATAAATTTTAATTCAAATTTATATTTTAGTCAGAATTTAAATCACTATCAAATATGTTCTTATCGGTGGTGTTAGATGGTGTTGTGCTAGTGTGAGTGTGATAATTGGAACAAATAAGATATTAAAAGAAAGATTTTATATATAAAAAGTAATTTTTTTCTTTTCATAAAAATACATTTTTTCTTACTTTTGTATTTTTTTCAAAATATTTTTTTTAAAGCAAACTAAACACTATTTTTTACTTAAATAAATAAAAATTAGTTTTTGAAAAATTACCAAATAAACACTAAAACAAGCGTACAATCGTAAAAAATAAAAAAAATAAAGAAAAAGAAAAATAGATTATTTCTCGAAAATTTTGAAAATATCTAATCCTGATGATATTATTTCTAGCGGTTCCAAACCACCAGGAAACGATTAGGCCTTTGCCCAGCTATCCCTCTTCTCACTCTTGGCCCCTTGGGACAAGTGGGACAACTTTGTTCTCTCACTTCAATGGCGCTATCTCCATGCTCTGTACCTATAACAGCACAAAAACCAGGTCTCTCTCTCTCTCTCTCTCTCTCTCTCTCTCTCTCTCTCTCTCAGTTCTTAAAGCACATAAATTTCCATTTTCATTTACTTTTTGTCCAATTCTCTAAGTTGTTTGTTAATTGTAATCCTCAGGGCTTTGTATTGTCAATTCTAGCGATCAGAGGTTTCTTGGGACAGTAAAGACTGTTAAGTTTTACTCTGTCAAAGCCAAGGTTAGTGTTTATGCCTTTCAATATGACAAGCCTGACTTCAACTTGTACCATGCTGTTTTACAGTTCACTCTGTCTGATTTTCATTAGACCCAAATGATGCAATGACAAAATGTTTGTATTCAACTATGATTTATTTATCTCTGTTATGTCCTTTGTACATTGCATGGTAGTTGGAATTGGGTTCATTTCTCACTCATCATTCATGTTTCTGTATTTTTTTAATGGAAATTTAGACTTTGAAGATCTGGTGGTGGACTGGAAATTCTAAAAAAATTTCCCCTTTTTTTTTTGAAAATAGGCTGCGGAAAGTGATAAAAGGGCAAAAGTAAATAGTGTTATTTGTGCTGATTGTGATGGAAATGGTGAGTAATAGAGTCCCTTTTCCATTTAATTTTTACATTCAAAGAAATTTGAGCACTTTTGTTTCTTGATAATATAGGTGATGACTCCACTTCATAATATTATTGTAGTGTTTGTCCTATGAAAAAATAGCTGCTGAAAGAATTGCAAGAAATTTCCCATTATTATAGTTTTTGTTTGGATCTCAGAAATAATGTGGAAAAGGAGAGGACAAAGTTCAATTTTTTTTTTCCTCTTTGAAATGGATTCCTTTCTCCAATCATTTTCAAGCATTTCCTTTTCCTTCTTTTATGTGTTTTCAAAATCCAATATCCGCCTAGTGTTTTGGTGCAAAAAGTTCAGATAGTGCTGAAGACAACTAACTTTCTCTGTCATAAGCTCCATTCGGTTCCCTGAAGGTTTTTTGGTGGTGGTGGTTGTGGGTTTGGGTTTGGAGCTTACGAAAGGCTTTCTTCCATTTGCATTTTTAAGTATTTCTCTCACTGATGAAAACAGACCTGTGAAAAAAGAATTAATATGTTTCTTGTGCAGAGAAATTAGGTTGGTTATACATGCTTTAGTTGTCTTAAATTATGCATGACTCTCTCTCTCTCTCTCTCTCTCTCTCTCTCTCTCTCTCTCTCACATTGTTAAACCACCTTAACCAGCAGGAGGTTGGCATGGAACCCTTCCGGTTTATTATATTAAATAAAACTTTGAAAAAGAGGACTCAAAGCCTTATGGCATAGACATGAGATACAAAGGCAGGATGCCGTCCTCTCAATGAAAGCAGAAAGAATGAAACATGATACCTAATTGATATTAGGTCTTATAGGAAATTTTTTTTTTCCTGAGTTACACATTGAAACATACTTGACTTTGGATCTCTCTTTTGGGTCCACTTTCCATATAAGAAGTGCTATAGTCATTTCTTCGGATTATAGGATCATAGGATATTTGTTGAGGTCTGTTATATAAAAAAATAAATTTTTTTTTCAGGACTATGATACAAATAGTAATTTTTGTGCTTTTATCCCCGTGGGCCCTTCCCTTCAGGAGGTATTACAGAACTTATTTCAAGGGATGGAAAATACAGCAGTTTTTGTCTCCTGCTCACTCTTCTTTGTGGAGATTCTCTGAAGCTAATTGCTTTCATAGTTGTTCGTGATTGCCTTATTCTTCAAGCCAATCATCGAATTGTATTTTCATACTTAGAAATCTACAGCTGCTACTTTTACTCTCCATTTCACTGGGTAGTCTACCGAAGCCCAAAATTAATTTGTTTCATAAGAATGCTTACTCATGTCTTCCAGTATTCTTAAAAAGTGTTCACGCGAAACTATTATAACTAGTTGATGAAAATGGAAACAATCTTCTGTAGAAAAGCTCTCAGAATTACTTTAATTATTATTATTTTTTTCTCTCTTTTTGGGAAATCAAACACAGATTATGTTGGCTCACCTGGATTAATAGATTGCTGTGCAATTGCCAGGTGCGTTGTTGTGCTCACAATGCAAAGGTAGTGGGGTGAACTCTGTTGATTTCTTTGACGGACAATTTAAAGCTGGTGAATCATGTTGGCTTTGCGGGTATCCACTTTAACTCATTATATTAGTTTCTACTATTGCTACTCATATCATCATCATTATTGACATCCTTGGTGTCATGTCACATTTTTTTTTTTCTTGAACTGAGAGGAAATTTTCCTAGAGATAAGTTGTTAAACTTCCATATCATGCAAGGAAATGGTGGAAAACTTTATCTAGGTCATTTTTTATAGGCCAATCCTCTTCATTGAAACACATTATTCACATTTGGGATTGAATAACCCAACTTCTTAAGGTACCCTGTTATCACTTTATATTTTTCTCTGCAGAGGAAAGAAGGATATGTTATGTGGAAACTGCAATGGAGCTGGCTTTGTGGGTGGTTTCATGAGCACTTACGATACTTAGAACTTGAGAGCCTGAATCACAAAGCCGAAGTGGAGGTGCCAAACTTAGTACTTATTTATTGACTTACATAGTGCCCTTAGAGTGTGGATATGTATATAGATGTGTTAATTATATATCTAGTCATTTAAGATGGTGATATATGATTGTTTTCAAAAACTTAAGAGGTAAAGTGCTACTAAATTTCCCAAATGCAAATTGGCCTTGTGTAGTTGAATCTTGTCATTTCCAATACAATTTGCGCAACTGCTATTTAATTGCTAGAAATGCAATTTCACTTTATAATTGCATGTATGGCTTGTTGTGATTACTTTTATATGCTGATAGCATGCTTGTTGGTTATTGAAAGAGGCTTCCATGGCCGGCTGAATTTCTAAAAGCTGTGTATGAACGAACTCATTTGTTTTTGGAGCAAATGAGTGGCCTCAGATTTAGGATGAAACACATGATAAATATGCGATTCTCCCTCTTCTTCCACCAGCTTCACTTCCTTCACCCCTTTCTTCTGCAAAAACTCTGCATACATGGCTCCCCTTTCCTTCAAGAAGTCCAAGCCTGCAACGTAAACCACCACCGCTGGAAACTGACTCCATTCGACAGGGGACAGCTCTGCCATCTCAAAGTTACATCCATAATAATCGCGGTTTGAACCTTCGGGCAAACTTTGGCTCCAAAACAAATCATTCATCTTCACATCCCCGGCTGCACCATCAGCCATCTCTCCTTCAGTCCTCTTTCTCGCTTCCAAAATAAGGATGAATTGGCAACAACCCTTTCACTTTTACATGACAAGCTTTGTTCTGAATTGTTTTGACAGCAACCTGGTGAACAATGTTCCCTCCGGCACTGTCCCCTGAGAGAAACACCCGAGAGAGGTCAGCTTTGTCAAGCCATGGATCAGAGCGTGCCTTGTGACTGAGCCACTCAATTGAGCTATAGCAATCATCATAAGCAATGGGAAGCCTGTTTTCTGGTGCAAGCCTGTAGTCTACAGACAAAACAATGGATTGGGATGCGACCGATAAATCTCCAAGAAAATAGTGATAGCCTAGCCATGTGGTTGAGCCAATGCAAAAACCACCACCATGGAAATAAACAAGAACGGGAAGATCCGCCACTGATATTGGGTTGTCAGGGAGGAACATCCTTGCAGTTACTGGCTTTGATGGATCAATGATGACATCCTTGGACTTAAATCCGGTGGATGATTCAGTTGACGCGGGAGCTATCTCAGGCAAAAAGCGTTTTACTGATCCATCAGAGAAGACTTGGATGTAACCCGGTACTTCAGCTACCACAGACATTTCCTGGGTGATTCAGGTGAGATGTTGGAAGTTTTTGACATGAAAGTGTAGAGTCTGAGGTCTTAAATAAACTCATTGGGTGCAAAAAGAAAGACTTGTATTTGTAAAATCTGTATGACGATAGAGATGATGGCGGGTTGATCATGAAAAGTGAGTTGAATCTTTAAAATGTTTAATTTAACAATAGCTTGCAGAAGTGGCAACAATAGAATAATATACAAGAGAAGGAAAAAAAAAAAGTAGTTATATTCATTTGAAACAAAAAGAGTGGTTGATGGTGTGGTTGATCATGGAAAGTTGGTTGGATTTTTTAAATTTCAACCTGTCCATGTCTTGTGGAAGGTTTAGAAGACAATCTATAAAATTAGAAAGAGCCAATAAAAAAAATTAAAAGAAAGATTAGTCGGTGGTTGGTTGATCATGGAAAGTTTGGCTGGATTTGT